>CM057343.1:86217174-86817174 GCA_030015575.1 Agapanthus africanus
AATAGGACTAATAGCTTGAGGAAGAGGATGATAGAAATAGTAAATACAATTTCCCTTGACTATGAATGTAACTTGGTTGTTTATAGCACTTCTCATTTGGAGGAGTCTTCGCGGATCGATTTCCAGGAGGGGAAGTGCTCACAATTTAACCCATTCGACGCAAATCCGTGAGATCCTTGGATACATGTGCGATGTATGTATAGATTAGAATTACTTGCCAGTTCTCAAAAAAAAATCTCTTGACATTTAAGGAATTAGTGAAAAAGATTGAATTTTATTTTTGGAGTATTTGACAATGTAAGCTCTACAGGCCTTCAAAATTTAAATAGATAGATTATTTATATATATATACATGTAGGGTTCCTAGGCACACTAATGAGGTCTCACAAGGCATCAAATATGCCAAATTCAAAATTTTCTTGTGCCTACAAACCCTAATATGGATCGTTAACTAGAATTTAGGCGAAACATGCAACTAGTTAACAACTTAACTAAAGGGTAAACGGAAATACAACCTTTGTAGATCCGGTCCTCCACCTCCATAGCTCCGTGACGGTGTACCCTCGCTGCGATCATCGGATCCTGGACTCTAGCGTCGGCTTCATCGGAGAAATGGGCGGGCTAGGTCGTCGACTTCGATGCCGAAGATGATCTACGTCGAGGCAACACAAGATCAAGCTCCCACTTCACCAAGTCATGAAACTTGTGAAGAAAACACCCTATACTACTTGGCAAGAGGTAGAGGATGAAGAAATAGGAAGTGGGTTCACTTTAGAATTGAATTCTCACTCTTTTTCTCAAGATGCCATTAATGGTGGCAAGCTTTCTTCTTGAAGAAGAAGAAGAAGATGATAATAATATGATAAGCTTTTTTGGAAAATAGAAAACAAGGTGATTCTTATCATATCACAACCATGGTTAAGTGTAGAGAATTAACTAAGGTTAGATGAAAGGTTAGGGTTAGGAGAAGAAGACAAGAATGGTCACTTAGTCAAAGTTACATGAAGCATCAAGAAGCTTCATGTAAGAAAGCAACCATTTTGTTTTCTTTTCTCTTTTTCTCAAAAAAGAATAGATAAATAAATAAGTGAAATGAAACCCTAACCATTCACTAAACCTGGTTTAAGTCTTTACACAAATCCAAGTTTGCATGTATCATCAAACATGATACAAACAAGTGCACAAAACTATATCATATATACAATGTGCACATTCGAGTGAGAAAATCCATTTAATGTGAACCAATACTAGTTAATGCTAAGTAATATATCAAATATATATAATTAAACATTAAATCATTAAATCAACACTTGATTTAATGATCCGGTCATATCGCATATAACCGACTAGTATCAAGTGTATCAATGTATCGAATCAACACTTGATTCGGTAACCCGGCTATATCACATATAACCTGCCGATGATACAAATCGCGAGAATAGAATACGGTATCACATACACGCATTATTCTCGGTCCCGCACATATCTCATATGCGCTCCTATTTCGTTTCGCTTGAGCCAGGAAACCTCTGTGTAGGACTCTAAAGACTCGTCAATACGCCGGCAGCAGGTGATGATCATATCAAACACCCACAAGCCGCAAGCGGTCTGCTAAACATAACGGCCATCCGGGTATTGAGCGATCAGAAGATCGACGAGCAAGCCCGCTCACACTCCTGTGAATCCAACCAGTAACACTTACCGTACAGTCCGGTCTGATCGTCTGATATGTCGCATATGTCGCCTAGGGGTGGTAAACGTCAGACCCCAATAGCTCGATAAGTCGTGTCGATATGAGGTCTATAACAGTTTGAGAAACTACTGGTAACACTTACCAGTAAATCTCAGCAACCCTGGCCAGGGATTTCCGGTTATAGCCAATCGAACACAGCGCAACATCAACTCCCTATACCGGGAGAGACGAATCCCCTCCTATCGCTCATTGCCTCCATATGATTCGGGACTGTACCCAAAAACCACCGTTTTGCACGCCCTCTTAGATGTGTTAAGGTGGAAATCAAAACACAGTGGGAACCACACAAGACTCTATGACGATCTCGGGTCAACAGACTACTCTGTACCAGTGTCACCAGAGAACTGCCATCTGACGTAAGGTATAATACCATCTGGGAGTTCTCGGCGAGTCCGTCCAGTGTACCCAGTCTCCACTGAGCACCCGTATATCATCTCTGATGTCAAACACCAATGGATATGGGATCATCCATCGCCCATCTGTATGGGTCGAGAAGATATACGCTAGTTTACTCTGGTATACCGATGCCCTGTCTCGATACACCCACGACTAGGGACCTTGAAGGATATACTTATGGACTACCATGTCCCCACTAGTATGATCTGCATCATAGTCCAGGTAGTCAAGTACACATCCTAAGGGCTTTACCAACATGTAACAGAGAGACAATCAGTATACACGTTAAGGTAAAGAGTAACCAGATAGCATACTATCATGTCGAGCAAGAAAGTCCTCCCTATATATGTCACAGCATCCACTACAATATACATCCTATGTATAGCAATGGCCTCTAGGCATACATATAACTAACAATCTCTCACTTGCACTAGGGCCATCTGTAGCAGTGGTCACAGTATCTCATACTCAACCATCCCATAAAAGTCTCTCTCTGGGAAAAGGCCTTTGTGAGTGGATCCGCTGTATTGTCCTCCGAGTCTGCTCTCCAAACCTCGATCTCCTTGGAGATCAACTATCTCCATAATCAGGTGATACTACCTTAGAATATGTCTGGATCACTGATGGGACGGACGTTCCTTGGCATAAGCCACAACCCCATTGTCACACAATGGGAGGAACTGAGTTCATCTCATGAACTAATATACACCCAGACAGCCTCTTTGGTAGCATCTTAAGTAGCGATGTATCCAGCCTTAATCTTCTAGTATTCTATGGTATCTAGCTTGGAACTCTTCCAACATACCGTCCCTTTACTGAGGGTAAAGACAATGCCTGTGACCGACATTCAGTCGTCTTTATCACCCTGGGACCATTCCAGTGATTCTTCCCAGGATCGATTGATACCATCTCACTACAACTAGTGAGTATCCTAACATCCAATTAGATCTATCTCATAGATCCAAAACTTAGGATTTAGTAGGTATCACTTTGATCCTTTGTGGAGAATCATTGTGATAAGCGGAGATTGACCGAGCGTAGCATAGGAAACTCCTTCCCTATCAAGAGTATGTCATCCACGTACTCTACGAGGATCGTCACCATACTCCCTACTACCTTTTTATTTATACAAGGTTCATCTACCATTTTGATGATGTCAAACTCTTTGACTAACACATCAAAACAGACGTTCCAACTCCGCGATGCCTGCTTTATCATATAAAACATCTTGCTCGCGTTTCCGCTGCTCCCACTGTCTACGAAGCCCTCTGGCTGTGTACTTATAGACGCTTTCTTCCAAATCATCATTTAGAAAAGCAGTCAAGACACACAACCGCCAGATATCGTAGTTATGGTATGTAGCCGTAGCAAGTAGGATCTGGATGGACTTAAGCATAGCTCCTTAGAAAAGGTTTCAACAAAATCCATATATAGTCAATGATACAAACCTTTATCAAGTCTAGCTTTGAAAGTCTCAACTTTTCCTAGTACACCAAGTAATCTTCTCAAGATATACTTGCTCCTGATGGGGATTTAACCCTTCAGATATAGCAACCAAAGTCCATACTTTGTTGGTGTATAAGGATTCCATCTCGGATCGATAAACATCCAGCCATTCTCACAGAGTCTCACTCCTGATGGCCAGCTCAAAACTAGTTGGGTCATCATCTCATGATGCAATCCTTGCTCCCACTGTCATAGAGAAACCGAAGTAACTCTTAGGTGGGTGAGGAACCCTACTAGATCGGCGGAGAGGCTGAGGTTCGTTGGTTTCTATCGAATCCTTTGGTTCTGTCAAATCATCAGCTGCAGTTTGTATAGTTGGAACATTTCCAGTTCTATATAACAGACCTTGCCTCGAGCTTGTCCGGATTTTGCTTTTAGACATAGGCCGGTCAACCCCAAATCTCAACTAGCTTAAGACATGGGCTCTTCCCATACCATATCTCATATGGAGTGGTAGGCTGTGATCTGATTCGAACCTAATTCAATAGGTATGCAGCTTCTCAAGTTCATAACCCCAAAAGGAAACAGGTAACTCAGTAGTACTCATCATAGAGCGCACCATATCGAATAGGGTGCAATTGCTCCACCCCGATATACCATCGTGCTATGGTGTATACGGAGGAGTAATACCGAGAGAGAATCTCATTCTCCTTTAGAAAAGTCCAGGAATTCTATGCACAAGTATTCTCCTCCCTGATCTCATCATAGGACATAATACTTATACCCTATTTTTGGTTCTCTACTTCTAACTTATATTCTGTGAATATCTCAAAAGGTTCGGACCTATGTTTCAACAGGAACATATGGCTGAATCTTGAGAGAGTATCAGAGAATGTAATGAAGTACAAAGAACCGGTCCTGGCATGTGTAGACAGGGGACCTACATACATCAACATGTATCGTCCCAAGAGTTTACCAACTCTTTCTCTGTTACCAATAAACAGAGCTGTTGTCATCTTATCTCTGTGACATGACTGGCAAGTTTCATAAGATGTAAATTCAAACTGATTTAAATATGCATCTTTATGTAACTTAGCTAGTCGGGTTACATTGATATGACCTAGTCTACAATACCTCAAGAAGGATCCGTTCATTTCTGAACTCTTTCTCTTGCGTGTGTTCCGTATACTAAGAACTGTAGTTTGATTTAGAACATCAATGCTTTTAGATAACGTGCCTGAACCGATCAACTTTTGATATAGGAAATGTTCAAAACATTATCCAACAATACAAAATTATATCCTTTCTTTGCTAATAAAGAGACTGATATGATTTTGTATATCAGGTTCGGTATCTAATAACATTCGTTCAGAATCAATGTATTGGTAATACAGGGTGATAGTGACCAACAAACTTGGCTGCAACACTTGCCCCGTTTTCTGTCTCATGAAACTTATCACCCGTTCTCAGTTCTTTACCTATCTGTAGCCCATGTAACAGATTACATATGCGGGATCCTGATCCGGTATCACATACTCAGGACGTAAAGGATACTGAGAAACAGTTCTATGTAACGAACACACCCGAAGATGATGCATCAACATGCACTTTCTTCGTTTGGGCGGCACGGGAAATCTGGTATTCCCCAATTTCCTGCTCTGTCTTATAACAATTATAACTTGGAGCGGGACCAACGTTCCCCAACTCAGTATAACAAGCGGGTTCGGTCAATATCCGTATTATTATCTTGATTAAGGCGTGATATGGTCGCTACCTGGAGAGAGAGAGAAGAAAACACTCTGCGTGCGCTCTTGCAAGAATAGATTGGTTATTATTTTATCTAATCAGGATGGCTCCCACTGTTTTTTATCAAATCTTCCTTCAAACCCTAAAAGGAAAGACTAGCCGGGATTAATTACACACTACAAGTTCGCCAATCTTTCAGCCAGGCCAGTGTCGGTACTTTGAGGGAGGTCCCCCGTGCTTTCGCACGAATCTAATTAATGTAAACCTCGTTTTCCCAGAGGCGTAACCTCGTTAACACCTTTCTAGACACCTACTTGATCGGCTAATTGTAATATGTAAAACTCTCCTAGGAGTAACTCTTACTCGCAGCGGGTATCGGGATCCAACTATCTCATAGAAGGTATGCAATCTCATTACAAATTTCAACACTTGAAATTCCCGATAATTTTGCCCCTAACGTGCTATGACCTTGACGAAAGCCAACAAACCATAGCCCGCTAGTCAAGTTCAACCCGTACATTTCTTGATTGAATTAAACTCACCTGCACGACCCTTGACGAAAGCCAACAAAGCCGCACGACTACCCTAATCCAATCGCATCGTATGCAGCAGATAAGCAGCATATAGCTACCGCACACTACACCTTGACGAAAGCCAACAAATGTAGCACGAATACTATATACAACTTATCTGAAATGACGGAGGGCTACGACAGGTTTTTCTGAAAACCTATTGCGTAATGAACTTGATATCGTTGTAGAATCAAATGATTTTGAAATGGAGTGTTTTTGATGCTTTTCTAGTTTTGCTAAAGGGGTCACTCCCGGTGAAGGGATCGTCGGCCCTTTCCTCATCGAATAAGGTGCAGGATATATCGTATATACCGCTGTGCAAAGCAAGAACTAGAGAAGGCATCAAAAGACAAACCGAGGGTTGTAGCATCTGCCAGTTATTGCTAAAGGAGTCACTCCCGGTGAAGGGATCTCGGTCCTTTCCTTATCGAATAAGGTGCAGGATATATCATATATACCGCTGTGCAAAGCAAGAACTGTAGCTACCTGTTTTATTTTTGAAATTCAATTCTACAACATCTTTAGGTTTCTTTTTCTTTCATTAATCATATTAATGAAGTCCCATCATTAAAGTACCTAAACATCACAGATAAATACGACGTACACTTATGCCATCCGCATTCGCCTCGATGTCCCCTCGTGCACCGTTAGGTTAGGTAACTAACGGCAGAGCGGGGCAGGGCTAGCGCGGGTGTAAAACATAAGTAACGTCTATATAATATATCATATATACTATATACAGTATTTATCACAGAACATCACATGATCACATCACAGATATCGCAGCAGAAGAATCATATGAAATATTGGATATGCTAGGACGTCCATGTTTTCAATACGAGTCAGTATAAAACACGGATTCCACGGTCGCGATGAATAGCCAAACCCATACCCCTAGACCCCTACGAGAGCGGCAAGCAACCCTACCAATTCTAGAGTTAGGAGACCCGGACTCGACTCCTCGAGTTGGTCTCCCACTGGACTCCAGAACCCGGTTACTTGTGCTCCCCTCCTTAGGTCTATCCTAGTGCGGAAAAGTAAATAATATACAAAAGGTGACATCTTCCGCAACCTGGAAGTGCCCCAATAAAAGAATATTACATACAAGTTTTTTTACATGAATGAAAATGAAAAACACTCATCTCACATAAAAAAAACCCCGGCTATTCAAACAAGACAATCCAATATAACATATCCAGCAACACATAACATCACATGTCATCAACGTAAGTAAACATGCGTATCCCAATTGTCGTTGACATATAGCAACGAAACCGGCGATATCACATATTACACTTACGGTCACAGAAAAGAAAGTGTAAAACTACAACAGTTGGAATCCGCAAACTCTTTAGACATCGCATGCCTAATCAAATGAACTCCTTAGACATCACATGCCTAACAATTATAAACCCCGCATTTTAGTCTCATTATCGAAAACTCTTTTCAATATCAAGTCGGGCAATTCAACAAGATTCCCGACATCCTGATCGAATGCTCGTCGCAAACTTTAGTAGGCGGCCGCACCCCTGATACCGTCGACGAAATGCACCAAGGCGGAACACCGCTGCCGCGAGCACCCAAAATGATGCTTTCGGCGACGGGGTTCTCCTACAGTCACTTGGTCGGGGCTATGGAGTGAGGCTGTCTATTAAGTTTACCCGGCGAGTATCCGCGTACGCTACGTGATTGCGACGGACTTTTGATCACATCAAAATTCCGTGGCAACCGATCAAGTGAGACTAAACCGCTAGATTTATAACATTCATTCAGTTATCTCATAACTACTTGTGAATTCCAATTATTGTATTGATTGAACCATTTTCTGACGTGTATATGTAAAAAGTAACGACAATCAAAAAATTATATTGACCGCAATCAAACCACGGTGTCAGATGTAGTTAATGAATGAGTGCGGATCGTCCACAGGGATTGTGCAATTCAATTGTATTTTGATACGTTTGAAATGAAATGTTAAACAACAATAAACGAAAACATGATTCAAGATGTGATTTGTATTCGAGTGTCACTATCCTTTACTCAAGAATCAAGAAACTATAAACAATCAAGAATCGGTTGTTTTGATAATATTTCCAATCAACAATCAAGAATATAAGAGAGGCTCGTAGGAGTCGATCGGATCTTTAGACGTGATGTAATCTAAAGGGTTTCGTGTTCTTGTCCTTCGAAGAATTGATACTAGATCAATGGTGATCGACGAGAGTTAGGGTTTTCTTGATGAAATTAGGGTTTCATCTCTTAACCCTCATTCTTTCGAGGATACCATTTATATTCTAGCCTCTAGCAATTCCAAGAAACGATCGGAACTCCCCAATCTCGAGCAATGTCGATCAAGAAAGCATCGCAACGAATTGGGTCGTCGATTCTTGAACTTGCTAGGGTTTACAAACTCGTGGGATTCAAGAATCGATTACAAATTTGTTACATAATCATACTAAAGATCGTTTCGACTCCCCGACGAGCGGAGTTTTATTCACACATCACCACAAAGACAATATTCAAGAATAGGAATGATAACATGATGCGGAATTTAAAGAAAACAAGATAAAAGAATATCACCTTTTATTTAATCAACAATTTCAATACATTCTTTCAAGAATCTACAAGAAGAAGAAATCGATCGTTGACTCGGCTTCGCTCGTCTCCGTGGATCGTGGATCTACTTTGATCTCTTGCCCGATTGAAGATCGGCTCGGCTCATAAAAGGGTTGAAGGCATCTTGCTTGGCTTGCACTCAAGATCTTGAATTGTGGTTGGATTTAGGGTTAGGGTTTCCTACAAGCTCTCTCACTAAACTTGAGGAAGAGGGGATGAAGAAAGAGATTGATTTTCTAAACTTCAATCAAGGTTGAATACTTGAGAAATGAGTGAGCCTAGGGTCTTATTTATAGAACTCCCAAACCCTAGGTTTAGGTTTGAATTAGAACTTTCCCTCCCAAAGTTTGTTGAAGAGTTTCTAGAAGGAGTTTGTTAGGAGTTAGCTTAGGGTTTAAGCTAGGGTTTAGGGAAAGTTCTAGAAGTATTAGGCTAGTTTAGGTGTTTGCTGATCTGGAGGAAGTATCTGGAATCTTCTGGAAGTTTGTGTGCATTATTGAGCTGTAGCCACTGAAACAGGAGTTTTGGTGAAATTTGAGAGTCTGAACCCTTGGACCCGCCGCGCAACCGCCGCGTTTACCCTACATCTGCCGCTCTTCCGCCGCGCATTGATGGGATTGGGCCTTGGGCTTTCTTCTGTGGTCTTGGACTGCTGTTTTTAGATTCCTTTGATGTTTAGATTTGTACTTCCTCTTCTGTGTTGATACCAGATTTGAGTTAAGTGAATTTACGAGCAATTGTAATGGTCGAGCACTGTAATGATCGAGCAAGCTTCTCTTTTCCTGCATAGACTTCGAAACACGGGTTGCAAGATATAGAAAATATGCCATGTAATGCAATGCAGTCAATTTCCCTAGAAATGCCGGTTTTAAGGTCGAATACATGTAATCTAATATTTTGCGACCGATTTGCTAATATGTGAATTATGAATACCGTACACTTCTATATGAATGCAAATGATGAGGAAATTGCCGGTTAAAATATGCAATATTTTCGACTGATCAAATACCCCCAAACTTAATTTCGATCGTCTCGAGCGAATGTTTTATTAAAAAGAGAAGGAGAAAATAAAGAAAGAGAAAAACTAACTAGCACACTTTCGTAGGCAACACGATTGCACTGAGCATGTGCAACAAGCCTTTAAACCTCTAGGTGTCCCTAGTAGGAGGAGTGTTGTCTCCTGAGGGTTTTCAGCGGATTGCACCCACAAAATCCAATAATAAAAGCAAGATCATGAATATTACATTTAAAGAAGAGAATTGTAAAAGAAAAGCTTTGAAAAATTAGGGTTTCCAACTAAGCTAGCTTTTCGGTTGTCATGAGCCCTATCTTAATGGTCATGAAAAAATGTTAGAAATCACGTCCTCCCTCAATAAAACATCGTCTTAATCTTCATTCCTATCTTTATTCCAAACATCGATCATATCACCCTGCGTGTGTGTAAAGACATCCCTACACCCGGAGAATTCAATTCAAGCTATCATACCCTTGCCCATCGGCCTCAGTACTTCTTGGCAAACGAGATTGCTTACACACTTTCATGCGACCGTTAATACTTCTTGAGGTACTAACCGACCGATTACTAATGTGCTTGCATGCTTGGTGTATTTTCCTCGTCTTGCACCACCTCAGGCATAGCAGTGACTCCCAGACCAGTTGACCTTGGGGCACTAGGTGAAGAAGCACCCTTTTGCTATATATTTTTATTGCCCTCGGTGATAACAAAACCAGTATCCATTTTTCTCACCACTTTAAAACACATTTTTTTTTCTCATACTTTTGGCTTTAAGACAAGAGCATTTCAAGGTATCCTCTACTATCCCAGGCTTCAAGACGTGTGTAAGTGCGAATAGCAGGGTAGCAACGTTCAAAATGTTTGGCTTCCAGAATAGAAACTATTTTTCAGACTTATTTTTATCCTCAGATTAGTGACGTCCTTCATCTTACTAACCCTTGGGACAACGGCTCATAACTACTTATTACTAGTTCGTATAAGAAAACTTCTAATTTTCTTAGTTTTCTAAAATTTTTCTAATCTCATGGATGCAATTTTTCACTATCTAAACTTTCATTATCTTATTTATATACAAAAAAGGTGTAAATATTAAAATTATTTTTATATTTGAAAATTTTTAAATTTTTATGGGTTTTGAAAATTTTTCAATTTTTATAGATTTTTAAAAAAAATGTTTTGTGCTTATGCAGATGATATGCAAATGATGCGAAAATAAGCACAAACCTCCCCCAAACTTGTTTTCAACAGTGTCCTCACTGTTGCCGACAGCTATACCTACAAAAATCTGTAAATCTGGGGGGAATTATTAGTGGGGACAAAATATATAAGTGAAGAACTTCCCCCAAACTTGTTTTTCACTCACCTTCATTCAAAAGATGATGCAATGATATACAGGATATGAAGGTGAGACGGAGGAATTTTAATCCAAATAAACTGGCTCTTGTAAGAACAAGAGCTCCTCCGTGGGGTCAGTGGAAAAATACGGCTTTAGTCTATGTCCATTTACTTTGAAAATTGTGCCGTTTTTAACATTTTCTACTTCTACTGCCCCGTGCGGGAATACAGACCGCACAACAAAAGGTCCCTTCCAACGAGATCGGAGCTTACCCGCATGAAGGTGTAAACGTGAATCATAAAGAAGGACTTGTTGACCAGGTAAAAATGTTTTCCTTAAAATGCTTTTATCATGAAAAACCTTAGTCCTATTCTTTGTGATTACAGCATTATCATAAGCTTCATCGCGGAGTTCGCTTAGCTCGTTAAGTTGCAGCTTCCGAAAGTTGCAAGCAAGGTTTAGATCAAAATTTATTTCCTTTATAGCCCACAATGCTTTATGTTCTATCTCAACAGGTAGATGACATGCTTTTCCAAACACTATCCTATATAGAGACATTCCTAGGTCGGTCTTATATGCAGTCCTGAATGCCCAAAGCGCATCCGTCAATTTGGTCGACCAGTCTTTTCTATTTTTAGCAACAGTTTTCTCCAGGATAAGTTTGATTTGTCTGTTTGAGATCTCAGCCTGCCCGCTTGTTTGGGGATGATAGGGTGTAGAAAGACGGTGGTTGATTGAGTATTTTCGCATCAGAGTCTCGAAAGATCTGTTGCAGAAGTGTGTCCCATTATCGCTAATGATAGCGCGTGGGTGTCCAAATCGCGAAAAGATATTCTCTTTTAAGAACTTAATGACAACTTTCCTGTCATTAGTGCGACATGGAATGGCTTCTACCCACTTGGAGACATAATCAACCGCCAGCAAAATGTACAGATTCCCAAAGGAGTTGGGAAAAGGACCCATAAAATCAATGCCCCAAACATCAAACATTTCAACAACCAGAATGGGTTGCTGAGGCATTTCATTCCTCTGGGATATTCTACCCGTATACTGACATTGTGTACAGGTTTTGCAATACTCAAATGCGTCCTTGAATAAGGTCGGCCAATAAAATCCACATTGCAAAACCTTTTCCGCTGTCTTTCTAGGACCAAAGTGACCCCCACAAGCCTGATCATGACAAAATGAAAGAACACTCTTGAACTCTTCATTTGGGACGCACCGGCGAATGATCTGATCAGGACAATATTTAAACAAATAGGGCTCGTCCCAGTAAAAGTGTTTTACTTGGGAAAGAAAACGATATTTGTCCTGTTTTGACCAATCGCTCGGTATAAGTCCCGTGGCATGATAGTTCACAATATCCCTGAACCATGGTTCAGCGGATATGCTCAAGAGTTGTTCATCAGGGAATGAATCATTGATCGGCAGGGTCACAGGGGAAGAAACGATGCGTGAAAGGTGGTCAGCTACTACGTTTTCACATCCTTTCTTATCTTTGATAACAAGATCAAATTCTTGTAACAGTAGGATCCAACGTATTAGTCGACCTTTTGCATCTTTCTTCGCCAGAAGATGTTTCAAAGCGGAATGGTCAGTATATACAACTATAGGTGAGCCGATTAAGTAAGGCCTGAACTTTTCTAATGCGAATACAACTGCTAAAAGCTCTTTCTCGGTGGTTGTATAATTGATTTGCGCATCATTCAGGGTCTTACTAGCATAGTAAATCACGTGTGGCATCTTATCGATGTGCTGTCCTAAGACTGCACCTACTGCAAAATCAGATGCGTCACACATCAGCTCAAAGGGGTAGTCCCAATTTGGTGATGATAAAACGGGGGCTGTGGTGAGTGAGTGTTTAAGTGAGTCGAAAGCTGTCTCGCAATCCGAGTCAAAGTGGAAGGTCGTATCCTTGGCCAGGAGTAGTGTTAAAGGTCTAGCAATTTTGCTAAAGTCCTTTATGAATCTCCTATAAAAGCCCGCATGGCCAAGGAAAGAGCGAATATCTTTGACGCTTTTGGGATGAGGCAGATTTTGAATGACATCTACTTTAGCTCTGTCAACCTCAATGCCTTTCTGTGAAATGACATGTCCAAGGACTATTCCTTCTTGGACCATAAAGTGGCATTTTTCCCAGTTTAATGTCAAGTTCTTCTCTTTGCAACGAGTAAGAACAGCGTCTAGATTCGCTAGGCAATCAGAAAAAGAGTCTCCAAAAATCGAGAAGTCGTCCATAAAGATCTCCAAAAAATTCTCTACCATATCAGAGAATATCCCCATCATACACCGCTGAAAGGTAGCGGGAGCATTGCATAACCCAAAGGGCATGCGACTGTAAGCAAAGGTACCAAAAGGACAAGTAAAAGTGGTTTTATCTTGATCCTTTTTGGCAATGGGGACCTGATTGTAGCCTGAGTATCCGTCCATAAAACAATAAAACTCTCGTCCCGCTAAGCGTTCCAGCATCTGATCAATAAATGGTAGAGGAAAATGATCTTTCCTCGTAGCAGCGTTGAGTTTTCTATAATCGATGCATACACGCCACCCAGTTTGGGCGCGTGTCTGAATCAACTCATTCGCTTCATTTGTGATAACTGTGATGCCGGATTTCTTAGGAACGACATGTATAGGACTCACCCACTGGCTATCGGAGATTGGGTATATAATACCACTATCTAAGCACTTGACGATTTCTTTCATGACAGCTTCCTTCATGACGGGATTCAACCGTCTCTGTGGTTCTCGGGTCGGTCTGGCATCATCCATCACATGTATATGATGTTCAACTATCAAGGGACTAATCCCTTTGATGTCCGCCATACTCCAACCAAACGCCTCTTTATTAGATTTCAATACCGATAAAAGGGCATTCTCTTGCTCTGATGCAAGAGAAGCGGAAATGATAACCGGTAATGACTCGTTCTCACCAAGATATGCATATTTCAGGTGAGAAGGTAAAACTTTGAGATCTAACTCAGGCGGAGAAATGATAGAAGGAAGGGTCATAGATTGATTTTTGGATCTACAAAGAAGCTCAGAGCCTGTGAAAGATACAGACTCGGGTGGAGAAAAGTCAGAAGTGCAGGACTCATGTGTAGCTAAAGTGTCCTCACTAAGATCTTGTGCTAAGTCAAACAGAGATGTGCTAATGTCATCGAGATCAGTAAAGCAAAAATCCTCAGCTCCACAACTATCGGGAGCGATCTCATGGACAGAGCACACATCTAAAATATGAGCAGAGGGTTCTGACGGCTGACTTCCAACTTTATAGATATTTAGTTCAATGGTCATATTTCCAAATGATAAATTCATTGAACCATTTCTACAGTTTATAACAGCGTTGGAAGTAGCAAGGAAAGGACGACCTAGAATCACCGGAATTTGGCCCCGGGGGTTTGCTACAGGATGTGTGTCGAGCACAATGAAGTCTACGGGGAAAACAAATTCCCCGACCTTTATCAGCACATCCTCTAATTCACCCCTTGGTTTGGTGATAGATCGGTCTGCCATCTGGAGAGTGCAATGAGCAGGTTTCAGCTCTCCAATCCCTAATTGCTCATAGACAGAATAAGGTAACAGGTTAACACTCGCGCCAAGGTCTAACAGAGCACGATTTATGTTTTTACCCCCAATTGAAATCGAAATTGTAGGACAACCTGGGTCCTTTCTTTTCTTTGGAAGCTGGGGTATAAAAGCAGTGCTAATGTTATTAGACATAAAGACCTTCTTCGGCACTTGGGTCTTCCTCTTCCTAGTGCACAAGTCCTTTAGAATCTTCGCATAAGCGGGGACTTGCTGAATCGCATCTAAGAGAGGGATATTGATGTTAACCTGTTTGAACATCTCTAAAATTTTCTCCATATGAGGACTCGTTCTATTAGCCCTTAGCCGGTTCGGGTAAGGTGCTTTCGCAATAAGCGCGGGGTCCATCACAGGAGAAGGAAAGGGGGGTAGACGAGGTCCCAAAGGAGGTGTGGGGACCGTCTGTGGAGAACTATAAGGGTTGGGTGAAGGTGTTGAGCCTAAGGGGAAATGGAGAATAGGCTCGTGCGAAGGTGGTTTGGTAGAAGAAGAAGGATCAGAAGGTGAAGTGTGTGTATGTGGGAAAGACTTAGCCGGGGCGTTGATATGATTTTCAGTATCATCAATACCTTCCCCGACATGATTGTTCAGCACTCTTCCCGATCTCAACGTTGTGATGGCATTTACATTGTAATGCCCAGGATTCTGTAGGGGTTGAGAGGGAAGTTTCCCTTTTTCTCTCGCACTCATTTCGGCTTTTAAGCGTGCGATTTCAGCTTCCATCGTGCGAATACTCTCAGCTTGGGACGCTGAGTTTTTCTTTATTTCACTGACGGAAGATCTAACTTCAGTCGAAACATCCATGAAATTTGATAAAAGTGATTTCATGGTTTGAGTGAATTGAGAGAACTCGTCAGAACAGGGCTGCATAGGATTAGACTGTGCAGGAGTGTTGCCCTGATTTTGGAAATTTTGTGACTGGTAGGGGTGCTGAGTGAGTTGTAGGGGTTGCTGTTGTGGTGGAGGAAGAGCCCGTTGAAATTGATTCGTGTTTGGAACCGTGTTTTGAGATTGTGATTGGTTCCAAGCAAAATTCGGGTGGTTCCTCCAACCCTGATTGTAACTGGAAGAATATGGATCGTTTCGAGGTCGTTGAAATGCGGCATTAGAATGCTCGTGACCTTGAAACGCAGAGTTTAATGGACATTCTTCCGTTAAATGTGACGGATCAGAACAGCACCCGCAAACAGTTTTGGGGAGCGACATTGGGTTTAGGGAGGCTGCTGCAAATTTGTGTTCCATAGCGTCGAGCTTCTTTTGCATTGCTGCCATTTCAGCTCGGACACCTATGGACACATCTATTTGGTGTACGCCACCCCTATTCAATGGTTGTGTTCCACTCTCCCAAATTAGTGACTTTTCAGCGAACTCTTCTAAGTATCGCCAGGCTTCCCCGTCATCTTTGGTCATAAAAGTACCTTGACACATGTTTTCAAGGCTCTGTTTAGTGCTAGGGTTACTGCCCTCATATATGATTCGGCAAAGCTCCCATCTCGGGATGCCGTGATGAGGACATTGAACCAATAGATCCTTGAAACGTTCAAAGTATTTTGAAAATGGTTCGGCAGGGAGCTGGGCAAATTGGTTCAGTTCGCTATGGATTCGAGCCGTCTTTTGGACTGGGTAAAATTTCTTAAGGAATGCAGCGACGAATTCTTCCCAATTCGTAATAGAGTGTGCGGTGGTGTTATATAGCCACTTCTCGGCTATATCGCACAAAGTAAATGGAAGAAGTCGTAAACGCATCGCATCCACTGAAAGTTGAGACGTACCCATCATTGCGCAAACGTTTTCAAATTTGGTAATGAAAACGTAAGCGTCCTCGGTCTCGAGTCCGTGGTATTTGGGTAAAAGATTGATATACTGGGGCTTAATCTCAAAATTATCCCCATTGGCTGGTGGTGTGGATAAGCAGGTCGAAAGTGGACCTCTATGTGGATAACATCTTTCCTGGAGAGAAATGTGGGGTGGAGTAGGATTCTGCGCACCAACGGACGGTGGCAGATTAGGGTTAAAGAAGTTTGATGGATTCGGATCCATCGGTGTGGGTGTGGTAGTAGGTAAAGAAAAGGTAAATGGAGAATTACCGACTTCGGAGTCGATAGGAGGTACGCGGACTAAACGGGCACTAGAATCCCGTGTCCAGCCTATCTTGTACTAAAAAGGGTTAGTACAAGTGGCAGCGTTGACTTATAATTAGGGGTAAAATGAATGCGGTGCTTGCTTTAAAAAGGGACGGATTTTGAAAAAATGATGCGACAAAACAAATGCAGCACACAAACCCTAGAATCTAATGGTCACCTAGGTCCGATCTCTAGACCGCTCCTAACTGCCAAAAGACAAGCCGCAGGATAGAATCCTCCACTGCCTCTTTGTCCCCCTGTGGCCGGATAAGTGCCAGGTAAGTGGGAAGGAACCACCACTACAGTGGACCTAATTAATAACCACTAGCCTTAGACACACTCGCCTTAGGCACCATAAGAAAACGCGGATAAGCAATGAATTACCCACGACCTTCTCTTGTCCTATTGAGCGCGACAGTCCTTAGAGTCTTCTTTAGATTTCTTTTAGTTAATGGGGGTAATGCGGATGCAAGTTTGACGATTTTTGGGGCCTAGGAAGGGTAATGAAATCCCCACCTAATTTGGATTTGGCCGTGCCCCTTAAATTTCCGTATTAGAATGCAAACAACCAAGAAATCAAAATCACACACAATTTTATTTTTGCTTTTGCGCGCTGCGATTTATTTGCAAAGAATCCTGCAGCAAAGGGTTAATTGGAGCTAAAAAGGGTGAGAGGAGAGAGACAGAAATCACCTGCAGAAAAATACCACAGAGAACTCCCAATATTGCGGCGCTTCCGCCGCAAAATGCATGTATATGCGGCTCTTCCGCGGCTTAATGATGGGAACAGTGTACAAGTTTTCTTCCGCAAGCTCCTGTTGCTGTCTACAGCTCTCTGGTATATTCAAAAAAAATTTTCCACAGAACAGAATGCTCCAGATCACCTTGCAATCAAATCACAACACACGTGTAAGAGTTTGTACGAATTTTGAATTCAAGAAGTAGAACGTAATAATTCTTTCACTTCAAACTATAAATGCAAATGAATTAGCGCGATCCCCGGCAACGGCGCCATTTTGATTGAACCATTTTCTGACGTGTATATGTAAAAAGTAACGACAATCAAAAAATTATATTGACCGCAATCAAACCACGGTGTCAGATGTAGTTAATGAATGAGTGCGGATCGTCCACAGGGATTGTGCAATTCAATTGTATTTTGATACGTTTGAAATGAAATGTTAAACAACAATAAACGAAAACATGATTCAAGATGTGATTTGTATTCGAGTGTCACTATCCTTTACTCAAGAATCAAGAAACTATAAACAATCAAGAATCGGTTGTTTTGATAATATTTCCAATCAACAATCAAGAATATAAGAGAGGCTCGTAGGAGTCGATCGGATCTTTAGACGTGATGTAATCTAAAGGGTTTCGTGTTCTTGTCCTTCGAAGAATTGATACTAGATCAATGGTGATCGACGAGAGTTAGGGTTTTCTTGATGAAATTAGGGTTTCATCTCTTAACCCTCATTCTTTCGAGGATACCATTTATATTCTAGCCTCTAGCAATTCCAAGAAACGATCGGAACTCCCCAATCTCGAGCAATGTCGATCAAGAAAGCATCGCAACGAATTGGGTCGTCGATTCTTGAACTTGCTAGGGTTTACAAACTCGTGGGATTCAAGAATCGATTACAAATTTGTTACATAATCATACTAAAGATCGTTTCGACTCCCCGACGAGCGGAGTTTTATTCACACATCACCACAAAGACAATATTCAAGAATAGGAATGATAACATGATGCGGAATTTAAAGAAAACAAGATAAAAGAATATCACCTTTTATTTAATCAACAATTTCAATACATTCTTTCAAGAATCTACAAGAAGAAGAAATCGATCGTTGACTCGGCTTCGCTCGTCTCCGTGGATCGTGGATCTACTTTGATCTCTTGCCCGATTGAAGATCGGCTCGGCTCATAAAAGGGTTGAAGGCATCTTGCTTGGCTTGCACTCAAGATCTTGAATTGTGGTTGGATTTAGGGTTAGGGTTTCCTACAAGCTCTCTCACTAAACTTGAGGAAGAGGGGATGAAGAAAGAGATTGATTTTCTAAACTTCAATCAAGGTTGAATACTTGAGAAATGAGTGAGCCTAGGGTCTTATTTATAGAACTCCCAAACCCTAGGTTTAGGTTTGAATTAGAACTTTCCCTCCCAAAGTTTGTTGAAGAGTTTCTAGAAGGAGTTTGTTAGGAGTTAGCTTAGGGTTTAAGCTAGGGTTTAGGGAAAGTTCTAGAAGTATTAGGCTAGTTTAGGTGTTTGCTGATCTGGAGGAAGTATCTGGAATCTTCTGGAAGTTTGTGTGCATTATTGAGCTGTAGCCACTGAAACAGGAGTTTTGGTGAAATTTGAGAGTCTGAACCCTTGGACCCGCCGCGCAACCGCCGCGTTTACCCTACATCTGCCGCTCTTCCGCCGCGCATTGATGGGATTGGGCCTTGGGCTTTCTTCTGTGGTCTTGGACTGCTGTTTTTAGATTCCTTTGATGTTTAGATTTGTACTTCCTCTTCTGTGTTGATACCAGATTTGAGTTAAGTGAATTTACGAGCAATTGTAATGGTCGAGCACTGTAATGATCGAGCAAGCTTCTCTTTTCCTGCATAGACTTCGAAACACGGGTTGCAAGATATAGAAAATATGCCATGTAATGCAATGCAGTCAATTTCCCTAGAAATGCCGGTTTTAAGGTCGAATACATGTAATCTAATATTTTGCGACCGATTTGCTAATATGTGAATTATGAATACCGTACACTTCTATATGAATGCAAATGATGAGGAAATTGCCGGTTAAAATATGCAATATTTTCGACTGATCATGTATCACATTCCGGATAAATAGAAAATGTTAAACTTTCCGATCGAACATTCGAACACCCAAGTTTTCCCGAAACAGCTCAACACATGAAATAAGTTTAAAAACATTCACTTCGTGCCTCAGTACCAACGGTCCAGCCGTAGAAGGGTCAAGCCAACGCCTCACATGTGGCATGCCGTACTGCCCCAAACCCGAAGGTTCAAAGGGCAGTTCAAGACGGTCACATAATCGAGTTAAGGTTTGTTGTCTTCTAGAGAGACCATCGCGTTACTTGCACTACTTAGAACGTCATTAAACTTCGGAAAGATCCAACACTTGGAAATTTCCCGACAGGGGAAAAAGTGGGTATTTTTATCCGGTCGAACCTTTTAACATATTCTAAATATCCGGAAAGCCACATAGATAAAGTCTAATAATCCGATCGAATCTACGAACTCCCAATACAACCCAGAAAACTCAACTCTTGAGTGCATATTAAAAATTCCCAGAAAATACAGCACCAATTGTTGGGGTAAAAATTTACACCCCGGTTGACCGAGTCAAAGTCAAGGTCAACCCCAAGTCAGGTGGGCCTAAGCCCAGGTCAAGCGGGCTCATGCCCAAGTCGAGCCCACGACCAGCCTCCTCCATGCTAAAATATAAATCATGTAATAAATAATTTTTATGTAATTTTTTATACATGAACGTATGCAAAATGGGCATAAAGCCAATATTTTGTAAGCCCATGGCTTATGTGCAAAAATGAAATGGCACATGAGCCATGGGATGGCAAAATGCCATTTTGTGAAGCCCAAGGGGCTATGTGTAAAATGTATGGCCTATAAAGGCAAAGGATAATGAAAATATCTCAGAACTTTTTCTCTCTCTAAAAAAAGTTTCCAGATCTGAGATCTATTCTTCTTCTTCAAGGTACCAAAAGCTTCTTCTTTCTCTTGAATTAAATCAAGAGTTTTACTCTTCCTTTTTCAAAACAAAATAGTTTTTCACCACAAAACCCACAAAGGGAAACTTGGATCTGTCATCAGATCTTAAAAAGGAGAGATTTTGAGATTTCACATCTCTTGATCTTCAAGATCTAGCAAGCAACAGGAGGAAGAAGAAGAACCACTTCCATTAAACCCAAAACACATTCAGGAGCCCGACTCCTCTCTGATTTCTCTTTTGAGAAATCTTTTTTTTTCAGGCTAAAAGCCTCTTATCCTCGCCGGCGCGCTAGCTCTCGAGCGCAAACCACCTACGTGCCGACACGTGGCGCATTTGCGTTCCAGCGCACTGCGCGCGGGCGCAAAGCGCCCGCGTGCCGACACGTGGCGCGCGCGCTTGCGTTTGCGCTCCGGCGCGCAGCGCAAGTGCGCAAAGCGCCCGCGTGCCGACACGTGGCGCGCGCGCTTGCGCACCTGCGCGCTTGCGCAAGTGCGCAAAGCGCCCGCGTGCCGACACGTGGCGCGCGCGCTTGCGCTCCAACACGCATTGCGCAAAGCGCCCGCGTGCCGACACGTGGTGCGCGCGCGCTTGCGCCTGAGCGCACAGCACCTAATCGCACAGCGCTCAAGGCGCTGGCCCCACGCATCCCTTGGATGCCTTTTCCCCCTCTTTTTATGTACATACATATACATATACATATGTATACAAATTCACACATATACATACTCCGCAATATTCTCCCCCTCAAAAATTTTTTTGGGCCGGGACGCTGCCCCGCATCCCACAAGGGGGCTGCTAGCCTCCTTGACCCCCAGCCCGCTATCCGGGTAGCGGGACCCCCGTAAAAACTCTGCGTGGCTCCCGATATATCCAAAAACCCCCCTTTTCAAAACAGAACACACGTACACTGCACATTGAGTTCGCATGACCAGTTTAACCCGTTAATCGGAGGTTCCCTCGCCCCAAAGGCGAGGGGTAATTAACGGCAGCTTAGTCCGCGGCTGCCGGAGATTCGGATCCCCACAATCATTAAACCCCAGCCTACCCTAGGCAGGGGGAATCTGTAGTACGCCTGACAAGCGTGCGCGTATTCCCATCTCAATGGGGTGACAAAAAACACCCTACAGCCTCTGGTACGCCCGGTGGGACCAATCTCTCCTCCCATATTTCGGGTTAAGCGTTCATGCGAACTCAATCAATATACATACCTATATTTATACTAAAAATAATGCTTTTTTCATGCAGGATTTTCAAGCGATCACCTTTCAACAATGTCTCCGATGATGAACTCAGCTCTCAGCACGGCTCCCGTCTCCTACACGATGAGGATAGACTCTAGGACGGTCCTCCCGGCCAGTCTCGGGCGACAATGGGAGGAGCCGCTGCTACCATTCGGCTCTATTATGTTCATACCAATTGGCGCTATCCCAGCTCCTCAAGCTCCAGCAACAGACAAACCGGTCTCGAAAGGCAGGAGACCAAATGTGGTGATCTCGAGGGCGCCCCAATCCAAATGCAAGTCGGTATCTGAACGACTTTCCTTGGCCCCAGCTGGGGGCAAGGCCATCAACACCGACAAAGCAACGAGGCCTCTCGAGCAAGCTCCGGCGGTGCCCTTGACAACTGCTCGATCGGGTATCTTCTCAAGTATCCCCATCACTCGGCCTATGGCGGCTTCCCGAAGTGCAAAAGCCTGCCAAGCGCTTAAGGCAGAGAAGCTGAGCCAGAAGCGGCTCAGATATAGAGCCAACAAAAGGGCTAGGGCTCTGGCCATGTTAAAACTTATGAATTTCCAAAGCCCGGACCGCTCCGCGAGACCAGCTGCTAGTGATGAAAGAATGGCTGAATGTGTTATCCACACTGTCTACATGGCCGGACATGAAGAGACGAACCTTCCTCTTCTTCACAGCCATAATGATGATATGGTTGACGCTACCCAGCATCGGCTCGATCTAAATGATGAAGAGCCCGCTCAGGCCGATAAGCCAGAGGAGCCCGTGGTTCCTACAGAATTGAGCTTAGGCAATAAAGATTATCCGGATGTCATAGCCGGAACTACAGAACAAGCATTATTCCAATGGCTTCAAAGGCAATTTCAGGACAGGGATGAGAAGATGGCCGAGATCTACTCCAAAGTCGACGAGCTGGCAAACGTCGTGGCAGATCTCGCGACCCAAGTCGCCCGATTGCAATTACAACAGAGTCAAATTTTGGCTCATGAGCCAGGGATTGATACCCGGGGGCAGCCAACTGATATCCCTTCCAACCTAAAAGCGGAGCGCCTTCGCGAAAAACGGCCGCAATCAGCCTCCAGTCCTTCCGATACATACGCCGGGGGGGAATCGCCTCTAAAAAAGAAGCTGGAGAAGGTCTATTCCTTCAAGAGGGAAAAGGTCCACAAGATATTCAGGGACGCCCTAAGAAACGGTCTACAACTGCCAGAATCAAAGAGACCGCAAGAAGAGAATATGACCGACGACCCAAAATATTGCCCCTATCACAGGGTGATAGGTCATGCCATTGAGAACTGCTTCGTCTTCAAAGATTGGGTCGAAAGGCAATACAGGATGGGAGAGATAGAACTGTCTAAAGGCGTGTTAGCAAACAGTCAAGCTACGATCGCCGATTTCATGCAAATAGAGACCGAAGCCTTTCGGGAACCTAATCCTCCCAGACATGTGCCTCGAGGACCAGCATCAGCAAAGGCACCTACTCCAATGGAGAGAAAGAAGAAGGTATACTCCTTCAGGAGGGATGAAGTCCGCAAAATATTCGTGGACGCCTTGAACAATGGCCTGCAACTGCCTGTTCCAAAGAGGCCACAGGAAATGAACATGACCGGCAATCCCATATACTGCCCATATCATAGAGTGGTGGGTCATACCATCGAAGACTGCTATATTTTCAAAGATTGGGCAGAGGACCAATATAAGCTTGGAAAAACCTCACAATTCTCGGATGTATCGGCAAGCCACAGAGCCAGGTCATCAACACAGCTCCGCCAAGATCAAAGTTCAAGGAGCTGGGATAAGCAAAAAGGACCACCACGTCATTAAACTGGGAACAATCGACCTCTAAGTCGTTAAACTGGGAATGTAAAAAAAAATGTAAATACAAAAAAAAATGTGTAAATAAAAGAAAAATAAAGAAAAGCCGAAATGATGGGGCAACTCGCAATAAAAATCAGCGAGTAAAAATAAAAATGAAAATAAAGCCGAAATGATGGGGCAACCGCGAATAAATAGCCGAAATGATAGGGCAATCGCGACCTTCGCGATAAGAAAAGCTGAAATGATAGAGCAATCGCGGTAAAAAAAAAAAAAAAAGGCGGATGATGAGTTGCTCCTGGCATTATTCCAGTGCAGCAATGCAGACGCCAAACAAAAATCCAATTTCCCAAAATTCTTTCAGCCCTACGGCCAGTCCCCAAATTGACTACCGTATACAATCCACGGGCTCAAATAATTCTCAGTATACCCATGCCCCACCGCAACCACCAGTTACGCGGCAGGTCTCCGCCTTTGGAATTATGCTTCATTGGAAAGACCCACTCATGTGTCCTCACGATGCATGAGGAGAACAAACCTTCGTGAGATCCTTACGACTCACCAAGGAAAAACACACTTAGGAGTCCTCACGACTCTTAAGGAGAAAATACACCTGCGGGATCCTTACGACTCGTAGGGAGAAAATGCTTTTATGGGACCCTCACGGCCCATGAAATTGAAAAGTCTTAGGTGATAGGGATCCAAACCTGTCTCCTAAGCCATCGCTCCCCAATCCCCAAGTGGCGAATGATGAGTCGCTCCTGGTACTATATTCCAGTGCAGCGATGCAGACGCCAACCAAATTCCAAATCCCAATCCCCAAGTGGCGAATGATGAGTTGCTCCTGGTACTATATTCCAGTGCAGCGATGCAGACGCCAACCAAATTTCAAATCCCAATCCCCAAGCGGCGAATGATGAGTCGCTGCTGGTACTACATTCCAGTGCAGCGATGCAGACGCCAACCAAATTCCAACTCCCATACCCCAACGGCGAATGATGAGTCGCACCTGGTACCATATTCCAGTGTAGCGATGCAGACGCCAACAAAGTCCCGAAATGTTTTTGGCCCTACGGTCTGGATCATACATCCTGCAAAACCGTATACAATCCACGGGCGTAAAACGATCCCAATCTCTCCCAAGTCCTACCGGCGAGACCGCATTCAAAGTCCCACCGGCAGGGAAGATTCCAAAAAAAAAATGATGAAAAAAATAAAAAAAAATAAAAAAAAAGAGAAAAAAAAGAGAAAAAAAAGAAGAACGGTATGTCCACAAGCAAAATGGGCACGGATGAAAACCCGAAAGGGCTCCGTGAGTAAAAATAGCAGGACTGCCGGCGAGTTTGTGAAAACCCGAAAGGGCGCAAACTCGTAAAAAAAAAAGAGAAGAGATGAAATGCACTCGCAAAGTCCTCTCGACTTTGTGAGGAGAAAATTCCCGCGTGAGATCTTTACGACTCACAAAGGAGAAATACACTTAGGAGTCCCCACGACTCATAAGGAGAAAATACACCTACGAGATCCTTTCGACTCGTAGGGAGAAAATGCTTTTATGGGACCCTCACGGCCCATAAAATTGAAAAGCCTTAGGTGACAGGGATCTAAACCTGTCTCGTAAGCCACCAATTCCTAAATCCTCTCGGGGCACATGATGAGTTGCTCCTGGCATTATTCCAGTGCAGCAATGCAGATGCCAAACAAAAAAAACCAAATCCAAATCCTCCCGGGGCACATGATGAGTTGCTCCTGGCATTATTCCAGTGCAGCAATGCAGATGCCAAACAAAAAAAAACCCAAATCCAAATCCTCCCGGGGCAAATGATGAGTTGCTTCTGGCATTATTCCAGTGCAGCAATGCAGATGCCGACAAAAATGCCAATCCCAAAATTCTCTCATGACGAATGATGATTCGCTCCTGGTACCATATTCCAGTATAGCGATGCTGATGTCGACTCAAGTCAATCAAATCAAACCAACAACCTCTGCGGCGAAATCATGCTTCGTCCCAGAATTTATTCCGTGTCGAAATCATGCTTCGCCTCGGGATAACGACCTCCTTGCCGGAATTATACTCCGCCTTGGAATCAAATCAACCAGCAAGCTCCGCGTCAGAATTATGCTTCGTCTCAGAATGCACCACGTGTCGAAATGATGCTTCGCCTCGGTGTACCTACCTTCCCTGTCGAAATTATGCTTCGTCTCGGAATAAAGTCAACAACCCGACACTCCGCGCCGGGGAAAAGTCGATCAGCGACACTCCGTGCCGGGGAAAAGTCAACCCGACACTCCGCGCCGGGGAAAAGTCGATCAGCGACACTCCGTGCCGGGAAAAAGTCAACCCGCGACACTCCGCGCCGGGGAAAAGTCGATCAGCGACACTCCGTGCCGGGGAAAAGTCAACCCACGACACTCCGCGCCGGGGAAAAGTCCATCAGCGACACTCCGTGCCGGGGAAAAGTCAACCCGACACTCCGCGCCGGGGAAAAGTCGATCAGCGACACTCCGTGCCGGGGAAAAGTCAACCCGCGACACTCCGCGCCGGGGAAAAGTCGATCAGCGACACTCCGTGCCGGGGAAAAGTCAACCCGACACTCCGCGCCGGGAAAAAGTCGATCAGCGACACTCCGCGCCGGGGAAAAGTCGATCAGCGACACTCCGTGCCGGGGAAAAGTCAACCCACGACACTTCGCGCCGGGGAAAAGTCCACCAGCGACACTCCGTGCCGGGGAAAAGTCAACCCGACACTCCGCGCCGGGGAAAAGTCAACTTGCGACACTCCGCGCCGGGGAAAAGTCGATCAGCGACACTCCGTGCCGGGGAAAAGTCAACCCGACACTCTGCGCCGGGGAAAAGTCGATCAGCGACACTCCGTGCCGGGGAAAAGTCAACCCACGACACTTCGCGCCGGGGAAAAGTCCATCAGCGACACTCCGTGCCGGGGAAAAGTCAACCCGACACTCCGCGCCGGGGAAAAGTCGATCAGCGACACTCCGTGCCGGGGAAAAGTCAACCCACGACACTTCGCGCCGGGGAAAAGTCCATCAGCGACACTCCGTGCCGGGGAAAAGTCAACCCGACACTCCGCGCCGGGGAAAAGTCGATCAGCGACACTCCGTGCCGGGGAAAAGTCAACCCGCGACACTCCGCGCCGGGGAAAAGTCCATCAGCGACACTCCGTGCCGGGGAAAAGTCAACCCGACACTCCGCGCCGGGGAAAAGTCGATCAGCGACACTCCGTGCCGGGGAAAAGTCAACCCGCGACACTCCGCGCCAGGGAAAAGTCCATCAGCGACACTCCGTGCCGGGGAAAAGTCAACCCGACACTCCGCGCCGGGGAAAAGTCGATCAGCGACACTCCGTGCCGGAGAAAAGTCAACCCGACACTCCGCGCCGGGGAAAAGTCGATCAGCGACACTCCGTGCCGGGGAAAAGTCAACCCGACACTCCGCGCCGGGGAAAAGTCGATCAGCGACACTCCGTGCCGGGGAAAAGTCAACCCCCGACACTCCGCGCCGGGGAAAAGTCGATCAGCGACACTCTGTGCCGGGGAAAAGTCAACCCGACACTCCGCGCCGGGGAAAAGTCGATCAGCGACACTCCGTGCCGGGGAAAAGTCAACCCGCGACACTCCGCGCCGGGGAAAAGTCCATCAGCGACACTCCGTGCCGGGGAAAAGTCAACCCGACACTCCGCGCCGGGGAAAAGTCGATCAGCGACACTCCGTGCCGGGGAAAAGTCAACCCGCGACACTCCGCGCCGGGGAAAAGTCGATCAGCGACACTCCGTGCCGGGGAAAAGTCAACCCGACACTCCGCGCCGGGGAAAAGTCCATCAGCGACACTCCGTGCCGGGGAAAAGTCAACCCGCGACACTCCGCGCCGGGGAAAAGTCGATCAGCGACACTCCGTGCCGGGGAAAAGTCAACCCGACACTCCGCGCCGGGGAAAAGTCGATCAGCGACACTCCGTGCCGGAGAAAAGTCAACCCGACACTCCGCGCCGGGGAAAAGTCGATCAGCGACACTCCGTGCCGGGGAAAAGTCAACCCGCGACACTCCGCGCCGGGAAAAAGTCGATCAGCGACACTCCGTGCCGGGGAAAAGTCAACCCGACACTCCGCGCCGGGGAAAAGTCGATCAGCGACACTCCGTGCCGGGGAAAAGTCAACCCGACACTCCGCGCCGGGAAAAAGTCGATCAGCGACACTCCGTGCCGGGGAAAAGTCGATACCCGACACTCCGCGCCGGGGAAAAGTCGATCAGCGGCACTCCGTGCCGGGGAAAAGTCAACCCGACACTCCGCGCCGGGGAAAAGTCGATCAGCGACACTCCGTGCCGGGGAAAAGTAAACCCGACACTCCGCGCCGGGGAAAAGTCGATCAGTGACACTCCGTGCCGGGGACACGTCAACCAGCGACACTCTGCATCGGGGAAACGTCCAACACAGACACTCCGCATCAGGGAAACGTCAACTAGCCGATACTCCGCCTCGGGGAAACGTCAAGCAGACACTCCGTGCCGGGGGCACATCGACAACAGACACTCCACCTCGGGGAAACGTCGACCAGCGACACTCCGTGCCGGGGACACGTCTACCAAATCGCTCCGGATCTCCTACAAAGCAGGAACCAGATCGCTCCGGGCCAAGGAAACGTCTACCACGGACACTACGTCTCGGAGACGCGTTAAGCGTCGACCGTCCACGTCGTAAAAAGGGCAGTGCATCCTCAAAAGTGGGAACCAAAGCAAGTCGCCTCCACGTGAAAGAAGATCCATCAATTTCATGCACACGACCCACATATGCTGTGTGCATTTATTGATGGGGGGCACTTTGTTGGGGTAAAAATTTACACCCCGGTTGACCGAGTCAAAGTCAAGGTCAACCCCAAGTCAGGTGGGCCCAAGCCCAGGTCAAGCGGGCCCATGTCCAAGTCGAGCCCACGACCAGCCTCCTCCATGCTAAAATATAAATCATGTAATAAATAATTTTTATGTAATTTTTTATACATGAACGTATGCAAAATGGGCATAAAGCCAATATTTTGTAAGCCCATGGCTTATGTGCAAAAATGAAATGGCACATGAGCCATGGGATGGCAAAATGCCATTTTGTGAAGCCCAAGGGGCTATGTGTAAAATGTATGGCCTATAAAGGCAAAGGATAATGAAAATATCTCAGAACTTTTTCTCTCTCTAAAAAAAGTTTCCAGATCTGAGATCTATTCTTCTTCTTCAAGGTTCCAAAAGCTTCTTCTTTCTCTTGAATTAAATCAAGAGTTTTACTCTTCTTTTTTCAAAACAAAATAGTTTTTCACCACAAAACCCACAAAGGGAAACTTGGATCTGTCATCAGATCTTAAAAAGGAGAGATTTTGAGATTTCACATCTCTTGATCTTCAAGATCCAGCAAGCAACAGGAGGAAGAAAAAGAACCACTTCCATTAAACCCAAAACACATTCAGGAGTCCGACTCCTCTCTGATTTCTCTTTTGAGAAATCTTTTTTTTTCAGGCTAAAAGCCTCTTATCCTTGCCGGCGCGCTAGCTCTCGAGCGCAAACCACCTACGTGCCGACACGTGGCGCATTTGCGCTCCAGCGCACTGCACGCGGGCGCTTTGCGCCCGCGTGCCGACACGTGGCGCGCGCGCTTGCGCACCTGCGCGCTTGCGCAAGTGCGCAAAGCGCCCGCGTGCCGACACGTGGCGCGCACGCGCGCTTGCGCACCTGCGCGCAGCGCTCATGCGCAAAGCGCCCGCGTGCCGACACGTGGCGCGCTTGCGCCTGAGCGCACAGTACCTAAGCGCACAGCGCTCAAGGCGCTGGCCCCACGCATCCCTTGGATGCCTTTCCCCCCTCTTTTTATGTACATACATATACATATACATATGTATACAAATTCACACATATACATACTCCGCAATATTCTCCCCCTCAAAAAAATTTTTGGGCCGGGGAGCTGCCCTGCACCCCGCAAGGGGGCTGCTAGCCCCCTTGACCCCCAGCCCGCTATCCGGGTAGCGGGACCCCCGTAAAAACTCTGCGTGGCTCCCGATATATCCAAAAACCCCCCTTTTCAAAACAGAACACACGTACACTGCACATTGAGTTCGCATGACCAGTTTAACCCGTTAATCGGAGGTTCCCTCGCCCCAAAGGCGAGGGGTAATTAACGGCAGCTTAGTCCGCGGCTGCCGGAGATTCGGATCCCCACAATCATTAAACCCCAGCCTACCCTAGGCAGGGGGAATCTGTAGTACGCCTGACAAGCGTGCGCGTATTCCCATCTCAATGGGGTGACAAAAAACACCCTACACTAATATATAAGAATTACTGTGCAAAGATAAATGGGAGAAGAGACAAAATGGCCGCGGAACCGCCGCATTAGCCATGATAATGCCGCGGTTCCGCCGCACTTTGATGGAATCAGGTGATCGAACTTCACTGTAATTCTTAGAAATTCCTGCTGATATTTCTGCATATTTTTAATTCACAAAAAACCACATTTTTGAAAATTGTCCAGAGAGCAATTTGAGTTAGGGTTTCGATGTTCGTTCGGATTTCAAACGTCGTCTACATTTCGCCTAAGGCTCTGATACCACTGTAGGGTTCCTAGGCACACTAATGAGGTCTCACAAGGCATCAACCATGCCAAATTCAAATTTTTCTTGTGCCTACAAACCCTAATATGGATCGTTAACTAGAATTTAGGCGAAACATGCAACTAGTTAACAACTTAACTAAAGGGTAAACGGAAATACAACCTTTGTAGATCTGGTCCTCCACCTCCATAGCTCCGTGACGGTGTACCCTCGCTGCGATCATCGGATCCCGGACTCTGGCGTCGGCTTCATCGGAGAAATGGGCGGGCTAGGTCGTCGACTTTGATGCCGAAGATGATCTACGTCGAGGCAACACAAGATCAAGCTTCCACTTCACCAAGTCATGAAACTTATGAAGAAAACACCCTATACTAATTGGCAAGAGGTAGAGGATGAAGAAATAGGAAGTGGGTTCACTTTAGAATTGAATTTCTCACTCTTTTTCTCAAGATGCCATTAATGGTGGCAAGCTTTCTTCTTGAAGAAGAAGAAGAAGAAGATGATAATAATATGATAAGCTTTTTTGGAAAATAGAAAACAAGGTGATTCTTATCATATCACAACCATGGTTAAGTGTAGAGAATTAACTAAGCTTAGATGAATGGTTAGGGTTAGGAGAAGAAGACAAGAATGGTCACTTAGTCAAAGTTACATGAAGCATCAAGAAGCTTCATGTAAGAAAGCAACCATTTTGTTTTCTTTTCTCTTTTTCTCAAAAAAGAATAGATAAATAAATAAGTGAAATGAAACCCTAACCATTCACTAAACATGGTTTAAGTCTTTACACAAATCCAAGTTTGCATGTATCATCAAACATGATACAAACAAGTGCACAAAACTATATCATATATATAATGTGCACATTCGAGTGAGAAAATCCATTTAATGTGAACCAATACTAGTTAATGCTAAGTAATATATCAAATATATATAATTAAACATTAAATCATTAAATCAACACTTGATTTAATGATCCGGTCATATCGCATATAACCGACTAGTATCAAGTGTATCAATATATCGAATCAACACTTGATTCGGTAACCCGGCTATATCACATATAACCTGCCGATGATACAAATCGCGAGAATAGAATACGGTATCACATACACGCATTATTCTCGGTCCCGCACATATCTCATATGCGCTCCTATTTCGTTTCGCTTGAGCCAGAAAACCTCTGTGTAGGACTCTAAAGACTCGTCAATACGCCGGCAGCAGGTGATGATCATATCAAACACCCATAAGCCGCAAGCGGTTTGCTAAACGTAACGGTCATCCGGGTATTGAGCGATCAGAAGATCGACGAGCAAGCCCGCTCACACTCCTGTGAATCCAACCAGTAACACTTACCGTACAGTCCGGTCAGATCGTCTGATATGTCGCATATCTCGCCTAGGGGTGGTAAACGTCAGACCCCAATAGCTCGATAAGTCGTGTCGATATGAGGTCTATAACATTTCGAGAAACTACTGGTAACACTTACCAGTAAATCTCAGCAACCCTGGCCAGGGATTTCCGGTTATAGCCAATCGAACACAGCGCAACATCAACTCCCTATACCGGGAGAGACGAATCCCTTCCTATCGCTCATTGGCTCCATGTGATTCGAGACTGTACCAAAAAACCACCGTTTTGCACGCCCTCTTGGACGTGGTAAGGTGGAAATCAAAGCACAGTGGGAACCACACAAGACTCTATGACGATCTCGGGTCAACAGACTACTCTGTACCAGTATCACCAGAGAACTGCCATCTGACATAAGGTATAATACCATCTAGGAGTTCTCGGCGAGTCCGTCCAGTGTACCCAGTCTCCACTGAGCACCCGTATATCATCTCTGATGTCAAACACCAATGGATATGGGATCATCCATCGCCCATCTGTATGGGTCGAGAAGGTATACGCTAGTCTACTCTGGTATACCGATGCCCTGTCTCGATACACTCACGACTAGGGATCTTGAAGGATGTACTTATGGACTACCATATCCCCACTAGTATGATCCGCATCATAGTCCAGGTAGTCAAGTACACATCCTAAAGGCTTTACCAACATGTAACAGAAAGACAATCAGTATACACGTTAAGGTAAAGAGTAACCAGATAGCATACTATCATGTCGAGCAAGAAAGTCCTCCCTATATATGTCACAGCATCCACTACAAGATACATCCTATGTATAGCAATGGCCTTTAGGGCATACATATAACTAACAATACACACAGAGAGAGAGAGAGATAGAGACAGCGTGAGAGAGGGGAGGGGAGGGATTTCCAAAATATTTGTCGGATTTTTTTTGACCAAATTACTCTCATCACAGCTGTATTTTGGAGGATAAGTTGGGGGCTTTTGTGAAAAATAACCAAGCAGAGCCATGAAATTCACCCAACAGAAAGTCGCCATGTGGCAAATGAGATTGAGCTCAAACGACTATATTTGCTTTTGTATCACAAAATAAAACGACGACTAAAAGAATATCTGGATTTTGAATGGGTCCTTGACTTGGAAATTTTTGGAGAATCCCCAAATTACCCTCTCTTAAATCTCTCCTCTGTCTCTCTCCGATCGCTCTGTTTCTCTCCTCGGCCCCCAAACCCTATCCCTCGACAAAGCCCTCCTCCTCTCCAAAACCCTACCCCAATCCCCATCCTTCGACGACCTCGATCTCTAAGAACCCTAGCGCCCCCCTCTCCTCCCTCAACATCGGCGTCTTACAAGCTGATCGCCGACGACATCTCCGGCGATCTCACCATGCCCGAGATCTCCTCGTCCTCTTCATCGAAACCCCAAGGGGTCGACATCCCAAAGCTTCGGACTCCAAAGGGGAACAAGATGGTCTCAAAGCTTCGGACTTAAAAAGGGGAACAAGATGGTTGCGTTTATATCAAATCTCTTGTACTCGCATGGCAACGCCGCTGATCTTTGACAGATGTTTGCGCTCTTTGTTCAGCTCAGAGCTCGACTCCGGATTAATTTGATGGTGTAAGTGTTATTATTTTTTTCGAATTTTACTTTTTTTTTATCTATCGCGGCCGGGATTTGATTGAATTGACTGCCTTGTTTGTGCTGCCTGAGATTCTTATTACTAAATCTAGATATTGCTTGAGATGATCTATTCAAATTTTCATCTTGTTATGACTCTTGTGAAATTATAGCGAGCGAGCAAGAAAGTTGATAATTTTATGCTAAAATTTAGCAACTTTTCAATTGTGGGAATCTGAATTGTGTGATTAATATTTAGGGAAGGAAAAACCCTATGGCTTAAATTTATCAACTTTTCATTTTTCCATAAGCAAATTAGCAAACATGTTCTTTTTTAAATTAAAATGCAGCTTCTGCTTACAGTTCAAATCTTCTAGACTTTTGGTTGAGCTATTAACCATTAGTTGGTATTTTTCTTCTTCTTCATATTTAGGCATTGCAGAGATTGAAAGAGTTGCAAGCAAAAGAAGCATTCAATGAGAAAAGATGCTTAAGATTATGGTGGATGTTCTGGATTCCAATATGTCTTTGTGATGGATGGCAAAAGTAATACTGATGGTAGGTGATTCCTCAGAAGTATGCTGGCTTTTAATTTAGAAAAAGAAAGATTGGAAGTTCTCAGCTCATATGACATGCATAAATGCTTATGTGAATGCATGTAGGATTTCTGAGAAAGATGGTGTCAGGTTAGTGGCCGACAATATTTCCTATGACTTTGCAAAAGGTCAGAGTTGATTCTTCCTAAAAGATGACGTCAAATTTATTTTGTATTTTGTTGCCTTATCATAATATGTATGAATTAAATACTAACGAGTATGATTCTTTTTGTTTTACCATTTATTTGTAGGTGATTTGAGTTGCAACAGTTGTAGATGAAGACTTTTTGAAGACAAAAGATGAAGTTACATTTGGATTGCTTGTACATCAACTATTTGTATTTTGTACACCATACCTTTATAGCTTATCTTGTTGATTATATGTGCATATTGTGTAGATGATTTGTTACTTGATTTATATTATGAAATAAAATGTTTTAAATTTGGTGTATGTTATATTGTTTGTACTGGATATTTGGTGGAAGAAAACAAGTTACATATTGTTTGTAGTTTTTTTGTTAAAATTCTATGCATTGTAAGAAAGTATACTGTTATTGTTTCATGGAATTGGTTAAATATCTCAGATAACTAGTTACATATATTAGACAACTGGTTAGATATCTCAGAAAACTGGTTAGATATCTCATGTAACTGGTTAGACATTTTAGGATACTGGTTAGATACTTTATGAAACTGGTTAGATATCTCAGGTAACTTGTTATATATCTCAAGTAACGAGTTAGATATCTCAGACAACTTGTTACATATCTCGGTACCTCAAACAACTGTTTAGATATAACAGGTAACCGGTTAGATATCTCAGACAATTGATTACATATCTCATGTAACTTGTTAGATATCTGAGATAATAGTTTACAGATCTCAGAGAGGTTTTTTTTGACAGCATGATAAAATAATTGAAAATAAAGGATATCAACTAACATTTAGACAATTTGAAGGGAAATGAGTTTGTTGGAGGGAACTACCAACTTTTAGAGAGAAGGAGAACCTAGGTTAGATCATAATTGCTAGCAATTTGATGAAAATCGACTGGATATCTCATGAAAATGAGTAAATATCTTAAGTAAATGCTTAGATATTGTTGACTATAGTGCTATCAAGGCAATTATTGTAATTGCATATAGGCGATTATGATAATTAAAGCAGTACTTATATAGATAGAACGGTCTTACCCGAGATGATAGTATACTATATGCTTTGTCTTTATCATTATGTGTATACGTTTTATTTGCTATTACGTGTCGCTAATATATAATGATAAAACCCGTAGGATTCTTATTTGACTATCAGTATTATGATGGCGTTCATATACGTAAGAGCTGGATAGTTCATAAGAAAATTCTTCAATATTCCTAGTCGAGTGAGTATCGAGACTGGGTATCGATATTCCGGCGTAGACTAATATATACGTTTCGAGATCCCGACGAGGGACGGTGGCTGGTTCACAAGCCATTGGTGTTGTGCCACCTAAGATAGTATACAGGTATACAGGTGCTCACTGGAGGTGAGTACAATAAACGGAGTTGCCGAGAACTTCTAAATGGTATTATACTTATAGTCAGATAGCAGTTCTCTTGTGACATGAGTATATGTTAGTCTTTTGACCAGAGACCGTCATTTGTCTCGTGTGAGTTCCCACTGTACTTAGATTATTACCTTATCACGGCTCAAAAGAGTCGTGCAAACATATTTTAGTTGGGTACAGTTCCGAGCCACATGGAGGCAGTGAGCGATTGTCAGGGATTCTTCTCTCCCGATATTAGGAGTCGATGTCGCGCTGTGTTCGGTTGGTTATCAACATCAATCTCTGGCCAGGGTGGATGAAATTTACTGATAGGAGTTCAATAGTTTTTCAGTGGTGATGAGCTTGACTCCGGCACGATTTATCAGGTTATTAGGGTCTGACGTTATCCACCCCCTAGACCCGGTATGCGATATTTTAGGACGAAAAGAACGGACTGTACGGAGATTGTTACATTCAAGCTCAGTAGGATAAGGACAAACTTGATTGTTGATCTCCCTTTCGGCATATACCTGGGTAGCCATTACGTACAGCTAGTGTCGCTGACGTGCTTGTGATTATGAATTTATCCAGTAATCATTGCTAGCGTATTGTCGAGTATTTAGAGTCTCATATAGAGGGTTTTCTCGGTTCAGGCAATATAATGTAGAGGCCGTACGTTGGTACGTGGAGGGGTTCGATTAAATACGTGTACTAGTTATACGGATTTTAATCGAACGGTTGATAATACTATCCTACTTAGGATTAAGCCAGATTATTAAATCAAGTATTGATTTAATAATACACACACATTGTAGTATTATGTTCACTATTCATTTTCTATATCTCTCTTGGCTATTCGTATTTTTATACGGATACACGTATATATATTTCGATATATATACTAGGTTGTATTCCGTATTTATACGAAATATATCTAGAAGGAGGTCACCTCATTTATGAATTTTCCTTTATTAAAATTCATGAAATGATATGGAGGGTGAGGTGTAAAGTGGAGGTATGGATGAGAGGGATGGGTTTGGATTTCTTTAATGGAAAATGTTATGTCACAATTTCTTATGGTTAGAAAATGAAAGCCTCTTTCTCATTCACTCTCACTCTTGAACTCATTTGGTATTATGACACTCTTTCACCTCTCATCTCTGCCTTCTTCTTAATAGCACTCTTGAGCTTTGGTTTATGAGAGAAAATGACAGTGGAAAAATCCTATATCCCTACACTCCATTTCTAACAAGCTTGGATTGTCTCCAGTTTCACTAGGTGAAGCTGGAGCTTGGATCAATTTCGCTCTGGTCGATCATTTCGGTAAGGACGGCCGTCTTTCAAGCGTGTTCCCGACGGCCTACGAGGAGATTGGAGGGTCTTCCACGATTATGTGGATACACGGCAAAGGTTGTAGTTTGTATAACCTTACATTAGTTAGCTAATTTAGTGTTTGAAACGATTGTTAGGCTTGTAGTTTCTAGTGCTTATTGTAAAATTTTTGTTTTTCGATTCCGCATTGGCCGCGGTTGTAGCGGTAAAAGCACCAGGAACCCATCATAGTATCGAGCCAACTAAACACTAGAACTAGTTGTAGAAATGTTATAGTTTCGACACCGAAAGTTTTGCTGGATTAAGTTTCGAATTCCAAGTTTCTGTTCATTTTTGAAACGGCACCTGAATTTTTTTAAAGTATGTCAGTGGGGTACACTTTAAGAATGAAAACCTGGAACAAAACCCGATTATCTAGCTGAAAATTCTAGCAGCCGGAAATGTCATTTTGGCCAACACCGCCATTTCAATTTTATCCTTAGATCCCTAGGTTTTGGCAAGTGCTTGGAATTGAAGAAACTTGATTTTTGGTATACTTTGTTTTTACCCAGGTCTCAGTTTCTGTGATTTGGAGTTGTTTTGGTTTGTCGGAAAATTTTCGGTCGAAACTTTTACATTGTTTATGATCCATATTTGAGTGTGTGTTGTTAAACTTCATCTAATTGCTATATGTTCGATTAGACGGGGTTGCACACTTGTTGCTTATATATATATATATATATATATATATATATATATATCTTGTGATGGTTTAGCCGGATTTTTGTGTAGGATAGCCCCTCATACGATGTGTTTGTATAGTTTTGATTTATATGTTGTGTTCATTTATTCAGGATGAGCGGTCGACATGCGGCCATCGTTTCTGCTTGATGTATATTCTTTTATTGAGGCTCGATCAGGATGCGGTCGATGTTACCACTGTATACATATTTCATTTCTGTATTAGGATTAACCTAGAAGAAGTGTTCGAGCTGCCGGATTCTAGAATGCGGTAGGTGGCCGTCTCAAGATATTTGAGACCGGACTGCCTTGCTCTAGAATTGGCGGGTTGCTCGCCGCACTTGTAGGGGTTATAGGATCGACCCGCGGAGGAGTAACCAAATTACTGAATTTTAGAAAGCGACATGTGACAGACTTATGATATTGGGGCATGTTACCCAGTTTCTAGAATTGGCAGGTGGCTTGCTGCACTCGTAGGGGTCTAGGATCAATGTTTTACGGGCTATTCACATGACCGAGGAACGCTGCGTTTTATTTGGGCTCAAATGAAATACGGGAATCCTAATTTATCCGCTATTCTATATTGTTTATCGCATGCCTATGATGATTATTATCTGCCTGTGATGATTATTATCTGAGATGTTGATATATATATATATATATACACATATATGTATTAAATTCTTATATATGTTTTGCATCCGCGCTAGCCCTGTCCCCATCCGGTCGTAAGTTAAGTAATCTTACGGTGAAGACCCAGGACCCCGTGGTGAATGCGGATGACATATAAAGTATGCTATTTTGGTTATTTCTGTTTTGGCTTAGAAACTTATATGATGGGAATGCATTATATGTTAATGTAAGGAAATAAACCTAATATGATGTTGTCGGAACCAATTTTTAAAAACTATAGTTATATTCTTTTGCTTTATATAGTGATATTCAGTTAGGAATATTCTGCACCTCATTCGATGAGGAAAGATGCTTGATCCTTTCATGGGGAGTTCAATCTTATGCAAAAGTGTATGATACTATAACACTTGGTTTTCTTCAAAACAACTCGTTTTTAAAAGCAGAGCCTAAACTACTTCTTTTCAAAACCACTCGAGTTCTTTCAATGATATCAAGTTTATTATGTTAAAGGTTTTTTACCAAAAACCAGTCATAGCCCTATGTCATTTTATATTAGTATTGCTTAGCATTCGTGCTACGTATGTCGAACTTTAGTTGAGGAGTAGTGTTCGGTAGTACTTTTCTTTTGCATGGTAATATGATTGGTTAGAACAGTCATATAATAGTTTTGATCCTTATTCAAGTGTCGTGCGGATGGGTTTAATGCAATCAAGATAATGACGGGTAGAACTTGACTAGAACTCTTTAGCATTTTGATGTTTAGTCAATGTCACTTGGGTCCTAAGGGCAAAAACCATATCCAGAGTTTCAAATATAGAGAAACTTGCCAAGTTTGCACATACCTTCTGAAGTTTGGTAATTTTGGCCAGCTTCCGTCAAGATTATCACATGATGATAGTTGAGTCCCGATTCCAACTGATGAGTAGGTATTACTACTCGGGAGATTTTCACTTCACAATTAGCTAACTTATTAGGTGTCTTGAAAGTGTTAAAGAGGTTATGGCTCTGTGGAAACGGGGTTATTAAATTAGGTCCGTACGAAAACACGGAGGACCTCCCTCGGAGTACCAACACCGACCTGGCTGAACGGTTAGCAAACTTGTAAGGTGTATATGATCCCGACTAGTTCCCCTTTTAGGGTTTGAAGGAGAATTCGAGGGTACAGTGGGAGCCATCATGATTAGATAAAGTGATTAACCAATTTAATCTTGATAGAGTGCATACTGAGTGTTTCTTCTTTCTTTCTGGTTTGTGACCATGACTTACCTTAAACTAAAACTCTTTAACCAAGTTAACCGAATTTTCTTACATACTTTGGTTTTGGATTGTCATGATTCACGATAAAGTTGCATATTTCCATGCTATTTCTACTTTCCCTTTGCATTCTTCAGAACACTCCGTATTACTAAGATGATCCATTTACTTAGAAAGGTCATCGTATAGTTACATACGAACCCGAAGAAATTATTTCAGTCGAAGATAGCCACTAGTTCTGAAGAATTTGGATTGTATAATTCTGTTTTCTCTCCTACTTAACCTTCTTTCTAGTTGAAAGCTCCTTGTACTAGGAGAGTACACCTGTTACGCTTGCTGGGTAGTTTTCTTTCAAAGCTTAGGCTGGTACGGAAAGGTAGGAAAGGAAGAAAACCAACTAACTTAAGTATGGTGTACAAAAGGTGAGATGTAGAGACATATAAAAGGTTGGAGTGGGGGAAAAGGAAATTGTGATTATTGTCGTAAATCTGGATAGTGGAAAAGACATTACTAGAAATACCCGACCACCCCCTTCAAACATTTATATTTCAGTTTTTCTATGTACTTGTAACTGAAAACTGTTTTCCCAATTAATTCTGACTCTAGAGTATGTATAACATTTCAGAAAATAAAATATTATTTTTGGGAATTTAAATAATTAAAATAATAAATTTCATGAATATTATTAAAAATGTGAGAATTGGTTTTAATGATATGGTATAATTATATATGTATAGTTTGGAAAATAATTGAAAAATTAATATGAATTATTTATTTTGAAAGTGTTTAGATGATTTGGACATTTTTAAAATTATAATACAATTATTTGTTTACAAGTTTATTACTAAACCCGATTAATATCTCACTAAGTATGCACTAATCTTGTTTATGCATTTTGGCATGCAACAAATCATGTTGCAAACCTTGTTACTTATTTTTAACCATGACTTCGTTTGTATTAGTATGGTTTTGTTTTGTTTTAAAAAGAAGAAAGTAAAAATAAAAGAGAGAGGGTGGGGACCATGGAGGCATAGGCTTGTGTGTGCGTGTATGTATGTGTGTGTGTGTGAGAGAGAGAGAGAGAGAGAGGAAACTTCTACACACCTATCATGGTTCCTCTTATTCACTTCTTCTTTTTCCTCAACTCCATTCTTCATCTCATTTTCCATAACCTTTCACCTCCTCTAGCACTCACAAACACCCCAAAAACTCAATTAAAAACCTCATCTCCCCTTCACAAAAATTGATCTTAAGCTCACCCTAAACTCTATGGTGTTATCAAGTTAAGATTTTGAAGACTTTGGATAACTCAAGAAAATTCTTGAGTTGCCAAATGAGATAATCTCTACACTCTAGTTAAGTTTTTAGTGTTTCTTTGACTCCTATAGTAGTTTAAAGTTAATCAAGTGAGGTTTAGTGATCTTGGAAATTCCAAGATGAGGTTTAGGATTTGGTATGACTTGTGAGGGTGTGTTTGAGGTGTAATTAGTGACCACAACCTCTGTAGTGTTAGAATTATGGACAAAATCTGAGACTAAAACCCCAAGACATGAACTTGGAAATCCCCGATATCGGAATTTGTGGGAATTGTGATGACTTTTTGAGATTTGCTATGCCCCGGAGACTTGGAAAATTATTTAGCAATTACTGCGAGATATGCAGGCCACTTAGGAGCTACAGCTGAGACCCGAGCCCCTATTTCTTTCCCTGGGCCGCAGATTTTCCCTATATGGCCGCAAATTGCGGCCAGGGTATGAGCTTTGAGTGTCTTGGTTGGTCCATGGCTTCTTTATCCTATATTTAGACCTATCCTATATGCTAAACGTCCCAATTCTCACCTGAAGCAAATCTGGAGCTATTTTCCCAAGTTGCTGTTTTCGTTTTGCAGTTTTTATAACTTGAGTTTTGATATTTGGGTTTTATCTCAGTCAATTGACGTTCATACGTCGATATCGGGAGTTATTTGGTTATTCTTGCTTGCGTAGGCCATAGGTTCTAACCTATGTGTGTTCGTATGCCGCTTTGATTTTCGTGTTGGATTCTGTTTACGATACTACGTGTTGTAAACTATAGGTACCTCCGCATGGGCGCCGAGATGACAAGGGAGAGCAAGGCGACATCGACTTCGGCAAGTAAGGATCGAAGGTGAGTAGATGTGTATCTACGGGGAAGTCGGGTGGATGACGTATAGCACCCCCGCAATCGTAGATTAGGATGCATATATTATCTTATATGTTAATAATAAGTACATATACTTAGCAAAATAGGGTTTTCCAGGAGATTATAGGTTAGATTAAGCGTATTTGTAGGACGAATTACTCTTTAGCCTTTAGTTCCTTAGTCGAGACCCGTAGTTTATATTGTTGCGCACACACACTCACACACACACACACACGTGTTATGATATGGATGTGTGTGTGTGTGTGTGTGTGTGTGTGTGTGTGTGTGTGTGTAGTATACATATACGTATAAGATGAGGATATGAGATATTGAATGGATGAGTCGATATGATCGGGCATGATACCGTGAGGTTATAATATGTGATTGAGTCGAGACATCATATATGATATGATATATTAAAGGATCATTGGGCGATATATACAAAACATGCGATAACATGTGGCTCGATGAAATAATAGACTGTACGAGACCTTAGATCCGTACCCCTGATTATGATATTGTACGACGATTGATACCGTACGAACTATATGATATATATGATATTTGATTCGTACCCTCGATTTTGAGGATGCCGTACGATAGATATTACTGTATGAGGTACATATGATGATTAATCCGCACTCTTGACTCGAGTATACTGTACAATGGACTATACCGTACCTGATGATATGAGCCCGGATTGCCGATTATTAGGTATATCGACTCGAAAATATTATAGGTTTTCTTATCATTTCGACTAGGTCCTTAGTTTAACCCCTTAGTTTAGCTTTTAGTCTTCTAATTACTTAAGCAGGTGTTAGAATATAGTAAGAGTTATACCTATTTTCAAAACTAACGGATCGCCTGAATTTTTAAAAGATAATCTAAGGGACGCTACAGATTTTCAAAGGACATATCTTTTCTGAAAACACCCTAACCTCTACTTTTCTAAAAACAACAATTCGTGTTATTTTAAATACTATAACTGTATGGCTCGTATATGGTTATATAGTAGATTATGCTGTTGCTTTAAATATTCACTTTTGTTGTACTCATACTGTTCTCATTGTATTGTAGATGTATTCATGTGTTTCCATTAGTTGTTTTGATATCGACTGATAAGACACTTGCATCATTACCGATGATGCGTATGTTGCACGTACACTTGCTTGCCAGCTCACACACATCATCATCGGTAATTGCCATACCACGTACACATTAGAAAACGTTACTTCACCTGTATAACTTGATAGTTTGTAGCTAATTGCATCGTTTAGTATACATGATTTCATATGCTAGTTTAGATATTGCATTCTTACTTAGATACCACATGCATTCATTTATTGTGATTCTTCTTGGAGCTTTTAGTATTCATGAGATTTCTGGATTTGGGGAAAACTGCAAGAAGTTTATAAACTTATTATCATTGTAAAATGCAAATTTGCGGTTTTCTCGTGATATAATGTGTGTGGCGTCCACCATGAGTTTTCTCGGTTCTTGAGCCACGTGTGTACACATACCCGATTCGAGGAGTTGGATGTACCATTTGCGGGTACATGGTGGACCTGTGCGGTGCCCCGGGGCAAGAAGATCGTATAGATAGACGTTGAGCCTGGTAGGGGAGCACTACCGACCGGTGATATTTGGCGCGGCGGATATCCGGAGGATACCGACCGTAGTCATGAGATCTGATGATATGGGCCGATCCGGACTGACGGAGCCCGAGATATGAGGTTTTTGTGTAGCTGATGGACACGGTTTTCATGATATTTTCGAGTGTCGATACTTGGCACTCAGGTTTATCCTGATTTTCTGTGTCGTTGCTGGACACATCCATTTAGTGATGCATTCATATATGATACTTATGACATGTAGTTACTTTATGACAAGGACACGAGTACTTGACTTTGCACATATGTCTATATTAGTACCTCTACTGTTGGTCGATGTTATCGTGACACTATTATTATAGTATTGTACTGTATGACCTAGGAGATCGTCATACATTCGGTTTCTACCCGGTGATGTCTTCTACTCATGAGTTGGCAACTCACCCCCGTTGTGCCACAGTTCTTGCAGGTTTAGCCGTACAGGTCCTATAGCGGCTTCGTTGGCACACTATTTTCTTCCGGGTGATTGGTTTGGTAGGTGGGACACATTGCCTCGTGACCGCCATTTTATACTTGTATATTTTATTCCAGTTGTATCTAGTTAAAAACTCCATCAACTAGACTATGTATATTCGTATACTTAGAAACTTTTATTGTATATTCTTTCGGCCTTAGAGTCACGCTCATGTATTTATTATTGTTTCTGATTTTCTTGATGATGTTTAGTTTTTTTCTTGCTTTCTTTCTGTGTTTTGATTCTCGCCTTTCGGCATTGTATATTTATATATTTGCGTGGTTATTTCCTCCAATTGGCGAAGTGCTACCTCCCACTTAGGGATGCCTATATTTATTATTGCTTGTATTTGTTTTCGGGCTAAAAATTACAAAGGAGGTGTTGCCTAAATTTCAAATGGCGAAAAGGTTTTCAAATAGCTACAAAATATTGTTTTCATATTATATTACCTATGTAATTAAAGAAGGAACCTGATTTCATTAGATCTTATTTCAAAACTGCACCTCCACTATTTTCCCCTAAAAAGATTTAGATTTCTGGGCTTTTGGCTTACTTGAATTAGGTGGGGTCCTATAGACTTCACATGATTCACGTACTATCACATGTCTTTTTCGGGTCGTGGCAGTATGTTTATACCATATTAGAGTCTCACATTCATAGGGCGTTACAGATACTGAGAAGGAGTAGAATATTGGGAAATTAGTGATTTGATGCTCAATATTGGAATTCGCAGCAATTGGTGATATTGGATTAAATCGCTTGGTTTTGCCTAACGATAACTATTTGGTTTTGAATGACCGTTGTTATACACCAATTTTTAAAATGATGTATCTTTATCTTTATCTTTATTTTATAAAGTGAGATATAAATTTTGAAAATTATGTTTTAAATATTTACCTTTATCAGTTGAGGATAGGGTAAGATGTATTGAATGCAGAATTGTGCCGGATGCTGGTTATGACTCAACGGAGGATACAACTCAAGAAATTTGTTGGATAAACTTGTTCATTTATGAACTTGGTCCCATCAAGTATCCAGACAAATTCTTGGGGCAGAATATCGCTTAGTTCGGGAGATTGTTGATCTCCGTGAAGTTGAGATATAGAGAGACACAGTTAGAAATATTGGAGCGAATCCATTCACTGAGGCTATTTCTCGAACATGGAAGTTTCTCAAATACGATTTGTGAAACTGATGAGTAGAGAATGTTCTCTGCCGAAAGACCGGGAAGACAAACGTCTTGCCTGAATTTGGGGGCAGATGCTATTTGGTTTTATCCGTCCACCTCTCCAAAAATACCAAGTTGATTTATGGCACCGTATATCGGAGGTTTAGACGGATGCGGCCGTTGTAGCAGACTTCGTCAGATTCCTCCTCGTTTGAGGGGTTTTTGATTGTGGGGATGCTCTTCCCTGCAGGCGCAAGCCCCTGCAGTTAATTACGCCACCGCATCGCGGTAACCACTTTCTCTTTCTCCAGATGGTCACTTCGTGTCGTGTTTGTTTGTTTTATTTTTGATTGCCTGTGGATTGTATACGGAAACTAATTTATGTTGTCGCCCGTAGGGCGTGGATTAGTCCAAATCTGTATTTTCTTAGATTTGGGTTTTGGTTTGGATTTAAGGATCGTTAATCTCATTTGAGACTAAGATCAACTTAAACATTTGTTAAGAATACGTTAGTCTAATTTAGACTAAGATCAACTTAACAGGATCATTTAGATCCAATAAAAGAGCATTTGGGCTCTATTGTTTTAGTTTAGGGACATTGCGGTCCAATGGGTTTCAGGACATCATAGTCCATGTCAGTTTAGAGACATCATAGTCTATAAAGTTTAAAGACATCATAGTCTATGAGTTTAAGGACCTCACAGTCCATGGTAGTTTAGAGACATCATAGTCTTTAAAGTTTAAGGACATTATAGTCCATGAGTTAAAAAACCCCACAGTCTGTAAAGTTTAAGGACATCGTAGTCCATGAGTTTAAGGACCTCACAGTCCGTGTAATGTCGGGTTGTCGGGACCCGTCACCTCTCTGAAGACGTTGAAGGATTACAACGACATATATCAGAGGTATGAATAGATGTACCGTTGAATCAATGTTGGTTGGGAGATCTGTAGTTGTATTGATTTAAGGATCGTTAATCTCGTTTAAGATTAAGATCAACTTAAATGGTTGTTAAGGATACGTTAGTCTAATTTTAGACTAAGATCTACTTAACAGGGTTTTAGGATCATTTAAATCCAGCGACAGAGCATTTAGGCTCTATCGTTTTAGTTTAAGGATGTTGCGGTCCATAAGTTTAAGGACATTATAGTTCGTGGAGTTTAAGGACATCATAGTCCCTAGTTTAGAGATATCATAGTCTGTAGGGTTTAGTTTAGGAACGTTGCGGTCCATAAGTTTAAGGACATCATAGTCCATGAGCTTAAGGACCTCAAAGTCCATAGAGTTTCGTTTAGGGACGTTGCAGTCCGTAATTAGTTTAAAGACGTTACGGTCTAATGGGGTGTATCCCTGGGTTTGGAAATGTACCAAAAATAATTGTTGGTTGTCGGGACCCGCCACCTCTCTGAAGAAGTTGAATAATTACGACGACATGCATCAAAGGTGTGGAGAGATGTACCCTTGAACCAAATGTCAGATTGAGAAGGAATAGGATAACATTACTTTGAATGCCATCTGAGATCAATTTTGAAAGACCTGAGTATAATTGAGGCTCGGTTGAAAAAGAGTTTTGGGTTTGGGAGACTTAGCTAACTTGGGCCAAGATTGGCCTAAAATACTAGCATATGCTTGGCGCTCACGTGCTCCCACGTGAGCTCTTAAAGTATTGTTTAAATACTGAAGATCTGGAGCGCTCACGTCGGGTCACGTGAGGCGCTCGAAGTAGTGTTAAACACTGAAGATTTGAGGTGCTCACGTGGGGTTACGTGAGGCGTTTGAAGTAGTGTTAGACACGGAAGATTTAAGGCGCTCACGTGGAGTTACGTGAGGCATTTGAAGCGGTGTTAAACATTGAAGATTTGAAGAGCTCACGTGGGGTCACATGAGGCGTTTCAAATAGCAGTGTTAAACACTAAAGATTTGAAGAGCTCATGTGGGGTCACGTAAGGCGTTTGAAGTAGTGTTAGACACTGAAGATTTAAGGCGCTCACGTGGGGTCACGTGAGGCATTTGAAGCAGTGTTAAACACTAAAGATTTGAAGAGCTCACGTGGGGTCACATGAGGCGTTTGAAATAGTGTTAAACACTGAAGATTTGAGGCGCTCACGTGGGGTCACGTGAGGCATTTGAAGCAGTGCTAAACACTGAAGATTTGAAGAGCTCACGTGGGGTCACGTGAGGCGTTTGAAATAGTGTTAAACACTGAAGATTTGAGGCTCTCACGTGGGGTCACGTGAAGTGTCTCTAAAGACTGAAAGCCGCCTCTATTTTATTCTCTTTTGAAAAGTACTAAGCACTATTAAGGGGTCACGTGATATCACGTGAGGCGCCCTAAAATAGAAACTGCTTTGGGTTTATTCCCCCATTCTCTTCTGAAGGGCTTGTTCAAGGGTCACGTGGGAGCACGTGACCTGATCTCATTTGTTTTCTCTCGTGCAACACGGGTGATCACGTGGGAACACGTGATTATGTTGGGTACTAATCTTTTTTACGTGCATGGAGAGTTAAATACCTTGTTTAAGAATTAAATTATTTTATAGGGTTAAACCCCAATTTTATTTAGAAGAATTAAATTCCTCTGTGTTTGAAAGAATTAAATTCTTTAAACCCAATTCTCCCTCTAAGTTTTGGATCTGCATGGCAGAATCTTTCCGATAAGAATTAAATTCTCAACTTATGGGGAGATCTGCTTCTGCAGATCTTCAACCAGAGGAAGAACTGAGTTCTTATTTAGAAGAGTTAAACTCTTGGTTTGAAAATTAAATTCTCTTTTTTTTGTGGGAGCTTATAGAATGATCTCCTTCCTTCTCTTACCTAGAGTTTCTTTCATCTCTGAAGAGATCTTCTTATCTATTTCTCTCTGTTGTATTCCCTCTTCTCTTTTTTTTTGTATCCCCCTCTCTTTTCTTCTTGGCTCCTATTTATAGGAGAAAGAAAAGAATCAGTTTGTTTAGCCAATCTCTCATTGGGTGATTTTGATTGATTTTATAACCAACATGATCTTTTAGATCACTCGGTGAGTTTTATTCACCGTTGGATTTTTAATACAAAGACTACAAGATATTTCATTTGTTGGTCCCGGAAAATTTTAGGAAAATATTTTCTTGTACAGATGCTTTATATAAATTAATGATTTTTAAATCACCATTGGATTTTTAATCCAACGGCGGTCTATTTTACAGAGTGCAATCTTTCTTGTTTAGAAAGATCCAAGGAAATATTTTTCCAAAGTAGTGCTTTTGATTTCTTTTAATTAGAATTTAATTCTATTAATTCAAAGGGTTCGGGAACCCATCACGTGTTGGCGCGGGACCCCACTGATTAAGTATCTAATTAGAATTTAATTCTATTAGTTCAGAGGGTTCAGGAACCCATCACGTGTTGGCATGTGACCCCACCGATTAAGCATCTCTAATTGTTTATTTCAGCACCTATAGACTTTGCCCATAAAAGATCACGTGTCCTCACGTGAGGCCCGATCACGTGTGGGCACGTGGTGCTCCACTTGGGAGTTTTCCTTGCTGCTTTACTCATATTTTATTCAGTTCCCATGAGGGAACAAATGCCCCCATAGCGTTGTTCTCACGTGTTTGCACGTGAGCGCAACGCTGTCACCTTTGTGGCCGTTGGATTTGCCTAGGGAATAGGGAAGATAAGCCGTTTCCTATCATGTCTTATAGATGCAAGGTCTCTTCAGCAGCGCCTCCGTTCCTTCATCTTCTTCCTTCTTCGTTTTTTTAAGAATTTAATTCTCTTCCTCAGAGCTTAGTTCTCTGTTCAAAAAATTCCAGAGTTTAACTCTGTCAACAAAAAGAATCCTTTTTCAGGTAAGGATCTTGAACGGCCGAAGAACTTTTCTTCTCCTTTTACAAAATTCTTTTTGGATTTTAAATCCATACCGAGGTTTTTTCCTTTAATGAAAACTCATCTTTCCGAGCTCTAAAAATGCACGATCTTTAGGTAGTAAGCCCCCAATGTTAGGCGTTTTATCAGAGGTTGTTTTTCCAAGAGTTGTTTGAATTCCAATGTCTGTTTCAATAAGCTTTTTCTTAATTAATTTGCCAACTAAACTCTCACTGATTTTCCTTTTCAGACATTATGGCCGCTCATTTGTATGATCTCGACGAGATTATTTCTTATGGAGACATTCGTGCACTAGGCCGCTGCCAGAACCAGGAGTTTACAAATGCTCAGTGTGCCGAAATCATGCGTCGCTTTGATGAATACAATGTTCGACTGCTTTCTCGTTGTTCCGCTCTTTTGAAGCTCATTATGAGAGCGATCTGGGAAGCACTTCCTTTATTCTATGACGGCATGCCGCTTAAAGCATTGGATGACCCCAAAGATAAGGTACTCAGTGTATCTGATGGGCCTAATCTCAAAGAAAAGGCGAGACAATCTTGTTGATATTCTGCATCAAAAATTTCAACAGGCAACAATAATCGCTGCCTATCGAAGGGCGGAGGACATTAGTGAGGACTCTGACGCTTGTGATCGTGAAAAGAAGCATATGAGAATGGTCCGAGAGGCCCGAAACATTTTAGATGGCTTAACTTTTGAATTTCTCAATCCATGTCCTGGATTTGATGTCTTGCAATTGTAAACATTATAATGATGTTTTTGTTTACCATTTTCATCACTGTAAGAATTTTTTGAAGTATGAATAGACAATTTTTGTTTCTATGTGTTTATTTTATCCACTAAACCTTTTCCGCACATACATAAATGGGTATGCTTCGAACGTTTAATTGGATACGAATCAAATGTTCTTCTTACCGTCATTCATAGTATGTGGTTGACGTCCGTAGGTTACGCCTTTTCATTTCGATTTGACGCAGAGCGGTTTACGCACTCTTGAGTAGCACCTCCATTTCTCTGGCATGTAATTTTGGCAAATGTGGTCTGTAAATAGTCCATCTTGACCTCTTTGTAGGGTAGTGATGGCTTAGGAAATAGGTTCAGGTCTGCCACCTAAGGCTTTCCAACTTTATGAGCCGTGAAGGTCTCATAAAGATTTTTCTCCCTACGAGTTGAGAGGATCACGTAGGTGTATTTTCTCCTTAGGAATCGTGAGGATTCCTAAGTGTGTTTTCTCTTAAGAGTCGTAAGAATCTCACAAGAGAATTTTCTTCCTTACAAGTCGAGAGGACTCGTAAGTGGTTGATGAGTCGACCTACTCCCAAGTTAAAGCATTGCTTTGATGGGGAGGTCGAGGGTTGACTTTGGCCGTGTTCCACGGGGTTAGGATTGACTTTGGCCGTGTTTCACGGGGTCAGGATTGACTTTGGCCGTGTCCACGGGGTCAGGATTGACTTTGGCCGTGTTTCACGGGGTTAGGATTGACTTTGGCCGTTTCGGTGTCAGGATTGACTTTCGCTGTTACGGTGTCAGGGTTGACTTTCGCCGTTACGATGTCAGGGTTGACTTTCACCGTGGCTCCGTTTTGTTGACGTTGTATATTCCTGCAGAGACACTGATTTCTCTGCGGGTCGGCGCGAATCGAGATGTTCTCGTCAAGGACGCCGATTTCTCTGGGGGTTGAGACGAATCGAGATATTCCTGCAACGATACTGATTTCCTTGCGGGTTGACGCGAATCGAGATGCTCTTGCCAAGGACGCTGATTTTCCTGAATCGTGGTTTTGCCAAGGACACTGATTTCCCCGGGGTTGAGACGAATCGAGGTATTCCTGCAAAGACACTGATTTCCTTGCGGGTCGACGCGAATCGAGATGCTCTCGCCAAGGAAGTTGATTTTCCTGAATCGAGGTTTTTGCCAAGGACACCGATTTCCTTGGAGTTGAGACGAATCGAGGTATTCCTGTAAAGACACCGATTTCCTTACGGATCGACGCGAATCGAGATGCTCTCGCCAAGGACGCTGATTTCCCTGAATCGAGGTTTTGACAAGGACACTGATTTCCCTGGAGGTCGAGATGAATCGAGAGATTCCTGCAAAGACATTGATTTCTCTGCGGGTCGACGCTAATCGGGATGCTCTTGTCAAGGACGCTGATTTCCCTGAATCGAGGTTTTGCCAAGGACACTGATTTCCTCGGAGGTTGAGTCGAATCGAGGTATTCCTGCAAAGATACTGATTTCCTTGCGGGTCAACGCGAATCGAGATGCTCTCGCCAAGAACGCTGATTTCCCTGAATCGAGGTTTTGCCAAGGACACTGATTTCCTCGGAGTTGAGACGAATCGAGGTATTCCTGCAAAGACACTGATTTCCTTGCGGGTCGACGCGAATCGAGATGCTCTCGTCAAGGACACTGATTTCCCTCAATCGAGATTTTGCCAAGGACACTGATTTCCCTGGAGGTCGAGACGAATTGAGAGATTCCTGCAATGACATTGATTTCTCTGCGGGTTGACGCGAATCGGGATGCTCTCGTTAAGGACGCCGATTTCCCTGAATCGAGATTTTGCCAAGGACACTGATTTCGATGGAGGTCGAGAAGAATCGAGAGATTCGTGCAAAAATATTGATTTCTCTGTGGGTCGACGCGAATCGGGATGCTCTCGTCAAGGACGTTGATTTCCTTGAATCGAGGTTTTACCAAGGACACTGATTTCTTTGGAGGTCGAGACGAATCGAGGTACTCCTGCAAGGATACTGATTTCCTTACGGGTCGACGCGAATCGAGGTTCTCGCCAAGGATACTGATTTCCCTGCCGGTTGAGACGAACCGAGGTATTCCTGCAAAGACACTGATTTCTCTGCGGGTCGATGCGAATCGAGATGCTCTCGTCAAGGACGCTGATTTTCATGAATCGAGATTTTACCAAGGACACTGATTTCCCTAGAGGACGAGACGAATCGAGGTGCTCCTGCAAAGATACTGATTTCTTTACGGGTCGACGTGAATCGAGATGCTCTCGTCAAGGACGCTGATTTCCCTGAATCGTGGTTTTGCCAAGGACACTGATTTCCTCGGAGGTTGAGACGAATCGAGGTATTCCTGCAAAGACACTGATTTTCTTGAGGGTCGACGCGAATCGAGATGCTCTCGCCAAGGACGCTGATTTCCCTGAATTGAGGATTTTGCTAAGGACACTGATTTCCTTGGAGGTCGAGACGAATCGAGGTACTCCTGCAAAGATACTGATTTCCTTGCCGGTTGACGCGAATCGAGGTTCTCACCAAGGACGCTGATTTCCCTGCTGGTTGAGACGAATCAAGGTATTCCTGCAAAGACACTGATTTCCTCTGCGGGTCGACGCGAATTGAGATGCTCTCGCCAAGGACACTGATTTCCTTGGAGGCCGAGACGAATCGAGGTACTCCTGCAAAGATACTGATTTCCTTACGGGTCGACGCGAATCGAGGTTCTCGCCAAGGACGCTGATTTCCCTGAATCGAGGTTTTGCCAAGGACACTGATTTCCCCGGGGTTGAGATGAATCGAGGCATTCCTGCAAAGACACTGATTTCCTTGCGGGTCGACGCGAATTGAGATGCTCTCGCCAAGGACGCTGATTTCCCTGAATGGAGGTTTTTGCCAAGGACACTGATTTCCTCGGAGTTGAGACGAATCAAGGTATTCCTGCAAAGACACTGATTTCCTTGCGGGTTGATGCGAATCGAGATACTCTCACCAAGGACGCCGATTTCCCTGAATTGAGGATTTGCCAAGGACACTGATTTTCTTAGAGTTCGAGACGAATCGAGAGATTCCTGCAAAGACATTGATTTCTCTGCGGGTCGACGCGAATCGAGATGCTCTTGCCAACGACGCTGATTTCCTTGAATCGAGGTATTTGCCAAGGACACTGATTTCCTCGGAGTTGAGACGAATCGAGATATTCCTGCAAAGACACTGATTTTCTTGCGGGTCGATAAGAATCGAGATGCTCTCGTCAAGGACGCTGATTTCCCTGAATCGAGGTTTTGCCAAGGACGCTGATTTCCCTGGGGGTTGGTTGACTTGTTTCCGAGACGGAGTCATTGGATGACGTATTTCCGTGACGGGGTCATTGGATGACATATTTCCGAGACGGGGACATTGGATGATGTGTTTCCGAGACGGGGTCATTGGATGACGTATTTCCGCGACGGGGTCATTTGCTGACGCGTTTCCGCGACGGGGTCATTGGATGACGCATTCCCGAGACGGGGTCATTTGCTGACGTATTTCCGCGATGGGGTCATTGGATGATGTGCTCCGTTTTCTGCGGTGTCGAAGCTGACTCTAGGTTATCTGTAAACCGTAGAGTCTTGGAACTGGGTACTTTGCCATGGCTCCGATTGGTGGTATCACGTCCGTGCCCTGCTGGCATGAGGAGGAATGTCGTTGTTGGACTTTTGGGATGCAGATGTTGCTGTCGAGATCTGACTTTCGCTTTGACAGAGTTTGTTGGGACATGTGGTTCCCTTTTCGTTTATGCCCATGGATTGTATACAGGGGGTCAGTATGGACTTACCTGCAGGATAAAAGTTTCATTCTTTAATTTTTTTACTTCTTTCCGCGATGCTCTATCATTTCAGCTTTTTATATCGCGAAAGTCGCGATTGCCCAATCATTTCGGCTATATTTCGCGGTGCACAATCATTTCGGCTTCCTTTTTTTTTCTTTTTACCCGCTACTTTTTATTGCGAGTTGCCCAATCATTTCGGCTATTTTTGTATGCATATATTTTACTTGCTGATTTTGTTGCAAGTTGCCCTATCATTTCGGCTATTTCATATGCATTTTTTTAGTATGGAACTCATGGTCTGATACCAATCTTGCATCGGTTTTGCTGCGACTGGAATGTTGCCAGGAGCGACTCATCATCTGCCTTCATCGGTTCGAATAAAGGTGGCTTAGCAAACAGGGTTAAGATCCTGTCGACTAAAGCTTTTGACTTCATGAGCCGTAAGGGTCTCATAAAGGTGTTTCTCCCTACGAGTCGTGAGAATCTCGTAAGTGTCTTTTCTCCTCAGGAATCGTGAGGATTCCTAAGTGTATGTTCTCTTGTAAGTCGTAAGGATCTTGCAAGAGTGTTTTCTCCTTGTAAATCAAGAGGACCTACAAGTGTTTATTCATCAAATGAGGGCATTCCTCGTCGTTGGTGGGACTCGGCAAGGAAATGATTATTTGTGCCCATGGATTGTATACAAGGGTCAGTATTGAACCACTTGTAGGACAGTCTGGGAAAGGTGATGGCTTAAGAACATGTTCAGATCCCTGTAGCTTAAGGCTTTTGAATCTTATGAGCCGTGAGGGTCTCATAAGAGGGTTCTCCTTACGAGTCGTGAGGATCTCGTAAGTGTAGTTTCTCCTTAGGAATCGTGGGGATCCCTAAGTGTGTCGCTCCTTTATGAGTCGTAAGGATCTCACGTAGGAAGTTTTCTCCTTACAAGGTCGAGAGGACCTTGCAAGTATCTTTTAACGAGATTGCGCCCTTTCGGGTATTCACAAACTCGCCGGTAGCCCTGCTGTTTTTACTCACGGAGCCCTTTCGGGTTTTCATCCGTGCCCATTTTGCTTGTGGACGCACCGCTTTTTTTACACGAGTTTGTGCCCTTTCGAGTTTTCACAAACTCGCCGGTAGCCCTACTGTTTTTACTCACGGAGCCCTTTCGGGTTTTCATCCGTGCCCATTTTGCTTATGGATGCATCGCTTTTTTTTACACGAGTCAGCGCCCTTTCGGGTTTTCACTAACTCGTCGGTAGCCCTGCTGTTTTTACTCACGGAGCCTTTCGGGTTTTCATCCGTGCCCATTTTGCTTGCGGACGTACGGTTTTTTTTACCACGTCAGCCCTACGATGCTGCGGTTTGTAGTAGTTTAAAGACATTTCGGTCCATCGTTAGTTTTAGGACATTGCGGTCCATAGCTAGTTTTAGGACATTACGGTCCATCGTTCATTCTGTATGCACGTGTATTTGTTACGTGACGGGATACATAACGATAAAGTGGGATACACCTATTTAGGATGCGATTTGGTTTCGTGGGGGTGTTTTGTGATCCATCCCTACCGCGACTTCTTCCACTTAACGTCGACGCCTGGCTTTTTGAATATGGCCATTTTTCATTCTCGATCAACTTTGCTCTTCTGACGGGCTTCGTTTTGCAGCACGTCAATCGGCTCATTGGACGGTTCCAAGGATTTTGGTGTCGATTCTGCCCCCAGCTTCTCTGCATCAGAAGCTTCCTTATCATCTACTGACAAGTGAGAGATCATGTGACAACTTTCCACGTAATCTTCGGGGTTTTTCTTACGCTCCGTCTCCCTCGTCATTGTCATCGCCTTCTGTTCTTAAGGATATGGTTGAGAAACTCTTGAAGCGTGACTGGGGTCCGCGCCTTCTGGTTGTATTCCTTCAGCGCGTCAATATATTTTTGTAGATCCGTGCGCTTGTCGTTAGACTGCGCGGGCTTCTTCTTCTTCTTTGAAGACTTTGTCGGCTGGGCCTGAGCGTTTTGACCATCGCTACCAATTCTCGGTGTCGGGCGCGGTTTCAGTATTCTCTCAATGATCTCAGGCTCTAGCGGGCTTTTCCACCTGATTGTGGGGCATACTTGAAGACCCTTTAGCATTCTTTTCGTTTTTGCCGAAAGAACTACTTCCCATGGAACTTCCTCTATGAATGAGCATGATGCCCCCGGCGTGTCTACCCTTTTAGGAGTGTGCTGTTGTGGCGGATTCACCTTCCAGTTTTCAGATAGCGCGAACTTGTCCTGTTGGTATTGGTTTTCAACCCAGTTTTTGAAGATATAGCAGTCTTCGATCAGATGGCACAATACTCGGTGGTAGGGGCAGTAATTGGGATCGTTGACGTCGTTCGGTCGTGGTGGGTGTCTCGACTCCGGTAGAGTGATGAGGCCGTTGCGTACTGCCAGTTCAAACAGTTTCCTTATTTTATCCCAGGGAAACGAGTAAGGACGTCTCAACTTCTCATCGAGGGATTGTCGCTTGTTAATTTGGCGAACAACCCGTCTCGGGCCACTCAGTTGTTGCTGAGCATTGGCGACGAAGATAACTTTCCCTTTCCCCTTTTCATTCCGAGGCTCCGTCTTTAAAGAGGATGGCCTGTGGCCCCATCTGGGCCAGCTTATCTATCAGGGCCTGGAAGGTGGTCGGCTTGAAGAACATCATGAATTGAGATATGGTAGCCTGCGGATCGAGAGTACCCACGAACATGCCTACTGCAGGAGTTTCTTCGATGTGTTGTTCGCATTTCGACCATAGGTTCCGCCACCGGATTGCATACTGAACCCATGTTTCTCCCGGCTTCACCCTGGCAGTAATCAATGCCATGATTGGGGTGCATTCTCTAGTGCTTGCGAAACGCTGGGTGAATAGCAATTCCATCTCCGTAAAAGTTTTGACGGAGTTGTTGGGAACCTCTGAATACCATTCGAATGCCGTCTCCGCCAAGCTGCCGACGAATTGACGAAGCAATAGCTTATCGTCACCTCCAGTGTTGTCGCACAGAGCCCTGAATTGAGCGACATGTTGATGGGGATTGCCTGTCCCCTTGTATATGTGGAACTTAGGAATCGTGTATCCTGGTGGGTACTTAATCTGATCGTACTAGCTTGGGTATGGTCTCCCAGTTCTGACGACTTGGCCAGCTACTTCGTTCGCTTGATGAGTTCGTATCTATTGAGCTATATAATCATCGAGCGCAGCTTTCGAGATTGTTTCCTCCTTTGCAGCCGAAGAGATCGGAAGAGGGTTTGATGTCTCCCCTCTATCGTCATCAATTATTACTGGAGGATCTTCGGCTTAGTGGTGTGGCTGGATCATCATGCCCACCATATCTTGTAACAATAGCGCTATTTGTTTTATGTTGGCCGCTTGTTCCACGGCCTCTCCGTCTTTTCGAGGATTCTGCGGAGGAACTCAGTATCGATTTCTTGTTCATGACGCTGCTCTGACGATGTCTTCAGGCTTTCTTTTGGCCCAGTGAGTGCGGCCACCTGTATTAACATTTCCTGGAGCTTCTGTTGTTGCTCCTGGGCCTTTGTTACGGATTAAGTGAGCGGTCGGTGCCCCGTAAAAACATGGCTTTCCTCTTTTTTGGAAGCCATATAAACAGTGTGCACTACTATGCCTCCAGACTTATGGCGTTTAGGTTCAACACCCTTTAGATTCGTCACAGACGCGGGAATTTTCTCCGGCCTTCTCCTTTTGTGGGCGGTCGAAGTTGAGGGGGCCGTTGCAGCGGGCACCCAAGTAGACGACCCCTTCTGTGGTATGACAGGGTGGTCCTTCTCTTGCCAAACTTTCATCTTCTTCGGTCGGCGGGAGTAGTCTTGATTGATCACCGAGTCTTGGACCCTTTGCCAGATCCTGTGAATTTTGGAGGACAGCTGCTGAGGGGGCTGCTCTAGCATCACCTTTGCAACATTTTCCACAGGTGCAGGAGACTTTTTTAGCATGGCAGTTGGCGAATTCCTGCGCACCCTGTTAAGTGGTTCAAAGCTGTTCCCAGTTGGAACAGCATCATCATCTTCCATCGTCGGAGCTGGCGGAGTAAATCTAGAAGGAGAACTGCCCCCAGCTTTCCTCACTCGGTGCCAGTGGTGATGTCGAGCGTGTCGAGCAGACGGTACTGGCTCAGCTATGGGGGTGGCTTCTTCATTCCCCTGCTCTGATAAGGTGCTGTTGTCGTCGCTAGCTTGTCGAAAACCGACGTCCGCTGAGAAGGGATGGCCAACCTGTCGAAGGCAGATTTTTGAACAGGGGTAGCAGCCTTGGTGACTTTGCTCAGAATGGGAGTTGGAGCAGCTAGTCTTGCAAAGACTGATCTTTTAGCAGGAGAAGCCGCTTTGACGGCTTCTTTCACTGGAGCAGGGATGGCTATCCGTTTCGGGATAACCCCTTCAGGTATCGCGGGCTTCTTCACGGGCCTATTGGATTTTTGGCTTAACCTATCAAAGACTGAGGTGTTGGACTTGGACGACCCGTTGAGAGGGGCCGTGGTAGTCGTAAGCTGATCAAAGACCGACTTCTTAGGAGCTTCTTGCAATGGCATTGGGGCATTGAAGCTCATGGGTGGGAGCATGTCCCAAAGAACAGCCCAGTGGTGGCTTACGTCACCTGTTCTACTGGCATCTTGAAAATGGAGGCTGCCTGAGGCCCGTAAGTCACTCCTTCCGCGAGGAAAGAGTAGGAGTTGTTGTAATTGTTGCAGTTTGTGCAGTTGGAAGCCATTTTCTCTGCATGGAGCAAGACACCAAATCTTAGTACCTCGAATCCAAGGGCAACCATATCAAATCGCGATTCGTTCGCGAACACGACACACGAAGTGTGGAGTGGAAAGAGGAAAAGGTCCCACCGGGCGTGCCAGAATCTGTTATCCGCCGAAAGACCGGAAAGACAAACGTCTTGCCTGAATTTGGGGGCAGATACTATTTGGTTTTATCCGTCCACCTCTCCGAAGATGTCAAGTTGATTTATGTCACCGTATATCAGAGGTTTAGACGGATGCGGCCGTTGTAGAAGACTTCGTCAGATTCCCTCTCGTTTGAGAGGTTTTTGATTGTAGGGACGCTCTTCCCTGCAGGTGCAAGCCCCTACAATTAATTACGCTACCGCATCGCGGTAACCACTTTCTTTTCTCCAGATGGTCACTTCGTGTCGTGTGTGTTTGTTTTATTTTTGGTTGCCCATGGAATGTATACGGAGACTAATTTATGTTGTCGCCCGTAGGGTGTCGATTAGTCCAAATCCGTATTTTCTTAGATTTGGGTTTTGGTTTGGGTCTAAGGATCGTTAATCTCATTTGAGACTAAGATCAACTTAAACATTTGTTAAGAATACGTTAGTCTAATTTTAGACTAAGATCAACTTAACAGGATCATTTAGATCCAACAAAAGAGCATTTGGGCTCTATTGTTTTAGTTTAGGGACATTGCGGTCCAATGGGTTTAAGGACATCATAGTCCATGTTAGTTTAGAGACATCATAGTCTATAAAGTTTAAAGACATCATAGTCTATGAGTTTAAGGACCTCACAGTCCATGGTAGTTTAGAGACATCATATTCTGTAAAGTTTAAGGACATCATAGTCCATGAGTTTAAAGACCCCACAGTCCGTAAATTTTAAGGACATCATAGTCTATGAGTTTAAGGACCTCACAGTCCGTGTAATGTCTGGTTGTCGGGACCCGTCATCTCTTTTAAGATATTGAAGGATTACAACGACATATATCAGAGGTATGAAGAGATGTACCCTTGAACCAATATTGGTTGGGAGATCTGTAGTTGGATTGATTTAAAGATCGTTAATCTCGTTTAAAATTAAGATCAAATTAAATGGTTGTTAAGGATACGTTAGTCTAATTTTAGACTAAGATCTACTTAACAGGGTTTTAGGATCATTTAAATCTAGCGAAAGAGCATTTGGGCTCTATCGTTTTAGTTTAAGGACGTTGCGGTCCATAAGTATAAGGATATCATTGTCCGTGGAGTTTAAGGACATCATAGTCCCTAGTTTAGAGACATCATTGTTGGAGATAGTGCCCTCAGAGTCAATTATTGGATCACAGGCACGTGATTGCAATGATTGAGGGAGGACCTATCCCGGTAGGACAGTCTTACTCAAGATGATAGTATGCTATCTGGTTTATCTTTATCATCGTGTACTGCTTTAGGTGACCTGACATGTCGCTATTACACGTTGATAGAGCCCCTAAGATTCTTGCTTGACCACCAGCAATATGAGGGCGATCATATAAGTGGGAGCTGGGGTCTATAAGCACATCCTTAAAAGGTCCCAAGTCGTGGGAGTTTCGAGACAGGGCATTGATACTCCAGAGTAGACTAGTGTATACAGTCGAGACCCTGACGAGGGGCGGTGGCCGGTCTCATAAGCCACTGGTGTCAGTTGGTTCACCTAAGATGTATACAGGTGCTCATTGGGTTATGAGTACACCGGACAGGACTCGCCGGGAACATACTAATTGGTCTTATACCCGACGTCAGATAGCAGTTCCCTGGTGACATGTGTACAGGTTAGTTCATCGACCTGAGGATCGTCATTTGTCTCGTATGAGTTCCCACTGTACTTTGATTACTACCCTACCACGCTCAAAGGAGACGTGCAAACAGGTTTTAGTTGGGTACAGTCCCGAGCCACATGGAGGCAGTGAGCGGATCTTCGGGGGTTCGTCTCTCCCGGTATTGGGGGTGAGGTCGCGCTGTGTCTAGGAGAGCCAGAACATGAAAAGTCCTTGGCCAAGGCAGGAGATTTACTGGTAGGTATTCCAGTAGTATCTCAGGGTGTTCTGGGCTGATCTCTGACACGACTTGTACCGCTTTTGGGGGTCTGACTTTTACCAACCCCTAGGCCCGCCATGCGATGCTCATAGACGAACGGACCGGACTGTACGGATATTGTCACTGACAGGATCAGTAGGGTGTCAGGCTGAGTTCGCTCACAGACGTCCCTTTCGGTCAATAGCTGGTGGCCCGTCATGTATGGCTAATACCTCTGACGTGCTGGTGGTTAAATCCACAGCCATAGTATTGATGAGTCTTTAGAGTCCCCCACATTCAGTTGCTCAAGTTTTCGGGCGAAACGCTGTAGAGGCCGTATGGAGATATGGCAGGGTTCGATCAGATACGTTCGGTATTGCACGGATCAGGATCGGACGGATAATACTAGCCGGCTTTGGTTTAAGCCAGATGCTAGTATAGTACAGTGTAGATTTTGTCTCATTGCATTTGTATCCGGTCGGAATACAGATGCGGGTATGTATACACAGTATCGGGGTTTTCCTGTAATTTATTACGGGACCAGTTTTCTGGAGTTGCCAGTTTGCTTTCCATTTCGGCCATTTTCTTTTGTATCTTTCAATGGCCGAAGATTGGTGGAGGAAGGCTTATTTGCATTTGTGCAAATAAGCGTTTGTGGAGGGTGTTCTTTGCATTTTGTTGTATCATGATACTTGCACCATCATTGCTTGACTTTCTTTAGTCATCATGGCTAGTCTTGCAGTGTCATGATAGCATGACTTTTTGGTGATGATGATGGATTATGATGGTTGTATGAGTGTTGGATTTACTTATGATCATTTCTTGATATCATGACCTTTCTCTCTCTCCCTTGCATTATGGTTGTGGTTCTATCATCCATTGATCCCTCCCCTCACTCTCTCACTCTCTTGCTAAGTTTGGCCGGCCACTCCTCATAGAGGGCTGTCCCATTTTTGTTGTGGGGTTTTTTTTTTTATCTCTTTTGGCTTGGTAAAATCCCCACAAGTTCCATCTCCAAAACTCCATTCCTCCACCATCTCAAAAGGCAACTCCATACAAACCCCAAATGAGATATAGATCTCTACACTATTCTACAGCAAATCTTGGGCACGTCGACTCGCCAGCTTCGTGCCCGAGTTGCCTCGGTATAGAGGCGGGAGCCCGTAAAAGAAGCAGGCGACGCGGTGCCCTTCCGGCGAGGAGGTGGAGACCGGAGCTTCCGCGGGAGATCGGGACGACGACGAGAAGACCGGAGGACACGGATCAGTCGGTATATCTCTCTTCCCCTCTTGTAGTTAGGTAGGACTAGTTAATGGTTCGATCCGGCTTTTTGTGCGCGGTGGTGCCGGTTTGAAAATTAAAGTTAACCATCGCTTCCGCATTTGGCCTCGGGATGGAGGCCGGGGCGCCGCCGTGCACGTTACAATCATAGTCTGTAGGGTTTAGTTTAGGAACGGTGCGGTCCATAAGTTTAAGGACATCATAGTCCATGAGCTTAAGGACCTCATAGTCCATAGAGTTTAGTTTAGGGACGTTGCGGTCCGTAGTTAGTTTAAAGACATTATGGTCTAATGGGGTGTATCCCTGGGTTTGGAAATGTACCAAAAATAATTGTTGGTTGTCGGGACCTGCCACCTCTCTGAAGAAGTTGAATAATTACAACGACATGTATCAAAGGTGTGGAGAGATGTACCCTTGAACCAAATGTCAGATTGAGAAGGAATGGGATAACATTACTTTGAATGCTATCTGAGATCAATTTTGAAAGACCTGAGTATAATTGAGGCTCGGTTGAAAGAGAGTTTTGGGTTTGGGAGACTTAGCTAACTTGGGACAAGGTTGGCCTAAAATACTAGCATATGCTTGGCGATCACGTGCTCCCACGTGAGCTCTTAAAGTAATGTTTAAATACTGAAGATCTGGAGCGCTCACGTCGGGTCACGTGAGGCGCTCGAAGTAGTGTTAAACACTGAAAATTTGAGGTGCTCACGTGGGGTTACGTGAGGCGTTTGAAGTAGTGTTAGACACTGAAGATTTGAGGTGCTCCAAAAATTTTTCAGGTTGTCTCAGAATGATGTGCAGAGAATTATAAGAATTCTGTAGAAATTTGATCACGTGATCGCTCCATACGACCGCGGAACCGCGGCCAAACCCTAGCTTGGGCCGCGGTTCCGCCGCAGTATATGCAGATCAGTGTGCCAAATTTTTACAGAGAGCTCCTGTGATGAAAATAGGGGTTTTGGAATATTCTTTTTGGGCCCAGAATTTATTTAACTGCTACGGTATTGCTTGGGGCCCACTTGGGTAAATTTGATCGATCGGATAATTTAAACACATTATTTCACAGTATTTACATTATATCTGCGACCGTGAATGTCACTTGATCGGTAAATCCTGTCTAACTGCTATAGCCCGGTTAGACGGATTTGCGAACGTGACTTTCACGTTGATGTTCTGTGTATTGCTGTGATGTTGCGGATTGGTCGTGGGGGATAGCCTGGTTGCAGTTGTAGTACAGTTTTGTTGTATTATGTACATTTGATATTGCGGGGCGAGCGTCCGACATGTGGATTGCCGTCACTGCCTGTTTGTATTATTTATTTTGGGGCACGACCAGGTTGCGGTCGATATACCCGTTGTATGTATATTTTACTTTCTGTACTAGGATTGCCCCGCGGAGGGGTGCACGGATAGCCGGGTTGTAGAGGGCAACGAGCCCGCATCTCATGACATTGAGACGGAGGGGGCTTCACTCTAGAATTGGCGGGCTATTCGCCGCACTCGTAGGGGGTACAGGTTGACCCAGGAGAGGTGCCTAAGTTACCGGATTCCGTGAAGTGCTGGGTGGTCCATTCACGTTGCTGAAGGGGGCTGCCTCGCTTCAGGTTTTGTCGGGTAACTTGCCGCGCCCATAAGGGTCTAGGATTTCATTGCGCAGGCTATCCACACGACCAGGGGAACGTCGGGTTTCAGTAGTGGCTCTGTGAAACCCGGGGATCCCAGATATCTGTATTGTTCTGTGATGCTGTACATTTCTGTGATGTTGCGTTTTATCACGCCTTGAGCGAATATAATATATTGGTATATATATTAGTAGATGTTGTATATGTTTTGCATCCGCGCTAGTCTAGTCCCCGCTCTGTCGTTAGTTAACTAACCTAACGGGTAATGACGGGACCCAGTGGCGAATGCGGATGGCATATACGTACATCAGTATATTTTCGTTCTTTGTGGTATGATCAATTGATGGGACTGCGTTGATTCGGATCAATGCAAGTTAAAAACAAACCTATTCTGATGTTGTTGGAACACTTTTCAAAAAGCTGTTATTGCAAGGACGTTCACTTTTGTTTTGCATCGTGGTATTCAGTTGGAATATCCTGCTCCTCAGTCGACGAGGCAAGGGCCGAGATCCCTTCACCGGGAGTGACCCCTTGGAAAAAAAGTTTGCGTCAGGGCAATGACTTCACTATAGCCGATTACTTTTGCTTTGCACCGTGGTATTCAGTTGGAATATCCTATACCTCATTCTACGGGGAAAGAGCCGAGATCCCTTCACCGGGAGTGACCTCTTTAGCAATGGTTTTCGTCACTATATTTTAAAAGCTATTCGTTCCTTCAACGATATCAAGTTCTTTACGTTAAAGGTTTTCGCCAGAAACCATTCGTAGCCCTCCTTCATTTCATATGGGTGGTCAATAGTATTCAAGCTGTGTTTGTTGGCCAAAGTCAAGGCACAGTGTTTGGTAGCTGTTGGGTATTCATATGCAGCATAGATAGATGCGTTGGTTTGGGACAGTCATACTGCCTTGTTGGCCAAAGTCAAGGGTAGGTACGGGTGGACTCAAATTAACCTGGAGAATGACGGGTAGAACTTGACATGTGACTTATGATTTGTTGGCCAAAGTCAAGGTCATAAGAGCATGGGGCAAAAATCACATCGGGAGTTTCAAAAGAACTGAAACTTGCCAGATATGCGCATACCTTCTGGAGTGTGACACCGTGAGCGGATTCCGTCACGTTATCATGCGATGATAGTTGGATCCCGATTCCCACTGATGAGTTGGTTTACTCCTCGGGTGATCCCGACTAATTCTTCTTTCAGGTTTGGAGGAGAATTTGACGTTACAGTGGGAGGTTTCCAGATTAGATAAATTGGTAACCATTCTGATCTAGGTTAGAGTGCACGCTGAGTGTTTCTTTTCTCTCTCTCTTTGGCAGCGACCATTGACCCGACCCTAAGACTATGACTCAGTGACCAAAATTAACCGAACCTTCTTAAACACTGGCTTTTGGATTGTCAGAGTTGCAAACCTCATTGCCACTCCTACTTTTACCCTTTTCTCCAGGACACCCCGTATTACTACGAACGTCCACTTCCATTGGACAAAACCATCGTATGGTTAGATACGAACTCGAAGGTATTTATTCGAGGATGGTTTCCGGTTCTGGAGAAAACGGATAGGACTATTCAGTTGTCTTTTCCTTTTACCTTCTCTCAGGTTGCGAGTACTCCTTGGTTTAGGAGATAGTACACCTATTACGCAAATTGGATAGTCTTCTTCCAAACCTTAGGCTGGTGCCGAACGGTGGGGAATGAAGAAAACCAATTAGCCTAACGATGGTGTACAGAAGGTATTAAGTTAAGACAAAGCAAGGGATTAGTAAGAGAGCAAAGTAAATTGCAACTGATATTCACGACCAAACCAGGTATTTCATTACCACTCCCACTTCACCTTTGTATTTCTTCAGGACACTCCGTATCACTACGAAGATCCACAGTTTATTGGATACTCCATCGTATGGTTATATACGAACTCGAAAGGAACTTGTTCCAGTTCGGGGATGGATTCTGGTTCAGGAGAAATAGGAATAAGGTTTATTCGGTTGTCTTTTATCTTCACCTTCTCTCGCATTGCGAGTGTTCCTAGGATTAGGACAGTACACCCATTATGCTTATTGGATAGTCTTCTTCCAAACCATAGGCTAGTGCCGAACGGTAGGGAAGGAAGAAAACCATTTGGCCTAAAGGGGTGTGCAGAAGGTAATGACTAAAGACATAAAAAGGGATTTGGAGAGGTGGCAAAGAATTATACGGTTACAGTCGTGAATCTAGAAGAGGCATTACTAGGAATACCGGGATACCCCATCGAAACATTTCAATGTTTCAGTGTCACTGTGTACTATTAAAGGAAAACTGATTTCCCAATTAGTCCTTACTCCAGGGTATGTATTTACCAGGTATGATTCTCACGTCTGTATAGTTTTACAGATGATGAGTGGGAGTAAGTTATTGGGAATTGGGTGATCATCCTCATTATATCGGGATTCGTTGTAATCAGTGATATTTGAGTCACCTGGGTTGTTTGCCGGATGGCAAATATTTGGTTTTGAATATCCGCTGTTATGCACCAATTTCAAATTGATATATCTGTATGTCTATTTTTATAGAGTGAGATATACCTTTTTGAAATTATGTCTATGACATTTACCTATATCAGTGGATTGTTAGGTAAGGAGCATTAAACAGCGGTGTAATTCTTCATAACCAAAGGTACAGTTTTCAACTTACGACACACAGGGATTGAGTTATCAGACTCAAGGGACTTATACAGAGTATTGTATGTTGTCCAGTGTCCATTAGGACAGAGGGGTTGGTCCTCGTACTAGATTCTGTTTACTTGTAACTTCTCTGGTTCTTAGACATGTGTTTCGTAGAAACACAAGGTCTGAGTTTTGAGAAGTTATAGGTATTTGAATAGAGTAGAGAACCAGGTGTAGCAAGTATCGGGATTCTTCAAAGTGATCGAAGATGTAGATACTTGTGTATGGTATTCAGTTGATAGTAATGGTTAAGAGAACTTGCTTCTTTTTCCGGTTACTCATAATTGTAAGCATTCCTGAGTTGAGTAACGCTGATCGGCCTCTTTCCATTTAGTTGACATGCACTGGAGACAGCTGCATGATTTGAATCTGGTTCAATTAAATCAGTGCCTTTAGTTCTATAATGGATATAGAACAGTTCATATCTTAACGATATTAAGGTACGGGGAGTTGTCCGGCTTATGATTAAAACCAGACACTAGACAACTCAAGGCAAGTTTCTGTAATGGCTGTTTGTGGGTTGACCCAGGCTATGACGAGGGTTGATTTTCTACCATCTGGAAGAACAATAGTGATATTGTTCTAGACTCGCCACAGTTTTTAAAAAAATGGATTTTTCTGAAAACAGTAGTGGGAGTATGGTAGAACTGGAAGTGATTCCAGAACCGCAAACGATTACTGAAGATTTGATAGGAACCTAAAGATTCAATCTGGTTTGACATTCCATTGGCCACTCCGCAGATAAGGTGGGTAACTTCAGGCACCCGAGAGGTACTCCGGTAGCCTCAAGGACGGTGACAGGGAAGTTCTTGTTTACCCACACTTGCCATTGCTGTTGTTCCAGACTGTGAGACCCGGAAGGAGGATGAGTATGGCGTCGTTCTAAACTTGCTTTAGAAGTGTACGTTTATATGACTCTGCCAGAGGGTTGTCGTAGTCAGTGGGAGCAGCGGAAGCATTGGTAGACAGGTGGCTTATGTCTATTTATAGACTAAAGCAGATGTAGCGGAGATAGATCATCTATTTCTGGTATGACAGTCATAGGTTTGACTTCATCAGAATAGGGGATGGATCTGTTGAGAAGGTAGTAGGGTGTAATGTCATGGTATTTGGATGACATACACAGAGTAGGAAAAGAAACTCCTATACTACGATCGGTTATACTTTGGTCGTCACACAGTGGTTTCTCCACATGGGACTTGGATATTATATCAGGCATACTGGTTACTAGATCTATGCTTTTAGATCTAGATTTGGGTGGTTTCCCAATTAAGGGTACTTAGACAACATTCTAAGAGTATTTAGAATGGACGACTCCTGGCACGGTAGTGTACCTGCAGGTGATGGAGTCACCCTCTCTAAAGGTGTCTTACAGACTAAAGGGGAGAGGGATGTGCATGATTGGCAGATCACTTGCTTAGGCAATTGAGTCAATCATGAGATGTCAAGTACCACACCAGATGTTGTTCTTGCAGTAGATGCAATAAGTTGATATTAATCCAATCCTGGAGAAACAGTCGGAAGCAGTTTTAGAACATAAGTGGATGTTCTAGGGATATGATAACGACAGCCTCTTTCGGGAGACAGTTATCATTCCAGGCTTCCAAGGTGACTTGGACGACAGGGAGGTTGTAAGAGTTATAGTTTTCCTTCTGACGAGGGGCAGTATTTTGGACAGGTGGTCCAAGGAAATACTAAGGGAGGCATGGCGCAGGATACTGATTAAGTTCAGTTAACGATACAGTCTAAGAAGTTTGGATTTGGAGTTCATTTATGAGCTAGGTCCCATCAGACATCCAGACACATTCTAAGACAGGTATTGCTCATTTCGGGAGATGGGTTTCTCCGCGAACTTGAGATATAGAGAGACATAGAAAGAAACATCAAAGCGGATCCACTCACTGAGGCTATTCCTCGAACGCAATAGTTTCGCAAACGGGCTTTGTGAGACTGACTAGTAGAGGAGTTGGGTGTTCGGTATCACACGGGCTGTGAGTATGCGACATCGCAATAATTAGCCTTGAGTGCAAGTGGGAGATTGTTGGAGATAGTGCCCCCAGAGTCAATTATTGGATCACAGGCATGTGATTGCAATGATTGAGGGAGGACCTATCCCGGTAGGACAGTCTTACTCAAGATGATAGTATGCTATCTGGTTTATCTTTATCATCGTGTACTGCTTTAGGTGACCTGACATGTCGCTATTACACGTTGATAGAGCCCCTAGGATTCTTGCTTGACCACCAGCAGTATGAGGGCGATCATATAAGTGGGAGTTGGGGTCTATAAGCACATCCTTAAAAGGTCCCTAGTCGTGGGAGTTTCGAGACAGGGCATCGATACTCCAGAGTAGACTAGTGTATACAGTCGAGACCCTGACGAGGGGCGGTGGCCGGTCTCACAAGCCACTGGTGTCAGTTGGTTCACCTAAGATGTATACAGGTGCTCATTGGGTTATGAGTACACCGGACAGGACTCGCCGGGAACATGCTAGTTGGTCTTATACCTGACGTCAGATAGCAGTTCCCTGGTGAGATGTGTACAGGTTAGTTCATCGACCTAAAGATCGTCATTTGTCTCGTGTGAGTTCTCACTGTACTTTGATTACTACCCTACCACGCTCAAAGGAGACGTGCAAACAGGTTTTAGTTGGGTACAGTCCCGAGCCACATGGAGGCAGTGAGCGGATCTTCAGGGGTTCGTCTCTCCCGGTATTGGGGGTGAGGTCGCGCTGTGTCTAGGAGAGCCAGAACATGAAAAGTCCTTGGCCAAGGCAGGAGATTTACTGGTAGGTATTCCAGTAGTATCTCAGGGTGTTCTGGGCTGATCTCTGACACGACTTGTACCGCTTTTGGGGGTCTGACTTTTACCAACCCCCTAGGCCCGCCATGCGATGCTCATAGACGAACGGACCGGACTGTACGGATATTGTCACTGACAGGCTCAGTAGGGTGTCAGGCTGAGTTCGCTCACAGACGTCCCTTTCGGTCAATAGCTGGTGGCCCGTCATGTATGGCTAATACCTCTGACGTGCTGGTGGTTAAATCCACAGCCATAGTATTGACGAGTCTTTAGAGTCCCCCACATTCAGTTGCTCAAGTTTTCGGGCGAAACGCTGTAGAGGCCGTATGGAGATATGGCAGGGTTCGATCAGATACGTGCGGTATTGCACGGATCAGGATCGGACGGATAATACTAGCCGGCTTTGGTTTAAGCCGGATGCTAGTATAGTACAGTGTAGATTTTGTCTCATTGCATTTGTATCCGGTCGGAATACAGATGCGGGTATGTATACACAGTATCGGGGTTTTCCTGTAATTTATTACGGGACCAGTTTTCTGGAGTTGCCAGTCTGCTTTCCGTTTCGGCCATTTTCTTTTATATCTTTCAATGGCCGAAGATTGGTGGAGGAGGGCTTATTTGCATTTGTGCAAATAAGCGTTTGTGGAGGGTGTTCTTTGCATTTTGTTGTATCATGATACTTGCACCATCATTGCTTGACTTTCTTTAGTCATCATGGCTAGTCTTGTAGTGTCATGATAGCATGACTTTTTGGTGATGATGATGGATTATGATGGTTGTATGAGTGTTGGATTTACTTGTAATCATTTCTTGATATCATGACCTTTCTCTCTCTCCCTTGCATTATGGTTGTGGTTCTATCATCCATTGATCCCTCCCCTCACTCTCTCACTCTCTTGCTAAGTTTGGCCGGCCACTCCTCATAGAGGGCTGTCCCATTTTTGTTGTGGGGTTTTTTTTTAATCTCTTTTGGCTTGGTAAAATCCCCACAAGTTCCATCTCCAAAACTCCATTCCTCCACCATCTCAAAAGGCAACTCCATACAAACCCCAAATGAGATATAGATCTCTACACTATTCTACAGCAAATCTTGGGCACGTCGACTCGCCAGCTTCGTGCCCGAGTTGCCTCGGTATAGAGGCGGGAGCCCGTAAAAGAAGCAGGCGACATAGTGCCCTTCCGGCGAGGAGGTGGAGACCGGAGCTTCTGCGGGAGATCGGGACGACGACGAGAAGACCGGAGGACACGGATCAGTCGGTATATTTCTCTTCCCCTCTTGTAGTTAGCTAGGACTAGTTAATGGTTCGATCCGGGTTTTAGTGCACGGTGGTGCCGGTTTGAAAATTAAAGTTAACCATCGCTTCCGCATTTGGCCTCGGGATGGAGGCCGGGGCGCCGCCGTGCACGTTACAATCATAGTCTGTAGGGTTTAGTTTAGGAACGATGCGGTCCATAAGTTTAAGGACATCATAGTCCATGAGCTTAAGGACCTCATAGTCCATAGAGTTTAGTTTAGGGACGTTGCGGTCCGTAGTTAGTTTAAAGACATTATGGTCTAATGGGGTGTATCCCTGGGTTTGGAAATGTACCAAAAATAATTGTTGGTTGTCGGGACCTGCCACCTCTCTGAAGAAGTTGAATAATTACAACGACATGTATCAAAGGTGTGGAGAGATGTACCCTTGAACCAAATGTCAGATTGAGAAGGAATGGGATAACATTACTTTGAATGCTATCTGAGATCAATTTTGAAAGACCTGAGTATAATTGAGGCTCGGTTGAAAAAGAGTTTTGGGTTTGGGAGACTTAGCTAACTTGGGCCAAGGTTGGCCTAAAATACTAGCATATGCTTGGCGATCACGTGCTCCCACGTGAGCTCTTAAAGTATTGTTTAAATACTGAAGATCTGGAGCGCTCACGTCGGGTCATGTGAGGCGCTCGAAGTAGTGTTAAACACTGAAGATTTGAGGTGCTCACGTGGGGTTACGTGAGGCGTTTGAAGTAGTCTTAGACACTGAAGATTTAAGGCGCTTACGCGGGGTCACGTGAGGCGTTTGAAGCAGTGTTAAACACCAAAGATTTGAAGAGCTCACATAGGGTCACGTGAGGCGTTTGAAATAGCAGTGTTAAATACTGAAGATTTGAAGAGCTCACGTAGGGTCACGTGAGGCGTTTGAAGTAGTGTTAAGCACTGAAGATTTAACGCGCTCACGTGGGGTCACGTGAGGCGTTTGAAGCAGTGTTAAACACTGATGATTTGAAGAGTTCACATGGGGTCACGTGAGGCGTTTGAAATAGCGTTAAACATTGAAGATTTAAGGCGCTCACGTGGGGTCACGTGAGGCATTTGAAGCAGTGTTAAACACTGAAGATTTGAAGAGCTCACATGGGGTCACGTGTGGCATTTGAAATAGTGTTAAACACTGAAGATTTGAGGCTCTCACGTAGGGTCATGTGAGGCGTCTCTAAACACTGAAAGCTGCCTCCGTTTTTTTCTCTTTTGAAAAGTGCTAAGCATTATTAAGGGGTCACGTGATGTCACGTGAGGCGCCCTAAAATAGAAACTGTCTTGGGTTTATTCCCCCTTTTTCTTCTTAAGGGCTTGTTCAAGGGTCACGTGGGAGCACGTGACCTGATCTCATTTGTTTTCTCTCGTGCAATACGGGTGCTCACGTGCGAACACGTGAGCATGTTGGGTACTGATCTCTTTTACGTGCATGGAGTGTTAAATACCTTGTTTAAGAATTAAATTCTTTTATAGGGTTAAACCCCAATTTTATTTAGAGGAATTAAATTCCTCTGTGTTTGAAAGAATTAAATTCTTTAAACCCAATTCTACCTCTAAGTTTTGGATCTGCATGGCAGAATCTTCCCGATGAGAATTAAATTCTCAACTTATGGGGAGATCTGCTTCTGCAGATGTTCAACCAGAGGAAGAACTGAGTTCTTATTTAGAAGAGTTAAACTCTTGGTTTGAAAATTAAATTCTCTTTTGTTTTGTGGGAGCTTATAGAATGATCTCCTTTCTTCTCTTACCTAGAGTTTCTTTCTTCTCTGAAGAGATCTTCTTCTTTATTTCTCTCTGTTGTATTCCCTCTTCTCATTTTTTTTGTATCCCCCCTCTCTTTTCTTCTTGGCTCCTATTTATAGGAGAAAGAAAAGAATCAGTTTGTTTAACCAATCTCTCATTGGAAGATTTTAATTGATTTTATACCAACATGATCTTTTAGATCACTCGTTGGATTTTATTCACCGTTGGATTTTTAATCCAAAGACTACAAGATATTTCATTTATTGTTCTGGCAAATTTTAGGAAAATATTTCCTTGTACAGAATCTTTCTATAAATTAGTGATTTTTAATCACCATTGGATTTTTAATCCAACGACGCTCTATTTTACAGAGTGCAATCTTTCTTATTTAGAAAGATCCAAGGAAATATTTTCCAAAGTAGTGCTTTTGATTTCTTTTAATTAGAATTTAATTCTATTAATTCAGAGGGTTCGGGAACCCATCACGTGTTGGCACGTGACTCCACTGCTTAAGTATTTAATTAGAATTTAATTCTATTAGTTCAGAGGGCTCAGGAACCCATCACGTGTTGGCATGTGACCCCACTGATTAAGCATCTCCAATTGTTTATTTCAGCACCTATAAACTTTTCCCATAAAAGGTCACGTGTCCTTATGTGAGGCCCGATCATGTGTGGGCACGTGATGCTCCACTTGGGGGTTTTCCTTGCTGTTTTACTCATATTTTATTCTGTTCCCATGAGGGAACAGAGAAGTTGGATATTCGGTAGCACACGAGCTGTAGGTATGCGATATCGCAATAATTAGCCTTAAGTGTAAGTGAGAGATTGTTGGCTATAGTGCCCTCAAGGCAATTGTTATAATTGTAGGTCGGCGATTATGATAATTGAAGGAGGACCTATATAAATTGAACAATCTTGCTTGAGATGATAGTATGCTATCTGGTCTGTCTTTATGATTATGTGTATATATTTTACTTGCTATTACGTGTCGCTAATACATAAGGATAAAGCCCGTGAGATTCTTGCTTGACTACCAGCATTATGATAGCGATCATATAAGTGAAAGCTGAGTAGTCCATAAGCATATCCTTAAATATCCTTAGTTGAGAGAGTATCGAGACTGCGTATCGATATTCCGGAGTAGACTAGTGTATATGTTTCGAGACCTCGATGAGGGGCGGTGGCCGGTCTCACATGCCATTGGTGTTGTGTCACATAAGATAGTATATAGGTGCTCACTGGTGGTGGGTACACCGGACGGACTCGCAGAGAATTTCTAGATGGTATTATACCTATCATCAGATAGCAGTTCTCTCGTGACATTAGTACAAATTAGTCTTTTGACTTGAGATCGTTATTTGTCTCGTGTGAGTTCCCACTGTACTTAGATTACTACCCTACCACGGCTAAAAGAATTCACGCAAACATGTTTTAGTTGGGTACAGTTCCGAGCCACATGCAGACAGTGAGTGATTGTCAGGGATTTGTCTTTCCTGGTATTAGGAGTCGATGTCGTGCTGTGTTTGGTTGGCCATTACAATAAATCCCTGGCCAGGATGGATGAGATTTACCGATAGGAGTTCAGTAGTTTCTCGGTGGGTGATGAACTTGACTCCGGCACGACTTATCAAGTTATTAGGGGTCTGACGTTATCCACCTCCTATACCCGGTATGCAATATTCTTAGACGAAGAGACCGGACTGTACGAAGATTGTCACATTCAGGCTCAGTAGGGTACATACAGACTTGATTGTCGACCTCCATTTCGGCATATACCTGGATAGCCCTTACGTATAGCTAGTGCTGTTGACATGCTTATGATTATGGATTTTTCTAGTAATCACTGCCAGCGTATTGTCGAGTCTTTAGAGTTCCACACAAAGGGTTTTCCCGGTTCAGGCGATATGATGTAGATGCCGTATGTTGGTATATGCAAGGGTCTGATTAAATACGTGTACTTTCTATACGGACTTTAATTGGACGGTTGATAATACTAGCCGACTTAGGATTAAGCCGGATTATTAAATCAAGTATTGATTTATACACACACACACACTCTAGTATTATGTTCACTATTTATTTTCTCTCTCTTGGCTATTTGTATTTTTTATACTAATACACGTAAATGTATTTCGATACGTATACTGGGTTGTATTCCGTATTTATACGAAATACATTTAGAAGGAGGACACGCCATTTATGAATTTTCTTTAATTAAAATCCATGAAATAAAGTGGAGGGTGAGATGTAAAGTGGAGGTATGGATGAGAAAGATGTGTTGGATTTCTTTAATGGAAAATATTATGTCACAATTTCTTATGGTTAGAAAATGAAAGCCTCTCTCTCATTCACTCTCACTTTTGAGATCATTTGGTATTATGACATTCTTTCACCTCTCATCTCTTCTTTTTCTTCATAGCTCTCTTGAACTTTGGTTTATGAGAGAAAATGATAGTGGAAAAATCCTACATCCCCACACTCCATTTCTAATAAGCTTGGAGTGTCGGTTGCTTCACTAGGTGAAACTGGAGTTTGGATCAGTTTCCCTCGGGTGGATCATCTTTGGTAAGAGTGGTCGCCTCTCAAGCACGTTCCCGACGGCCTACTAGGAGCTTGGAGGGGTATTCCACGATAAGTTGGACATGCGATAAAAATTGTAGTTTTTATAACCTTAGCTAGTTTGGTGTTTGGAACGATTGCTAGGTTTGTAGTTGCTAGTGCTACCCGTAAAATTTTTGTTTTTCGATTCCGCATTGGCCACGGTTGTAGCGGCAAGAGCACGAGGAACCCTTTAGATATCTCATGCAACTCTTTAGATACCACATGTTCGGATGTTAACTGCAACTCTTTAGATACTGCATTTTCTTCTGTTAACTGTCACAAGTATAAAAGATAGATGTACAAGCAGACATCACATGGGTCCAAAGGGCAAATTGGGCATATACTAAACCCCAATTATCAAAATGTATGTGGAGGACTTTTAGACACCATGAGCTTTGACTGGGGGTTTTTAGCGAGAATCTTAAGGGGAGGGGTTTTTTAACAGCAGGAAACATGCCTTGGGAGGTTTTGACAATTTACCCTATAAAGATACATCACCCGACAAGCAACCCATACCTATGGTAAATCATATAGGTCCCACAAGTGAGGGGAGAAGTTCTACAAGCGAATCCAACAAAAATTGTATGAAAGTATAAGAATTAAAATATTTAAGAAGAAATGAAACACTAATAACTTCATTAAAAATGTTGGCTATAGTGCTCACAAAGCAATCATTGTAATCGCAGGCAGACGTTTATGATGATTGAGGGAGGACCTATACGGGTAGAACAGTCTTACTTGAGATTATAGTATGCTATCCGTTTCATCTCTATCATCATGTACATGTATTATGTGGTATTGTAAAACACTATTACATGTTGATAGAACCCATAAGATTCTTGCTTGACTACCAAGGTTATTGTGGCGATCACACTTATGAGAACCGGGTATTCTATAAGCAATCCTTAAATGTCCCTAATCGTGGGAATATCGAGACTGGGTATCGGTATTCCAGAGTAGACTAGTGTATACGTTTCTTGATTCCGACGAGGGGCGATGGCCGGTCTCACAGCCATTGGTGTTAGTTAGTCACCATAGATTGTATACAGATTCTTATTGGGTTATGAGTTACACTGGATAGACTCGCCGGGAACATGTTAGATGTTATTATACTTATTGTCAGGTAGGCGTTCACTGGTGACAAGAGTACAGCTTAGTTTGTTGATCTAAGATCGTTATTTGTCTCGTGTGAGTTCCCACTGTGCTTTGATTACTACCATACCGCGGCTCTACCGAGTCGTGCAAACAGGTTTTAGTTGGGTATAGTCCTGACTCATATGGAGCCAGTGAGCGGATCGTCTTCGCCTCTCCCGATATTGGGGGTAGATGTCACGTAGTGCACGGGTAGCTATCACTAGAAATCTTTAGCCAAGGTGGACGAGATTAACTGATTTGGATAAGTAGTTTCTCAATGGGTGATGGATTTCACACCGATATGACTTATCACGTTATTAGGGGTCTGACTTTATCCAACCCCCTAGACTCAATATGCGATAATCTTACACGAACAGACCGTACTGTACGGATACTGTCACTTTCAGGCTCAGTAGGGATACATACGAGTTTGCTTGTCGACCTTCTTTTCGTTCAATACCTGAGTAGCCGTTACGTATAGTTTGTTCCGCTGACGTGTTTATGGTTAAACCTACTACCATTGTATTGTCAAGTATTTAGAGTTCCATACAGAGGGTTTCCTAGCTCAGACGAAACGTGTAGTGTACGTATTTTGATACGTATTTAGGTTCGATTAAAACACGTGTTTTTATACACGTACTTTTAATCGGACATTTTGTTAATACTAGTCGGTTTGAAAGATAACCACATTATCACATTTGGATAAAATATGAGCTACTATTATATATCTCTTTTAGTATCTCTCTTTTCGGTATTCGTATTTTGACAGAATACGGTATTTATACGAATACGAGTATTCGTATAAATACGTGTATTCGTGTCTTGATATGAATACGAGTGTATGTATTTGTAGTATATACTTGTATTAGTGTATGTATGTGTGTGTGTGTGTGTGTGTGCGTGTGTGTGTGTGTGTGTATGAGGTGGCGTTCTCTTCTCTTTTCTTCAAGTTCTCTTTAGAATGTAGTGGACTTGTGACCCACCACAGTGAGTCACAAATCCACTCATTATTCTAAAAGAGAATATAAGAAAAAGAGAGAGTGTGAGAATTAGTAGCCATACTTGTTTTCTTCATACATCACCCTTTGCTTCTTCTTTCTCCTCTCTTAATTTATTGTAAAATGAGAGTGGAAAAAGAAAAAGAGAGAACACTTACAGATTAGCCACTATTATCCTAATGATCGATTCTTAGCAAGTTTTGATCACTAGTTGCTTCACCTTGATATTTAGTATGAAACTAGAGCCTAGGTTTGGCTTCCTTCAGGTGGATCATTTTCAATAAGAAAGACCGTCTCCCAAGCAGGTTCCCGGTGGACCTGAGAGCTAAAGAAGTGGCACAGAAGACGAAGGACACGACTACAAAGTTGTAATTACTAACCGAGTAGTTAAACTCCTTCTAGTGTTTGGATTCGATTCTAGATCATAAAGTTCGTGCTCTTGATTCAAATTTTTTTGTTTTTTATTCCGTCTTGGACGCAAGTTTACAACACGAGCACGAGCGTCTATCTACATAGTATCAGAACCACCCAAATACTTAAACTAGTATTAGACGATATTCATGTTTCGAAACTAAAAATTTCCGTTTTTCTAAAACCAAAAATCAAGTTTCAGTCAATATTTTTTTGATCTCTAATTTTTTTTAAACAAGTGTAGAGATCTTATCATGACATATAAGAACTTGGGAAGAAATTTGAGGACCTAATTCCTGAAGGGTCCCGGCAGCGCCCCGGCCGTCAAAACGCGGCCAAAATGCGGAACAAAAATTCTAAAACCGGCGCTACCGCTACCCGATTCCCGGATCGACCTTAAACCCTAAACTAGAAAACTAATTAAGAGTTAGAATCGTTATACCGAGTTGATCCGTGTCCTTCGGTCTTCATTCAAGCTCCTAGTGGCTCCTTGATATGATTTGGTTGCCGGTCTTCGTTTGTCTCCGATGATCCACCCGAGGGAAATGACGCAAGCTCCAGCCTCGACAAACGAGGAAACCGACGCTCCAAAGTCGCTAGCGATGGAGAGTGGGGTGTATGAAAGTGTCACTATAAATTTTCTCTCAACTCATGTGCTCATGAGATCAACCATAGAAGAATAATGGAGGTGAGGAAGCATTGGCATGAACTAAAAAATGGCTAAGTCTTTCTTGGTGAAAATGAGAGAGTGGAGGAAAACTAGTGTCATCAAAAATCAAATGAAATGAGCCCCATTTAGGTAGTCGCCGCCCCCCTTCTCATTCCCACCAAAAAATATCAATTTCCTTTTTCAATTAATCAAATAAATAAATGCACCATACTTTGAAGCCCATGCCATGAACATGCATAACACTATGCCAATGCCACCTCACACCCTCCACCTCATTATTAAAAAAAATGAATTTCCATAAATAGAAAATCAAATAATGAGGTGGCAAAGTTTCTAGAAGCTATTCCGTATAAAATACGGAATACTTCTCGGTACATGTATCGAAATACATATACGCGTATTCGTACAAAAATACGAATAGCCAAGAGAGAAAATAAATAGCGAACAATAATACCAGAATACATATATATAAATACATATGTAAATTATCAAATCAAAACCTGATTTAATAAACTGGCTTAATCCTAAGCCGCTAGTATTATCAACCGTCCGATTAAAGTCTGCGCAGCAAGTGCACATATTTAATCGGACACCCGTATGTACCAACATACGACATGTACACCATATTTCCTGAACCGGGAAAACCTTCTGTGTGGGACTCTAAAGACTCGTCAATACGCTGACAGTGGGTTTAACCACAAGCACGTCAGCGGTACTAGTTGTACGTAACGGCTACCCAGGTATTGAGCGAAAGGGAGGCCGACGAGCAAACTCATCCTTAACCCCTACTGAGCCTGTCAGTGACAATATCCGCATAGTCCGGTCTGTTCGTCTAAGAGTATCGCATATCGAGTCTAGAAGGGTGGATAAAGTCAGACCCCCAACAACGCGATATTTAGTGTCGGTATGAAACTCATCACCACCTGAGAAACTATCGATCCTGGATCGATAATTCTCGTCCACCGTGGCCACGGATTTATGGTGATGGCCATCCGTACACAACGCGACATCAACCCCCAATACCGGGAGAGACGAATCCCCGACGATCCGATCACTGCCTTCCTGTGGCTCGGGACTGTACCCAACTAAAATCTGTTTGCATGACTCCTTTGAGCCGTGGTAGGGTAGTAATCAAAGCACAGTGGGAACTCACACGAGACAAATGACGATCTCAGGTCGACAGACTAACCTGTACACATGTCACCTGGGAACTGCCATCCGACAATATGTATAATACCAACTAGCAGGTTCCTAGCGAGTCCGTCCAGTGTACTCATAACCCAACGAGCACCTGTATACTATCTTAGGTGAACAAACTAACACCAATGGCTTGTGAGACTTGGCCACCGCCCCTCGTCGGGGTCTCGATCAGTATACACTAGTCTACACTGGAGTATCGATGCCCGGTCTCGATACTCCCACGACTAGGGACATTTAAGGATGTGCTTTTAGACCCCTAGCTCCCACGTATGTGATCGCCATCATAATGCTGGCAGTCAAGCAAGAATTCTATGGGCTCTATCAATATGTATATGATGATAAAGACAAACCGGATAGCATATTATCATCTTGAGTAAGACTGTTTCATCGGTATAGGTCCTGCCTCAATCATCATAATCACAAATCCGCGACTATGATAATTGCCTTAAGGGCACTATAGCCAACAATCTCCCACTTGCACTTAAGGCCAATTAGTGCGATGTCGCATACTCACAGCCCGTATGATACCGAACACCCAACTTCTCTACTAATCAGTTTCGCAAAGTCTGTTTGCGAAAATGATTGCGTTCGAGAAATAGCCTCAGTGAGTGGATCCGCTCCAATGTTTCTTTCTGTATCTCTCTTAATCTCAACTTCGCGGAGAAAACTATCTCCCGAAATGAGCAATACTTGTCTTAGTATTTGTCTAGATATCTGATGGGACCCAGTTCATAAATGAACTCTAAATCCAGCAAACTACTTAGACTGCATCGTCCACTGAATTTAATCAGTATCCTGTGCCATGCCTTTCCTCAGTATTCGCTTGGACTACCCGTCCAACATACTGTCCCTCAAAAAAGGGAAAACTATAACTCTGACACTCTGTCATCCATGTCACCTTGGAAGCCTGATATGATAACCGTCTCCTGAAGGAGGCTGCCGTTACCATATCCATAGAATATCCATTCATGTTCATAAACTGATTCCCAATGTTTCTCCAGGATTGGATTAATATATCTCCTTATTGCATCTAGTGCAAAAACAATATCTGGTGTGGTACTTGACATTTCATGATTAACTCAATTTCCTAAGCAAGTGATATGCTAATCATGCAGATCCCTCTCCCCTTTAGTCTGTAAGACACCTTTAGAGAGGGTGACTCCATCACCTGCAGGTACACTACCATGCCAGGAGTCGTCCATTTAATGTCAAAGTACCCAGATTAGGATACTTCCCAAATCTAGATCTAAAAGCATAGATCTAGTAACCAGAAAACCTGATATTATATCCATATTCTCTGTGGAGAAACAACTTTGTGACAACTACAATATAACCGATCGTAGTATAGGAATGTCCCTTCCAATCAAGTGCATGTCATCCCAATACCTGGACATCACTCTCTACTACCTTCTTACCAGATCCATCTCTTATTCTGATGAAGTCAAAGCCTATGACTGTCGCATCAAAAATAGATGATCTATTTCCGCTATACCTTCTTTAGTTTATAAATAGACATAAGCTACTTGCCTACTATGCTTCCGCTGCTCCCACTGACTACAACAACCCTCTGGCAGAGTCATATACACGTGCACTTCTAAAGCTAGTTTAGAATGACGCTATACTCATCCTCCTGCCGGGTCTTATAGTCAAGAACAACAGAAATGGCAAGTCTGGGTAAATAAGAACCTCCCTGTCACCGTCCCTGAGAAGACCGATGTACCTCTCGGGTGGCTGAGGTTACCCACCAATCTGCGGAGTGGCTAATGGAACATCAAATCCAATTGAATCCTTAGGTTCTTTTAAATTTTCAGTAATCGTTTGTGGTTCTGGAATAACTTCCAGTTCTACCATACTCCCACTTGTGTTTTCTGAAAAAGTCCATTTTATTAAAACTGTGGCGAGTCAAGAACAATATAAATATTGATCTTCCTGATGGTAGAAAGTTAACCCTCGTCAAAACCCGGGATAACCCACAAATAGCCGTTACTGAAACGTGCCCCGAGTTTATCCGGATTCTGGTTTTAAGCATCAGCCGGACAACTCCCTATACCTTAACATCATTAAGATATAAATTGATTCTATATATATCTAATATAGAAACAAAAGCACTAATTTAATTGGAACCAGATTCAAAATCATGCAGCTGTCTCCAGTGTATATCAACCAAATGGAAAATAGTCAATCAACATTACTCATCTAGGAGTGCATCCATATATGAGTAACTCGAAAGAGAAGCGAGTTCTCAAAACCATTACTATCAATGGAATACCAAACACAAGTATTTACATCTTCGACTTCCTCGTAGAACCCTGATACTTTCAGCAAATGGTTCTCTACTTTATTCTCATACCTATAACTTCTCAAAATCTTGACCTTGTATTTCAGTGAAATACATGTCTAGAATCAGAGAAGTTATGAGTAAACAGAATACAGTGCGAGTACCAACCCCATTGTCCTAATGGATACTGGACAACATACAATACTTTGTATAAGTCCCCTGAGTTCTATAACTCAAACTCTGTGCGTCGTAGGTTGAAAAACTGTACTATGGTTAAGAAGATTTACACCGCTGTTGAATGCACCTTACCTAATCACCAGCCGATATAGGTAAATGTCACAGACATAATATCAAAAAGTTATATCTCACTTTATAAAATAAATATACAGATATATCAGTTTGAAATTGGTGCATAACAACTGATATTCAAAACCAAATATTTGCCAACCGGAAAAAACCAGATGATTTCCTCAAATATCACCAATTACAATGAGTTCTGATATAATGAGGATGTAATCACCCAATTCCCAATATCTTACTCCCACACACCATCCGTAATAACATACAGATGTGAGAAACTGATCTGGTAAATACATACCCTGGAGTTAGATTCCAATTGGGAAAACAATTTTCAATTAATATCGCATAGTGAAACTGAAACATGAAAATGTTTCAAAAGGGTTAACAGGTATTCCTAGTAACGCCTCTTCCATTATCCTGAATCATGACAGTAACCATATACTTACCTGCCCTCACTGCAATCCCTTTATTATGTCTTTACTTATTACCTTCTGTACACCTCCTTTACGCTAATTGGTTTTCTTCATTCCCTACCCTTCGGCACCAGCCTAAGGTTTGGAAGAAGACTATCCAATAAGTGTAATAGGTGTACTCTCCTAATCCTAGGAGCCCTCACAACCTGAGAGAAGGTTAAGAGAAAAGACATCTGAATAATCCTATCCAATTTCTCTTGAACTAGAATCCATCCTCGAAAAAGTTTCTTCGAGTTCGTATGTAACTATACGATGGATTTATCCAATGGAAGTGGATATCCGTAATGATACGGAGTGTTCTAGAGAAAATCAAAGTGGATATAGGAGTGGCAGGGGTATACCCGGTCTTTGTCGTGAATGATGGTGATCGCAATTGTCTTTGCCATTATTCTAATCCCTTTATTATGTCTTTACTTATTACCTTCTGTACACCAAGGTTAAGCTTGTTGGTTTTCTTCCTTCCCTACCGTTCGGCACCTGCCTATGGTTTGGAGGAAGACTATCCAGTAAGCTCAATAGGTGTACCCTCTCCTAATCCTAGGAGCCCTCACAACCTGAGAGAAGGTAAAGAGAAAAGACAACCGAATAATCCAATTCAATCTCTCCAGAACCAGAATCCATCCTCGAAAAAGTTCCTTCGAGTTCGTATGTAACTATACGATGGATTTATCCAATGGAAGTGGATGTTCGTAGTGATACGGGGTGTTATAGAGAAATGCAACGGTGATATAGAAGTGGCAATGATATATGCGACACCGTGACATTCCAAAAGCCAAAGTGTTTTAAGAAAGTTCGGTCAACTTGGTTTCATGAGTTTTAGTCAAAGGTCGGGTCATAGTCGCAGCCAGAGAGAGAGAGAGAAGAAACACTCAGCGTGCACTCTAACCTAGATCAGAATGGTTAATCATTTTATCTAATCTGGATGGCTCCCACTGTTTCCTTGAATTCTCCTCCACACCTAAAAGGAGAATTAGTCGGAATCACCCGAGGAGTAATCCTACTCATCAGTGGGAATCGGGATCCAACTATCATCGCATGATGACTTGATGGAAGCCACTCAAGTCACCATACTCTAGAAGGTATGCGCAGGCCTGGCAAGTTTCCTGTATGTTTGAAACTCCCGATATGATTTTTACCCCAAGTGGTTTATGACCTTGACAAAGGCCAACAAATCATAAACCACAAGTCAAGTTCAACCCGTCATTATCCTAGATTACTCTAGACCCACTCGTACAAACCCTTGACAAAGACCAACAAGGTTATACAACTGTCCTAGATAATCGCAACTCAATGCAACAGACAAGCAATATCTAGCTACCGCACACTACGCCTTGACAAAGGCCAACAAACGCAGCACGAATACTAGATACCACCTGAAAGAAACGACGAAGGGCTACGGCTGGTTTTTGGCGAAAAACCTTTAACGTAATGAACTTAATATCGTTGAAGGAATCCAAGTGGTTTTTTATAAATATATAGTGGCGAAAACTTTTGCTAAAGAGGTCACTCCCGGTGAAGGGATCTCGGCTCTTTCCCCGTCGAATGGGGTGCAGGATATCCCAAACTGAATACCACGATGCAAAGCAAAAGTAATCGACTATAGTGAAATTATTACGTTGACGCAAACTTATACTCAAGGGGTCACTCCCGATGAAGGGATCTCGGCCCTTGCCTCGTCGAATGAGGTGCAGTATATTCCAAAATGAATACTACGATGCAAAGCAAAAGTGTACGTCTGTAATGTCAGTTTTTAAAAACTTGGTTCCGAAAACATCATATATAGGTTTCTTTTATCCTTGTATTGATAAGAATCTATGCAGTCCCATCAATTAATCACACCATAAAAGAACGAAAATAAAATGTACGTATATGCCATTCGCATTCGCCACAGGGTCCCGTCATCACCCGTTAGGTTACTTAATTAACGACAGAGCGGGGACTGGGCTAGCGCGGATGCAAAACATATAAAACATCTACTAATATATATAAATATATATATATATATATAACATTCGTCCCAGGCATGATATAAAGCAACATTACAGAAACATCACAGAAGCAATACAGAATGGTGGAAAATCTGGAGCCCCGGGTTTCACTTGAGCCGCAAGTGAGACCCGACGTTCCCTTGTCGTGTGGATAGCATGTGCAATGAAACCTAGACCCCTACGAGCGCGGCAAGTTACCCGCCAAAACCAGAAATGAAGCAGCCCCCTTCAACAACGTGAATGGGCCACCCGGCACTTCTCGGAATCCGGTAACTTGAGTGCCCCTCCGTGGGTCATACCTATACCCCCTACGAGTGCGGCGAATAGCCCGCCAATTCTAGAGTAAGGTCCCCTCCGTCCCAACGCCTTGAGATGCGGACCCGTTGCCCTCTATAATCCGGCTATTCGTGCACCCCACTGCGGGGTAATCCTAGTACAGAAAATAAAATAATATATAAGGGGGACATCGACCTTAGCTCGGCTGTGCCCCAAAAGAATAATATACAAACTGGTAGTGACGACAGTCCACATGTCGGACGCTCGTCCCGCAATATCAAATGTACAAATGAAATAAAACTGTACTAACATTGCACCATTGCTATCCACCACGACGATCCAACCAACATCACAGCACAACACAGAACATCAACGAGAATTTCACGTTCGCAAACCCATCTAAAAGACATATAGCAATTAGACGAGTTTACCGATCAAGTGACATTCACGGTCGCAAAATATAATGTATGTACTGTCAAACGCACGCTTAAATTACCGATCGACAAAATTCCAAATTGGCCCCAATAGCAAAACAACACTTCACTGAAACCTGGGCCAAAACAGAATATCAAAAAAATCACAATTCCAAGTCTCTGAGCTACAGTGAAAATTTGAAGGCCCGTCGCCAATAAATGGCTGCGGATCCGCCACCAATGGGGGGTTAGTGCGGCGATTCCGCGGCGCTTTGGAGGCGTCAGGGGTTCAAATTTTTTCAGTACAAATAAAATCGCCTGTACGGATTTTTAAGCTACTTTAAAATATTTTTGAACACTTTTGAAAAACGGCAGAGAACAGAAAAATAGAAACGTGATTTTGGAAATTTCCGCCGATCGATCTTTCAAGCACGTTTAAACAAGCTAGTAAGGGGTTTAAAGGGTGGCTCTGATACCATGAAGGGTCCCGGCAGCGCCCCGGCCATCAAAACGCGGCCAAAATGCGGAACAAAAATTCTAAAACCGGCGCTACCGCTGCCCGATTCCCGGATCGACCTTAAACCCTAAACTAGCAAACTAACTAAGAGTTAGAATCATTATACCGAGTTGATCCGTGTCCTTCGGTCTTCATTCCAAGCTCCTAGTGGATCCTTGATGTGGTTTGGTTGCCGGTCTTCCTTCGTCTCCGATGATCCACCCGAGGGAAACGGCGCAAGCTTCAGCCTCTACAAACGAGGCAACCGACGCTCCAAAATCGCTAGCGATGGAGAGTGGGGTGTATGAAAGTGTCACTATAAATTTTCTCTCAACTCATGTGCTCATATGATCAACCATAGAAGAATAATGGAGGTGAGGAAGCTTTGGCATGAACTAAAAAATGGCTAAGTCTTTCTTGGTGAAAATGAGAGAGTGGAGGAAAACTAGTGTCATCAAAAATCAGATAAAATGAGCCCCATTTAGGTAGTGGCCTCCCCCCTTCTCATTCCCACCAAAAAATATCAATTTCCTTTTTCAATTAATTAAATAAACAAATGCACCATACTTTGAAGCCCATGCCATGAACATGCATAACACTATGCCAATGCCACCTCACACCCTCCACCTCATTATTAAACAAAATGAATTTCCATAAATAGAAAATCAAATAATGAGGTGGCAAAGTTTCTAGAAGCTATTCCGTATAAAATACGGAATACTTCTCGGTACATGCATCGAAATATATATACGCGTATTCGTACAAAAATACGAATAGCCAAGAGAGAAAATAAATAGCGAACAATAATACCAGAATACATATATATAAATACATATGTAAATTATCAAATCAAAACCTAATTTAATAAACTGGCTTAATCCTAAGCCGCTAGTATTATCAACCGTCCGATTAAAGTCTGCGCAGCAAGTGCACATATTTAATCGGACACCCGTATGTACCAACATACGACATGTACACCATATTGCCTGAACCGTGAAAACCCTCTGTGTGGGACTCTAAAGACTCGTCAATACGCTGGCAGTGGGTTTAACCACAAGCACGTCAGCGGCACTAGCTGTACGTAACGGCTACCCAGGTATTGAGCGAAAGGGAGGCCGACGAGCAAACTCATCCTTAACCCCTACTGAGCCTGTCAGTGACAATATCCGCACAGTTCGGTCTGTTCGTCTAAGAGTATCGCATATCGAGTCTAGGGGGGTGGATAAAGTCAGACCCCCAACAACGCGATATTTAGTGTCGGTATGAAACCCATCACCACTAGAGAAACTATCGATCCTGGATCGATAATTCTCGTCCACCGTGGCCACGGATTTATGGTGATGGCCATCCTTACACAACGCGACATCAACCCCCAATACCGGGAGAGACGAATCCTCGACGATCCGATCACTGCCTCCATGTGGCTCGAGACTGTACCCAACTAAAACCTGTTTGCACGACTCCTTTGAGCCGTGGTAGGGTAGTAATCAAAGCACAGTGGGAACTCACACGAGACAAATGACGATCTCAGGTCGACAGACTAACCTGTACACATGTCACCTGGGAACTGCCATCTGACAATAGGTATAATACCAACTAGCAGGTTCTCGGCGAGTCCGTCCAGTGTACTCATAACCCAATGAGCACCCGATACTATCTTAGGTGAACAAACTAACACCAATGGCTTGTGAGACCTGGCCACCGCCCCTCGTCGGGGTCTCGATCAGTATACACTAGTCTACACTGGAGTATCGATACCCGGTCTCGATACTCCCACGACTAGGGACATTTAAGGATGTACTTATAGACCCCCAGCACCCACATATGTGATCGCCATCACAATGCTGGCAGTCAAGCAAGAATCCTATGGGCTATATCAACATGTATATGATGATAAAGACAAACCGGATAGTATACTATCATCTTGAGTAAGACTATTTCATCGGTATAGGTCCTGCCTCAATCATCATAATCACAAGTCCGCGACTATGATAATTGCCTTGAGGGCAATATAGCCAACAATTCCACTGTAAAACCGACATAAATTGCGTTTTTACCGACCTGGACGGTTTTTTTGTTGACCCAGGTCTCCAATTTTTTCTAGGGGCTTAATATCATGAAAACTTGGTTTTTGGTCATGTTTGTTTTGGCCCAGATTTCATCTATTGTTATCGTTGTATTCGGATACCACAGAAAGTATTAAATCAAAATTTTTGCATCATTTATATCTTTGTGTTTTGTATTTGTGCTTTTATACGTCGTCTAATTGTTATAGGTCGATTAGATGGGATTGCAAATACTTGCTTCAGTTATGATGATGTATATCTTACGACGGTTTATCAGATAGTCGTGGTGGATAGCCCCTTATCGTAGAATTGAATGTATATTTGTTATTCGGGATGAGCGGCTGGATTGTGGCCATCATTACCGCTTGTTGTATATTGTTTATTAGAACACGACTAGGTTGAGGTCATTGTTACCATTGTATATTCATTCATTTTTATATTAGGATAACCCATGGAGAAGTGCTCAAATAGCCGGGTTCTAGAGTGTGACTAGGTGTTCATTTCACAGTAGCGAGTTCGAACCGCCTCGCTCTATAATTGACGGGCTATTCGCTGCACTTGTAGGGGTTTAAGACAGACCCACGATAGAGTGCTCAAGTTACCGGATTCCATGAAGTGGCGGGTGGCCCAATCATGTCATTGAGTGATGGTTGCCTTACTTCTAGAATTTACAGTAGCTTGCCGCGCTCGTAAGGGTCTTTAGTTCAGATGATGTTCTAGCTATCCATATGACCGGAGAACGTTGGTTTTTGTTTGCGGCTCAAACGAAACACGGGCTCCTAATTTATCCACTATTCCATCTTGTTTATCGCATGCCTGTGATGTTTATTACCTGCCTGTCATAATATATATAAATTTTATATATTTTTTGCACCCGTGCTAGCCCTGCCTATGAACTGCCGTAAGTTAAGTAACCTTACGGTGAAGTCTCCAGACCCCGTGGCTAATGCAGATGGCATATATGTATATTCTATTTTGGTTGTTTCTGTGATGCATAAGAAGTTAATTGATGGGATCGCAATATAGGTTTAATGCAAGGAAAGCAAACCTAATTGATATTGTCGGAACAAAATTTTAAAACTATTCGGTTTTCTTCAAAAACCACTCATTTTAAAAGCGGAGCCTATGTCACTCCTTTATAAAACCACTTGGTTCCTTCAACGATATCAAGTTCATTACGTTAAAGGTTTTTCGCCAAAAACCAGCCGTAGTCCTTTATCATTTCAGATTAGTATTGCTTAATATTTGTGCTACGTTTGTCGTTGCTATTCGCCGAGGTATAGTGTTCGGTAGCTCTGTAATGCTTTTTGTAGTATAGTGATGTGATTATCTAGGACAGTCGTATAGCTTTGTTGGCCTTTATCAAGAGCTTATACGGGTAGGTTTAGAGTAATCCAGGATAATGACGGGTAAAACTTGACTTGCGACTTATGATTTGTTGGCCTTTGTCAATGTTATGAGCCGCTTGGGCTAAAAACAATATCGGGTGTTTCAAACATAAAGAAAACTTGCCAGGCATATGCATACCTTCTAGAGTGTGGTGACTTGAGTGGCTTCCATCAAGTTATCACGCGATGATAGTTGGGTTTCGATTCCCACTGATGAGTAGATATTACTTCTCGGAAGATTTTCACTTCACAATTAGCTAACCTATTAGGTGTTTAGAAAGTGTTAACGAGATTACGCATCTGCGGAAACGGGGTTATTTAATTAGGTTCGTGCAAAAGCACGGAGAGCCTCTTTCGGAGTACCAACACTGGACTGGCTGAACTGTTAGCGAACTTATAAGGTGTAAATGATCCCGACTAGTTCTCCTTTTAGGATTTGAAGAAGAATTCAAGAAAACAGTGGGATCCATCCTGATTAAATAAATTAATTAACCAATCTAATTTTGATAGAGTGCACGCTGAGTGTTTTTTTTCTCTATCTCTTTTTGGCAGCAATTATAACCTGCTTTAAACTAAAACTCGTAAACCAAGTTGACCGAACCTTTTTACAAACCTGGCTTTATTTTGTCACGTTTCACGACAAAGTCTCATATATCCATGTCATTGCTGCTTTACCCTTTACTTTCTTCAGAACATTCCGTATCACTACAGAGATCTATGTATAATAGATAAAACCATCTCGTATAGTTACATACAAACTCGTAGACTAGGGAAATTGAATAGGATTATTCGGTTGTCTTTTCTCTTTACCTTCTCTCAGGTTGTGAGTGCTCCTAGTGTTAGGAAAGTACGCCTATTACGCTTGTTGGATAGTCTTCTTCCAAATCTTAGGCATGTGTCGAAAGGTAGGGAAAGAAGAAAACCAATTAGCCTAACTATGGTGTACAGAAGGTAAGAAGTAAAGACATATAAAGGTATTGGAGTAAGGGCAATGGAAATTATAACTAATGTCATGAGTCTGATATTGGAAGATGCATTACTTGGAATACCCGACAACCTCTCGAAACATTATCATGTTTTAGCTTTACTATGCGATGTTAATTGAAAACTGTTTTCCCAATTAGATTCTGAGTTCAGGGTATGTATTTACCAGACTTGATTCTCACATCTGTATGGCGTTACAGATGCTGAGTGTGAGTAGAATATTGGGAATTGGGTGATTAGATCATCAAAATCAGAATTCTTTGTAATTGGTGATTTTTGAGGAAATCACTTGGGTTTTACCTAACGACAAATATTTGGTTTTGAATATCCATTGTTATGCACCAATTTCAAACTGATATGTCTGTATGTTTATTTTAAAAAGTGAGAAATAATTTATTGAAATTATATTATAACATTTACCTTTATCAATTGATGACTAGGTAAGATGTATTCAATAACGGTGTAATTCTACAGTTTTCAATTTACGACACACAGGATTTGAGTTATTAAACTCGGAGGACTTATACAAAGTATTGTATATTTTCCGATGTCCATTAGGATAAGGGGTAGGTACTCGCTCTATATTATGTTTATTTATGACTTCTCTGGTTTTAGACGCGCATTTCGTTACAATACAAAATCTAAATTTTGAGAAGTTATAGGTATAAGAATAAAGTAGAGAACTATACGTTGGAAGTATCGGAATTCTTTAAGGTGATCGAAGATTTAGATACTTATGCTAGGTATTCTGTTGTAAGTAATATATTTAAGAACTTACTTCTCTCTCAGGTTACTCATCCGTGGGTGCGCTCCTTGATGAGTAATATTGTATGGCTTTCTCCTCTTTGGTTGTGCACTGGAAATAGCTGCATAATATTTGAATCTGGTTCAAATTAAATTAGTGTGTTTGTTTCTATATTGGATATAGAATGGATTCATATCTTAACTGTTGGATATAGTGCCCTCTAAGTCAATTATTGGATCGCAGGTACGTGATTGCAATGATTGAGGGAGGACCTATACCGATAAGATAGTCTTACTCGACATGATAGTATGCTATCTGGTTTGTCTTTATCATCATATATATGTTGATAAAGCCCATAGGTTCTTGCTTGACTACCAGCAGTATGATGGCGATCATATATGTGGGAGCTGGGGTCTATAAGCACATCCTTAAAGTGTCCCTAGTCGTGGGAGTTTCGAGACAGGGTATCGATACTCCAGAGTAGACTAGTGTATACATTCGAGACCCCGACGAGGGGCGGTGGCCGGTCTCACAAGCCATTGGTGTTAGTTGGATCACCTAAGATGTATACAGATGCTCATTGGGTTATGAGTACACCGGATAGGACTCGCCGGGAACTTGCTGGTTGGTATTATACCTAGCGTCAGATAGCAGTTCCCAGGTGACATGTGTACAGGTTAGTTCATCGACCTGAGGTTGTCATTTGTCTCGTGTGAGTTCCCACTGTGCTTTGATTTATACCCTACCATGGGTAAAAGGAGTCGTGCAAACAGGTATATTTTGGGTACAGTCCCGAGCCACATGGAGGCAGTGAGCAGATCATCGGGGATTCGTCTCTCCCGGTATTGGGGGTGAGATCGCGCTGTGATTAGGAGAGCCATTACACGAAATCCCTGGCCAGGGTAATCGAGATTTACTGGAAAGTATTCCAGTAGTATCTCAGTGTGTTCTGGGCTGCTCTCTGACACGACTTATACTGCTATTGGGGGTCAGACGTTTACCGGCCCCCTAGGCCCTATATGCGATACTCATAGACGAATGTTCCGGACTGTATGGATATTGTCACTGTCAGGCTCAGTAGGGTTTATAAATGAGTTCGCTCGTCAGCTTCCCTTCCAATCAATACATAGGCAAACCGTTACGTACAGCTTGTACCTCTGACGTGCTAGTGGTTATACCCAGTGCCAGTGTATTGATGAGTCATTAGAGTCCCCCACAGACACTTTTCTAAGTTCGGGCGAAACGTTGTAGATGCCGTATGGTATTGTGGCAGGGTTCGGAAAATGCACGTGCATTTTCGCACGTGTCATTTTTCGGGCAGATAATACTGGTAGGCTTTAGTTTAAGCCGGATCCCAGTATTATACTATGTAGATATAATATCTTTGTCTCAGTTGCATTTGTATTCGGTCGTAATACAAATGCGGGTATGTTTATACTGTAACGGGGTTATCCTGAAATTCATTTCAGGATCACTTTTGGAAGTTGCCAGTTTCCAGTTTCCAGTTTTCTATCACCCGTCTTTAACATTCGGTTAAAGACGGATTTATCTTTTCATTAATTGGGTGAGTCATGAGGTGAGTCAGAGTTCTAGAAGGTTCTAGAAATGGTGACTATCTTCATGAGTCATTAGTTCATTAATGGTGCATTTAATGATGGATGATGACTAGATGATGATTCATTCTTTCATTAATTGTGTTGATAACTATCATATTGTTAGGTTTGACCGTGCATCCGCGGCCGTTTAGTGGGAACAGTGCTCCAAAATTGTACATGGGCTTCTACACAGTAAATTGTGGTTTTTGATATATTTCTTTTGGGCCCAGTTTTAGTTACTGTACACCAGATGTTTGTGGGGCCCACTTCGGGAAATTTTGTCGATCGAATTTAAACGTGTTAGTTTACAGTATTTACATTATATCTCCGACCGGGAATGTCATTTGATCGGTAAACCGTGTCTAATTGCTATAGTTCCTTTAGACGGGTTTGCGAACGTGACATTCGCGTTGATGTTCTGTGTTGTGCTGTGATGTTGCGGATTTGTCGTGATGGATAGCAGGGTGCAATGATAGTGCAGTTTAGATTTATTTGTACTTTTAATATTGCGGGGCGAGCGTCCGACATGTGGACTGCCGTCACTGCCTGTTGTATAATATTCTTTTGGGGCACGACCGGGTTGAGGTCGATGTACCCGTTGTACATATTTTTATTTCTGTACTAGGTTTATCCCGCGAAGGAGTGCACGGATAGCCGGGTTCTGGAGGGCAACGGGTCCGTATCTCATAGCTTTGAGAGGCAAAGGGACCTCACTCTAGAATTGGCAGACTATTCGCCGCAATCGTAGGGGGTACAGGTTGACCCAATGAGGGGTGCTCAATTTACCGGATTCTGTGAAGTGCCGGGTGTTACATTCACTATGTTGTGGGGACCACCTCGCTTCAGGTTTTGGCGGGTAACTTGCCGCACCAGTAGGGGTCTAGGTTTCATTGCACAGGCTATCCACACGACCAGGGGAACGTCGGGTTTCAGTAGCGGCTCTGTGAAACCCGGGGATCCCAGATTATCTGTATTGTTCTGTGATGCTTATTACTTTTCTGTAATGTTGCATATTATCACGCCTGGAGCGATTATTGTATATTAGTATATATACTATTAGATGTTGTATATGTTTTACACCCGCGCTAGTCCAGCCCCCGCTCTGTCGTTAGTTAAGTAACCTAACGGGTGATGATGGGACCCAGTGACGAATCCGGATGGCATATACGTACATTTTATTTTCGTTCTTTTCTGGTGTGATTAAATGATGGGACTGCATTGATTCCTTTCAATGCAAGGATAAAACAAACCTATATTTGATGTTGTTGGAATAAATTTTAAAAGGGAGTTATTACAAAGAAGTTTCCTTTTGTTTTTGCATAGCGGTATTCAGTTGGAATATCCTGCACCTCATTCCACGAGGAAAGAGCCGAGATCCCTTCACCGGGTGTGACTTCTTTAGCAAAAGGTTTTCGCTACTATATTTTTTATAAAATTCTATCAGGTTCCTTCAACGAGATCAAGTTCTTTACGTTAAAGGTTTTTCGCCAAAAACCAGCCGTAATCCTCCGTCATTTCTTATGGGTGGTCAGTAGTATTCAAGCTATGTTTGTTGGCCTACGTCAAGGCGTAGTGTTTGGTAGCTGCTGGGTATTCATTTGTTGCATAGATGGATGCATTAGTTTAGGATAGACGTACAGCCTTGTTGGCCTACGTCAAGGGCATGTACGATGACCTAAATTAATCAGGACAACGACGGGCATAACTTGACATGTGACTTATAATTTGTTGGCCTATGTCAAGGGCATGTACGATGACCTAAATTAATCAGGACAACGACGTGCATAACTTGACATGTGACTTATGATTTGTTGGCCTACGTCAAGGTCATAAGAGCATGGGATAAAAATTATATCGGGAGTTTCAAACATACAGGAAACTTGCCAGACTTGCGCATACCTTCTGGAGTGTGTTAACTTGAGTGGCTTCCATCTAGTTATCATGCGATGATAGTTGGATCCCGATTCTCACTGATGAGTTGGTTTACTCTTCGGGTGATCCCGACTAATTCTTCTTTAAGGTTTGGAGGAGAATTTGATATTACAGTGGGAGGTTTCCTAATTAGATAAAATGATAACCATTCTGATCTAGGTTAGAGTGCACGCAGAGTGTTTCTTTTCTTTTCTCTCTCTCTTTGGCAGCGACTTTTGACCGACCCAAGACTATAACTCAGTGACCAAGTTGACCGAACCTTCTTAAAATACTGGCTTTTGGATTGTCTATAGTTGCATAAGTCATTGCAGCTCCTTCTTTTACCCTTTGTATTTCTCAGAACACCCCGTATTACTACGTTCATCCACTTCCATTGGATAGATCCATTGTATGGTTATATACGAACTCGAAGGGACTTCTTCGAGGATGGATCCAGGTTTAGGAGAAATAGAATTGGTTTATTCAGTTGTCTTTTATTATCGCCTTCTCTCAGGTTGCGAGGGCTCCTTGGTTTAGGAGAGTACACCTATTACGCTTATTGGATAGTCTTCTTCCAAACCATAGGCAGGTGCCGAAAGGTAGGGAATGAAGAAAACCAATTAGACTAAGTAGGGTGTGCAGAAGGTAATATGTAAAGACAAGATAAAGGAATTAGAAAGAGGGCAAAGTAAATTGCGACTGCTAACATTCACGACCAAACCACGTATTTCATCCCCACTCCTACTTCACCTTTCATTTCTCCAGAACAACCCGTATCACTACGAACATCCAATTCCATTGGATAAATCCATCGTATGGTTATATACGAACTCGAAGGATATTTTTTCGAGGATGGATTCTGGTTCAGGAGAAATAGGAATAAGGATTATTCAGTTGTCTTTTATCATCACCTTCTCTTAAGTTATGAGTACTCCTAGGTTTAGGAGGGTACACCTATTATGCTTACTGGATATTCTTCTTCCAAACCATAGGCTGGTGCCAATCGGTAGGGACGGAAGAAAACCATTTAGCCTAATGATGGTGTACAGAAGGTAACGACTAAAGACAAATAAAAGGGAATTGGAAAGATGGCAGGGAAATATACGGTTAAAGTCATGAATTGGATTATGGAAGAGACATTACTAAGAATACCAGAACACCTTTTCGAAATATTTTCATGTTTCAGTTACACTGTGCATTGTTAATTGAAAACTGATTTCCCGATTAGATACTTACTCCAGGGTATGTATTTACCAGGTATGACTCTCACATCTGTATGGTTTTACAGATGTTGAGTGGGAGCAAGTTATTGGGAATTAGGTGATCATCCTCATTATATCAGAATTCGTTGTAATTGGTGATATTTGAGGAAATCTCCTGGGGACAGTTTTCAACCTACGACGCACAGGTTTTGAGTTATTTAATTCAGCGGACTTATACAGAGTATTGTATGTTGTCCAGTGTCCATCAGGACAAAGGGGTTGGTCCTCGTACTATATTCTATTTACTTGTGACTTCTCTAGTTTATAGACAAGTGTTTCGTAGAAATACAATGTCTAAGTATTGAGAAGTTGTGGGTATAGGAATAAAGTAGAGAACCATGTATCGCAAGTATCGGGATTCTTCTAAGAAATCGAAGATGTAGATTCTTGTGAATGGTATTCAGTTGATAGTAATGGTTTTGAGATACTTGTTTCTTTTTCAGGTTACTCATAATTGGATGGATTCCTAAGTTGAGTAATGCTGATTAGCCTCTCTCCATTAAGTTGATATGCACTGGAGACAGCTGCATGATTTGAATCTGGTTCCAATTAAATAAGTGCCAAAGTTTCTATATTGGATATAGAATGCTTCATATCTTAACGATGTTAAGGTAAGGGGAGTTGTCCAGCTTATGCTTAAAACCAGACACTGGATAACTCAAGGCACGTAATGGCATTTTGTGGGTTGACCCTGGTTTTGACGAGAGTTGATTTTCTACCATCTGGAAGATCAATAGTGATATTGTTCTTGACTCGCCACAGTTTTAGTAAAATGGATTTTTTCAGAAAACAGTAGTGGGAGTATGGTAGAACTAGAAGTGATTCCAGAATCGCAAACGATTACGGAAAGTTTAATAGGACCTATATATTCAATCAGGTTTGACATTCCAATAGCCACTCCGCAGATATGGTGGGTAACCTCAGACACCCGAGAGGTACTCCGGTAGCCTCAAAGACGGTGACAGGGAGGTTCTTGTTTACCCAGACTTGACACTACTGTTGTTCCAGACTATGAGACCCGGCATGAGGATATGTATAGCGTCGTTCTAAACTAGTTTTAGAAGTACACGTATATATTATTCTGCCAGAGGGTTGTCATAGTCAGTGGGAGCAGCGGAAGCATAGTGGGCAAGAAGCTAGTGTCTATTTATAGACTTGAGCAGATATAGCGGAGATAGATCATCTAATTTTGATATAAAAGTCATGGTTTTGACTTCATCAGAATAGGGGATGGATCTGTTAAGAAGGTAGTAGGGTGTGATGTCCTGGTATTTGGATGACATACACAGAGTAGGAAGTAAAATTCCTATACTACGATCGGTTGTACTGTGGTCGTCACACAGTTGTTTCTCCACAAAGGACATGGATATAATATCTGACATTCTGGATACAAGATCTATGGTTTTAGATCAAGATTTGGGTAGTTTCCCAATGTGGGTACTTTGACAATATTCTAATAGTATTTTAGAATAGATGACTCCTGGTATGGTGGTGTACCTGCAGGTGATGGAGTCACCCTCTCTAAAGGTGTCTTACAGACTAAAGAGGAGAGGGATGTGCATGATTGACAGATCACTTGCTTAGGCAATTGAGTCAATCGTGAGATGTCAAGTACCACACCAGATGTCGTTTTTGCACTAGATGCGATAAGTTTATATTAAACCAATCCTGAAGAAACATACGGAAGCAGTTATAGAATATAAGTACATGTTCTACGGATTTAATGACGGCAGCCTCCTTCGGGAGACAGTTATTATTCCAGGCTTCACAGGTGACATGGTTGACAGAGTGATTGTCAGAGTTATAGCTTTTCCCCGACGAGGGACAGTATTATGGACAGGTGGTCCAAGAGGATACTGTGGGAGGTATAGTGCTGGACACTGATTGGTTTCAGTGATTGTTACAGTCTAAGAAGTTTGGATTTGGAGTTCATTTATGAACTAGGTCCCATCAGATATTCAGACATATGCTAAGACAGGTATTACTCAATTCGGGAGATGGTTTTCTCCGCAAAGTTGAGATATAGAGAGATACAGAAAGAAACACCGAAGCGGATCCACCCACTGAGGCTATTTCTCGAACACAATAGTTTTGATAACGAGTTTTGTGAAACTGATTAGTAGAGGAGTTGGATGTTCGGTATCACACGAGCTGTGAGTACGCGACATCGAAATAATTAGCCTTAAGTGCAAGTGGGAGATTGTTGGATATAGTGCCCTCTAAGTCAATTATTGGATCGCAGGTACGTGATTGCAATGATTGAGGGATGACCTATACCGATAAGACTGTCTTACTCGAGATGATAGTATGCTATCTGGTTTGTCTTTATCATCATATATATGTTGATAAAGCCCATATGATTCTTGCTTGATTACCAACAGTATGATGGCGAACATATATGTGGGAGCTGGGGTCTATAAGCACATCCTTAAAGTGTCCCTAGTCGTGGGAGTTTCGAGACAGGGTATCGATACTCCAGAGTAGACTAGTGTATACATTTGAGACCCCGACGAGGGGCGGTGGCCGGTCTCACAAGCCATTGGTGTTAGTTGGATCACCTAAGATGTATACAGATGCTCATTGGGTTATGAGTACACCGGACAGGACTCGCCGGGAACTTGCTGGTTGGTATTATACCTAGCGTCAGATAGCAGTTCCCAAGTGACATGTGTACATGTTAGTCATCGACCTGAGGTCGTCATTTGTCTCGTGTGAGTTCCCACTGTACTTTGATTTATATCCTACCATGGGTCAAAGGTGTCGTGCAAACATGTATATTTTGGGTACAGTCCCGAGCCATATGGAGGCAGTGAGCAGATCATCGGGGATTCGTCTCTCCCGGTATTGGGGGTAAGATCGCGCTGTGATTAGGAGAGCCATTACACGAAATCCCTGGCCAGGGTAATCGAGATTTACTGGAAGGTATTCCAGTAGTATCTCAGTGTGTTCTGGGCTGCTCTCTGACACGACTTATACTGCTATTGGGGGTCTGACGCTTACCGGCCCCTTATGCCCTATATGCGATACTCATAGACGAATGTTCCGGACTGTACGGATATTGTCACTGTCAGGCTCAGTAGGGTTTATAGATGAGTTCGCTCGTCAGCTTCCCTTCCAATCAATACATAGGCAAACCGTTACGTACAGCTTGTACCTCTGACGTGCTAGTGGTTATACCCAGTGCCAGTGTATTGATGAGTCATTAGAGTCCCTCACAGACACTTTCCTAAGTTCGGACGAAACGTTGTAGATGCCGTATGGTATTATGGCAGGGTTAGGAAAATGCACGTGCGTTTTCGCATGTGTCATTTTTCGGGAAGATAATACTGGTAGGCTTTGGTTTAAGCCGGATCCCAGTATTATACTGTGTAGATATAATATCTTTGTCTCAGTTGCATTTGTATTCGGTCGTAATACAAATGCGGGTATGTTTATACTGTAACGGGGTTATCCTGAAATTCTTTTCAGGATCACTTTTGGAAGTTTCCAGTTTCCAGTTTCCAGTTTTCTATCACCCGTCTTTAACATTCGGCTAATTTCTTTAATTGGGTGAGTCATGAGGTGAGTCAGAGTTCTAGAAGGTTCTAGAAATGGTGACTAGCTTCATGAGTCATTAGTTCATTAATGGTGCATTTAATGATGGATGATGACTAGATGATGATTCATTCTTTCATTAATTGTGTTGATAACTATCATATTGTTATGGTCACCACTTGAAGTTTCTACACTCACCCTCCTTGCTCTTATAAGTGGCCGGCCCCTCTTGTGGCAATTATTCATTGATTTTTCTTGAAAAGATTATGATAGTTTAGTGTGTGGAAATTTCATAGCTCAATTTCCATTCATCCGATTCCAATTGGCAACTTCATTAACCGTTCGTCCATAGCCTTGGACGTAACGAGACAAAGTGTTCTACTCATTCTCTACAACATCTTGGTCGTCTCTTTTAGGAAACTTGACGACCGAGTTGCCTCAGTTCAGAGGCGGGAGCCCGTTTAAAGATCCGTCGACGTGGTGCCACCTGGACGACGAGGCTGGAGTTTCAGAAGATCGAAGCAGCCGTGACAAAGTGTGGGATGATGGTTAAAGACCGAAGGACTCGGATCGTTCGGTATAACAATTCTACCCTCTTTACAATTTGTTAGTTTAGCTTTAATGGCAGATCCGGGTTATTGTAAGCGATAGCGCCAGTTGTTTAAAGTTTTGTTCCGCATATTGGCGTCTGTTAGACGGCCGGGGCGCTGCCGCATACTTACATTAACGATGTTAAGGTATATGGAGTTGTCCGATTTATGCTTAAAGCCAGAATCCGGATAAACTGAAGACACGTTTTCAGTAATGGCAGTTTGTGGGTTATCCCGGACATAAACGAGGGGTAACATTCTACCATTTGCTGGATCAATAGTTATATTGTTCTTAAATTTTCACCTTTTTAGTAAAATGAATTCTTTTCAGAAAATATTAGTGGGAGTATGGTAGAACTGGAAGTGATTCCAGAATCACAAACGGTTAATAAAGATTTAGTAGAACCTAAAAATTTAATTGGATTCGACAATTCATTAGCCACTCCGCAGATTAAGTGGATAACCTCAGCCGCCCGAGAGGTATTTCGGTCTCCTCATAGATGGTGATAGGGAGGTTTTGATAGCCCAAGCCTATTACTACTACTGTCTAGATGACTATAACGCCATTCTAAATTGAATTTAGAAGTGCACATGTATATGACTTTGCCAAAGTATTATTGTAGTCAGTGGGAGCAGCGAAAATGTGGTGGGCAAGATGCTTATGTCTATTTATGAACCAAAATAAGGAGAGCAGAGATGGATCATTTATTCTTGATCTGACAGACATAGTGTTTGACTTCATCAAGAATTACAGATAGACCTGGTAAGAAAATTGAGTAGGGAGTACTGCCCTAATTTTTGGATGACATGCTCCTAATAAGAAGTGTTGTTCCTATATTACGATCGGTTAAACCGTGGTTGTCAAAGATATTTCTTCATAAAGAATTTGGATAAAATATCAGATATTCTGATGACAAGATTTATGCTTTTAGATCTAGATTTGGGAATTTTCCCAATTCGGGTCTTTGACACTGTTCTAAAGTGTTTTAGAATGGACGACACTTGGCGTGGTGGTGTACCCACAGGTAATGGAGCCACCCACTCTGAAGAGATGTTTTCTGGACTGATGAGAAAAGAGATTTGTATGATTGACATATCACTTGCTTAGGCAATTGAGTTAATCATGAGATGTCAAATATCACACCAGATAATGTTTTTGCACTAGTTGCAATAAGCAGATATTAATCCAATCCTGAAGAAATATTGGGAAGCAGTTATGAACATGAGAGAATGTTCTTGGTATATGGTAACGGCAATGTCACGACCCGGAAATGGCACGTGACTGGCACTTGAATCATATGAAGTCTATAGGGCTCCATCTAATTCAAGTAAGCCAAAAACCCAGAAATCTAAAACCATTTTAAATAATAAATGAAGGAATACTTGTTTAAAAGCAAGTGGTTTTAATAGCATAAGCCGAATTATGCGCCTTTAAAAGATCAAGTCTTTTCTGAAAATTTCGGCAGATTTTCCTTTGTAAATACAGACCCCGAACGAAGTACAACATGAATAATATATGCATCAATGATAAAAGGCATCCCCAAGCGGAAGCTAGCTCTTCGTCAATCGACGGCCACAACCACGCAAGAAATATAATATACAACGCCGAAGGGCGAGGATCGAAACTCAAAAGGAAGCTCAAAACATCCATGAAAACCATAATAATACAACGCGCGACTCTAAGGTCGAAAGAATATACAAATCTGGTCTCTAAGTCTGAAATAAATATACATGTCTAGTTGATGGAGTTTACTATATACAATGAATAAAATAAAGTATAATGGTGTTCACGATACAAGTGAACCTACCTACCAAAGCAAATCACCCGGAATGGAAGCAGTGTGCCAGCAAAGCCGTAAGAAACCTGTACGGCAAAACCTACAAGAAACTGTGGCACAACGGGGGTGAGTTGCCAACTCGTGAGTAGAAAACATCACCGAGCAGAAATCGTATGTATGACTCATCCTAGGTCAATACGATCAAAAATATATATAACCTCAAATGATAAACTCTGAAGAATGAAAAGGTGGCAAGGGTAAACATCTATACATAAGTGTAATCCCATGTGCTCGTGTCAGTGCCTCAGGTAGCAATATATCATATGTATGAGGTATGAATGTAATGTAATGAAAACAGTATACATGTAAATGAAGAAACTGTTTTCTTGTTTTAGTGAGATTTCTGTTTATATAACACGAGGTATGATCAATGAAATCAACACAATCATTGTCTAGTATCGATACAAAACATAAATCCCAATATCTCAATATCTCAGGCTCCGGCTATCCGTACTGGACTTATCATCAAATCTCAATACCTCAATATCTCAATACCTCAATATCTCAATACCTCGGGCTCCGTCAGTCCGGATCGGCCCATATCATCAATCACACGACCACGAACGGTATCCTTCGAATATCCGCCACGCCAAACAATCACCGGTAGGCAGTCTGCCCCTGCCAGGCTCATCATCCTCCATGAAATCACTCTCGCCCCGGGGTACCATACCGGGTCCACCATGTCCGAGACGGTTCCTACTACTCCTCGAAACGGGTCTCGAAATCCAAAAGCTATCATGAAAACTCATGGTGGACGACTCATACATCACGAGAAAACCGCCATTTGCATTTTAAAAAAGAGGGAGAGAGAGAGAAGTTTATATATATTCTTACGGTTTTTCCCCAAATCCCGAAATCCCATGGAAATCCGAAATCCAAAAATCTAGAGTAAGTAAACAGTGAATATTGGCATAAAACCCCAAAATACCGCATAACCAATGAGTATATGAATGCATCAATAGCATGCAATGAGTGCAATAGTTAAAGTAGCATATGAAAGCGATAACATTTTGCAACTGTCAGCTAGCAGGCTATGTCAATGAAATAATATTCACTAAAGTGTACGTGACATGGCAATTATCGATGATGATGTGTATGGGCCGGCAAGCAAGTGTACGTGGAGCATACGCATCATCGGTAATGGTGCTGGTGTCCTGACAGCATGATCTCAATAATGGCATATGAAAACACAATATAAGCATGCAAATGCGATGCGAACAGCGATAATATGCGGGAGCTGAATAATAAACACAACAATGAATAATCTACATCAATATATATATATGTGTCATACAGTTTTGCCATTTGAAATAACTCAAATCGTGGTGTTTAGAAAATAAGGGCTACGGTGTTTTAAGAAAAGATGCGTCTTTTGAAAATATCCATATAATTTCTTGGCCTTTCTTTAAAATACTCACAATTTGTTAGTTTTGAAATAGGTATGACTCGAGTCTAGTCTGGCATATATAAGTAAACTACAGGACTAAACGAACAGTCTAACCGAAAGGGTAAGGGAGAACCACCTAAATCTGAGTCGATACATATAAATATAATAGTCGGTGATCCCGCCTCAATAATATCACATACGATACAATATAAATATAATATAACATTCTCGAGTCAAGAGTGCAGATCTATCATCAATATATCTCGTACGGTAAATCCATCGTACGGCATCCCAATCTGGGTACGGGTCAAATATCACATTCATCACCTCATTTATCTGGTATCCTTATCATCATATCTCATGAACTGGGGTACCGATCTACGTCTAGTACGTACTGATACCATCTATATATATGCATGCGTGTGTATGAAAATACCACGCCTAAAGGACCCGCTAAAATATCATGTCGTATCTCAAATACGAACCATGTCACATCACCGATCTCATAGCCTTAAGCCCAAACTCATCGACCTATCTCCAAATATCTAGTACTATCCTCATAATCCATGTATATGTATACGTGTGTATATATATATATATATATAGTCCCATACCCATGTGTGTGTGTGTGTGTATCCCCATATACGTACAGGTAAATAGAATGAATGTATGTGTGTGTGCGCGTGTATGAAAATCACTACCCTAGGGTTCGCGACTAAACACTAACTTACAAGTACACTATACTAATCCAAAGTCATTTCATATAACATCCATATATGTATATATATAATATAGATATAACGCATTCGCGTTCTAATACGAATACTGCGAGGGTGCTATACGCCATCCACCCGACTTCCCCCATAGATATATATCTACTCACCTTGATCCTCGCTTGCCGGAGTCGATATCGCCACGCCCATCCTTGTTGTTCTGAACCCACTCGAGGGTACCTATATGTATATCACATGACATCGTAAATAGAAATTAAGCACGAAAACCAAATCGGTACGCACATCGTTCATAGGTCAAAACCTATGGCCTAAGCATGCAAAGCAAGATCAGAAACCCTAGTCGTTGACGTTCAAACGCTACACGACGGGAACGAAAAACCAAATACCAAAATCCATGTTGAAACGAAGTCGTAAAACAATGCAGCAACTTAGGAAAATGGTCCCAGATTTTATCCTAGGTCAAATTAGCCAATTTTGCATATATGGAGGGTCTATATTACAGATACTGGAGCCACAGAACAAACACGAACCAATTCCAACCTACCCAGGCCGCAAATTGCGGCCAAAGGGAATAAAATTGCGGCCAAAGAAAGTCCAGGGGGTCTCAGGTTTCAGTGGTAGCTCCTAGGGTGCCTGCATGTATCACTGTCCTCGCTAAATATTTTTCAAGTCACCCGGGTGTTAGCAGATTTCATTTTCCTATCATAATTCCCACAATTTCAATATCGGCAGATTTTCAAAGTTCGTATTTGGGGTTAAGTCTCAGATTTTAGTCCAATTTAATATCACTAAAGGGGGTTTAAGGTCACTACTAACTTCAATTGCACCCTTGCAATCAATTCCAAACCCTAACCTCAACTTAAAATTCTCAATGTTCACAATACTTCACTAAATCGGTTTTAAACTACACAAGAGGCTAAAGGAAATGAAATACTATATTTAATGTGAAAGAATTATCTCATTTGGCAACTCAAGAATTTTCTTGAGTTGCCCAAGAGCCCAAAATGCAAACTTTCTTGGTCCAAAGTGTAGCTTGTGAGCTTGTGCACAAAATTTGTGAAGAGGAGATGATGTTTTGGTGTTGTTTTGATGATGATTTGAGTGTTTAGAGGTGGAGGGAGAGGGAGTGCTGCCATGGGAGAGGAAGGGGAGAAGAAGAGATGAAGAAGAAAATGAGGAGAGAAGGAATGGCTAAGTCAAAGGAACCTCTCTCACTCTCTCTCATGCCCATACTTCCTTTTGTTTAATCATTTCTTTTCTTTTCTTTTTTCTCTTTCAAAAACAACAACCGTGCATGATAAAATGAGAAAAAGCCATGATAAAAATGTAACAAGTGTTAAAATGACATGTGCATGTCATGTGCACAAAACACGTTTAATGCGTGATTAGCGATATCTAATTGTGATTAGCATTAAAATAGTGTATAATAAATTATAAAATTTCATAATTTGCTTAAATCCAATAAAACACTCTCTTTTTAGTAATTTCTATAATTTTCTAAATTTTCCCCAATTTATCGGTATTTAATTATACCGCCTTATTAAAATATTCAATATATTCATTATTTAATTATAAAAATTCCCAAAAATAATATTTTATTTTTCTGAAATGTTACAGTCTTCCTCCCTTAAAGAAATTCGATCTCTGAATTTAAATTTAAACCTCTCAAATACTAAAACATTTCAGTAAACGTCCAAGTCGTCGGGGCTCCGAAATCATCAATACATAAAACGTATCGTAGCGCAATGCATGCGCATGAACAATGAGCAGATAACTCAAAAACAAAACTCCGTCAAGTATCCCGCAAATATCAGAGTCATGGCGAAGACACCAATGTCAAAGCCCAAAACAAAACCAATATGATAAAAATCAACAATGCAAGTAAACATCATAACTATACATGTAAATATCCGAAGGAAATGCATGCCAAACCCTTTTAAATCGCTGTGCAATGCGCATATCACTGCACAGTGGCGGACGTCTTTTGTAAGAAAATAACCATATATGTATATATCTTTTGTTTAATATGCATGTCCCGCCGTTTTGAAAACAATTTAGAAGGGTTTTCTTGTTTTAAACGTTTCGTTTCATATCAGACACGTAGATAAATACTGAGACTATAGCTCCCTTTTTGGAAATCCCTTCGATCACTATCAATGCATGCAAAATATATCCAGGTACTGTCCTCTGACTAGTCCTGCTCAGTACGAAAACAAATAGTAAATATCATAAAAACGCACTGTCACGCCCCGCTTCCCAAAATACGGAAAACGAGAGATGACTAGACCAGCCATGCTCCTACGGTCAAGGAATAATCCTGCCGTAGTCACACTTCGGCTTCTAGCATTACATGGGAATCAGTAAACAAAGCACAGAAGTAAAAGAAATACATCACTAAATTATTACATCAACTTTCATTGTTCACAATTTACAATAAAATAAGGAAAAGAACTACTATCCAAGTTCGAATACAAGGTTTCTTTAGGGAAAGCAGTAAAAGTGAAGGAGGTACTCCCGACTAAATCTCCGCAAGCTCGAAGGGCAAGTCCGACTCCTGTACTGGTTCTTCCTCGAGCCCTGAGCATGCATACTCAGGTCGTCAGAGCAACGTAATAGCAATATTTTAATAGTGATAAGAAACAACCAAAGAAGGTAATAACAGTGGAAGTAACAGGTAATTAATATGTCACTAACTGATGCAAAGTATGATCTGTGTCCCTATCAGTCTCTAAGTCATTTTTGAAATCGAGTTATGGAAAGGAGGATCATGTTTAACGAGGGTCTCGTACATACCCGAGACAACGGTCCGCTATCGCCCGGGACATAACCCTGTCATCCGGATCGCTAGGCCCAACCTAATATATATATGAGCCGCTGTTCGAATGATCATTCTCTAAATCACTATCCTCTCTAAATACAATGCTCTTTCCACTTCGATTTCCTCTTTTCCCCCAGGTTTACACTATTTATGAGTATGGTCTAGTCGTGTACAAGTATGCACCAATAACACGGTTTTTATCACTATTTACTGTATTGTTCATTGTCACGAATCATTCACTTTTTCATTGGCGTACTTGACACTCCTAAACCAATACCATTCACGCACGATAATGCATTGTACACTGAACAATAACGCGCACTATCACTATAAGTATGGCAATCGGGTAAGATATGTGTATTTATGCAGTTAACAAGTAATGTGTAATACGAACTATTATGCACCTTATGAACATATAAAAATTACATTAAATCATACATTCAAAATTCAGTAAAACGATACAAAGGAAGTAGCAAGTAAACTCAGTCGGAAGTTCATAAAAATTTATTTCAATGCAATCGGATTTCGGGTTTGCAAGTTACAGCCGTTTCATTTTAAGTGTTCGCTGCTGGAAATTCAGTTCCTGAACTGAATGTCCATTTCGCAACACAATTTTCACCCTGTTGGGATCAAAATTAGGCGACGCTATAGTTGAACGAAATTTAGGTTTATCAATAGAGTTTCCAATGCACCAGACGGATTCTCAATCGTGCCTCTATGTCAGATGTTATGTACTGTACAACAATGGGGTATCAGTTCTGTTTCTGTTTGAGACTGCTATACGTCCTGTTAACCTAAAATACAGTTTAAATAGTAAAAGAGAGTAAAAAGGCGTGAAATCACTTCCATTAGTTATCTAACTGTTTCATATTCTCTATGGTATAGGGTTCTGCAATATAACATGTTCAAGAAGTAGAGGGCAAGTATTACAAGATGAGAATCAACAGCCAGTGCTGCTCTGGACTGCAGTCCAGAGCCGCACTCCGCACAAGTTTCCGTCATATTTCAGCATAGAAACAATTTAAAATTTTTATGGGGTTCTAGGTCGTCGAGTCGGATTCAATTTGAGCCCTCGAACGCATCATTCCAATTTATAAACAATTAATTATGATTTTTACAAGTTTCAGACGCGGAAAATTTTCAGTTTTAACGGGTGTAATTGGGGATGATCGTTCACGTCAGTAATGACTGTATTTTTCAGCAAAATTTTAAAAGATGTTCATTAATATGCGGGCCAACTTATGTGATCAATTTCCGTCAGTTTAATGGGAGTTTTCCTCTCGGGTTTTGTGTCGAACACATACATTATATTAGTCGCACGAAGTATATATACGGAATTTAACGGTATTTCTAATTTTAATAGAACAATTTAGCATGGAGCAAGTAGGGTACTTGCCTGATGACGCGTTGACGATGCACGGCAGCGGAAACGGCGAGATCGTGTTACAAACGGCGCGACTAGAGTTCACGGCCTCGTCTTGAGTTTGGGTTCTTGGCAGCGGGGCTTGGGTTTCTGGGCGAGACGGCTGCGAGTGATGGTGGGGCGTCGGAGGCGTTCGCTGCTCGGAGTGAGAAAGGAGGTGGTGCTGGTAACGTCGAGGTGCTCGCTGGTGATGGTTTGCGATGACGATGGCGGTGCAGTTGCGGTGACGGAGGGTGTGAACTTGAGAGAGGGGCTCGGTTGTTGGAGGAGGTGATGGCAGTGGTGCTCGGGTCGACGAGGCAGTTTAGGGGCAGTGGGGAGCTCGTCGGCATCAGGTGGTTTGGTGATGAAGGGGAGTGGAGGCAGCGGTGGGGCGTGGGTGTTGAGGTTGTAGGAGGGTGTGTGTGAGGGGCTCGGTGTCTCTGGGGAGGGGAGCGATAAGGATCTGAGGAAGGAGTGAGGGAGACGAGGTCGAGGGGTGAGTGGTCGCTCGCAGGGTCGTGCGTCGAGAAGTGGGGATGTGGGGGTGAGGCGTGGGGTGAGCGGGAGAGTAAGGGAGATGAGTGAGCGGGAAAACGAGAGTGAGGGGGATAGAGTTAGAGAGAGGCGCGTGCGCGAGTTCATGGTCGCGGTCGCGTTGGAGAGCGGCGAGGCGATGTGGGAGAAGGAGGCGGGGACGTGGGGCTCGTGGCGACGACCTGGGAAGAAGAGAAGGAGCGGGAAAATGAGAAAGAAGTGGGGAAGAGAAAGGTTTACGGGTCGGGTATGGGACCGGGTCGGGTATGGGGTTTGATTTTGGGCCGGGAAGAGTTGGGGATTATTTAGTTTATTTAGTTTTGTGTAAAGGGAAAAAGAATATGGAAGTGGGCCGGGCTTGGTTTGGTAAGGGATTGGGCTGGGGTTTATTTGTTTAGGAAAATTTAACCATTAAAAATCTAAGCAACCAATTTCATACGAAAATACGAGGAAAAATTGGAAAGCATTCGGGGACTTGGAAAATATAAAAAAAAATCATTTACGGAACTGGGAATTTACATCATACCCTCCTTACAAAAAATTTCGTCCTCGAAATTTAAAAAGAGACAACGAAACAACAGTACTAAACAAAGTGATGTGGAAAACGTGCACGTATATCTTCCTCACGCTCCTAGGTAGATTCTCTTGGGGAACGACCGCCCCAAGACACTCGGACTAACGGAATGACTTTATTCTTCAGCACTTTTTCTCTGCGGTCGAGGATAGTGGTGGGCTGCTCCTCGTAAGATAGGTCGGTACCCAAAGCTAACTCCGAATAGTCCAGAATATGACTCTCATCCCGAACGTAACGCCGCAACTGAGATACGTGGTAGGTATTATGCACACCAGCTAGTGTTGGAGGCAAGGCAAGTCGATAGGCCACCTCTCCTACTCGCTCTAGCACCTCAAAAGGTCCGATGAAACAGGGACTGAGTTTCCCGCGACCTCCAAACCTGATAACTCTGTGGGTAGGGGAAATCTTCAGGAATATGTGATCTTCGACTTCAAATTCTAGTATCCTCCTGCTGGTATCCGCCCAACTCTTCTGTCGATCCTGAGCCATCTTAATGCGTTGCCTGATCATTTGGACCTTGTCAACTGTCTGAACAATGAGCTCGGGACCCAGTAATCTTCGTTCTCCCACATCATGCCAACAAACTGGGGATCGACACTTACGCCCGTAAAGTGCTTCGAAAGGAGCCATCTGGATACTAGCCGGATAACTGTTGTTATAAGAAAACACGACTAGATGTAGATGATCTTCCCAGGAACCCTGGAAGTTCAGAATGCAAGCTCTCAACATATCCTCGAGTGTCTGAATCGTACGTTCGGATTGTCCGTCCGTCTGCGGATGATAAGCTGTGCTGAACATGAGGCGGGTACCCAAACTCTCCTGTAAGCTCCTCCAAAAGTGTGAAACAAATCGGGTGTCTCAATCTGATACAATGCTGACCGAAACTCCGTGAAATCGCACTATCTCCTGCATGTATCTCTCCGCAAGTGACTCTGTCGACTGTCCCACTCAGAATGGTAAGAAGTGTGCAGCTTTCGTGAGGTGGTCGACGATAACCCAAATGGCGTTGTTACCCCTAGGGCTCCGGGGTAAGGCCGTCACGAAGTCTATAGTAATGTGCTCCCACTTCCATTCTGGTATCAGAAGCGGTTGTAACAGTCCCGCTGTCCTCTGATGTTCCGCCTTCACCTGCTGGCATACCAAGCACCTGGATACAAACCGTGCAATTTCTCGCTTCATCCCGTTCCACCAAAAGTGTTGCTTTAGATCTCGATACATCTTCGTGCCTCCCAGATGCACAGAATAAGCTGAACTATGAGCCTCAGCCAGTACCTCTTCTCGAACATCCCCTTTGGGTATGCAGAGTCTGCTACCGAATCTCAGAGAACTGTCTTCATGTATGAGTAAGTCCGTTCTTAGCCCGGCTTCTACTTGCGCTCTGAACTTTTGCAATCGAGGACCATCCGCTTGTGCAGCCTTGATGCGATCCACAAGAGAAGACTGCACCTGTAGTTGCCAAAACTGCCTGATTGCGCTCGGTGTAACGACTTCAAGCTCGAGTCTCTGAAAATCCTCAATGATGCTCCTCTGACTGGTCAACATCATGACCACTGGCTTGCGACTGAGAGCATCTGGTACAACATTTACTTTTCCCGGATGATACTGAAGGTTCAAGTCGTAATCCGCCATCAGTTCTAGCCATTGGCGCTGCCACATATTTAGTTCTTTCTGAGCGAAGACGTACTTCAGACTTTTGTGATCCGTGTACACCTCCACCTTCATGCCCAACAGGCAGTGCCTCCAGATCTTCAATGCAAAAACCACTGCGGCTAACTCCAAGTCATGCGTAGGGTAGTTCCTCTCGTGATTTCTCAGCTGTCGAGAGGTGTAAGCAACCACTCGACTGTGCTGCATCAGAACACAGCCTAAGCCCTTCCCTGAGGCATCACTATGTATCACCAAACCATCGGAATCATATGGTACTGTAACAATAGACGCCGTGGTTAACTTCTTCTTCAGTGTCTTAAATGCCCGAGTACACTCCTCTGTCCACACAAACGGTACATCCTTCCGTGTCAGCCACGTCAAAAGTTCAGCGATTCTTGAAAAGTCTTGGACGAACCGCTGATAATATCCTGCCAATCCGAGAAAGCTTCTGATCTCGGCCACTGACTTCGGTGTTGGCCAATCTCTGACAGATTCTATCTTTGCCGGGTCTACTGAGATGCCTTCGCCCGAAACAATGTGTCCCAAGAATTGAACCTTGTCGAGCCAGAACTCACACTTGCTCAATTTCGCGTACAGCTTCTCTTCTCGAAGAATTTGTAGAACCGTGCGCAAATGCTCGACATGCTCCTCCCGGGTCTTCGAGTAGACTAGTATGTCGTCGATAAATACAACGACAAACATGTCCACGTACTTCACAAACACCCTGTTCATCAAATCCATAAATATCGCTGGAGCATTGGTAATACCGAACGACATCACAAGGAACTCATAATGTCCGTATCGGGTCCTGAAAGCCGTCTTGCATATATCCTCGGCCGCTACTCTGAATTGATGATAGCCAGAACGGAGATCCAACTTCGAAAATACCTTGGCCCCACTTAACTGATTGAATAAGTCGTCGATGCGCGGAATTGGGTACTTGTTCTTTATCGTGACTTTGTTCAGCTCCCGATAGTCTATACACATCCGCAGCGATTCATCCTTTTTCTTCACCAATAGAACTGGTGCACCCCACGGTGAAGCGCTTGGCCGGATAAATCCCTTCTGTAGGAGTTCTTCAATTTGCTTCTTCAATTCTGCCAACTCAACCGGTGCCATTCTGTACGGGGCCTTGGAAACTGGTGCTGTATCTGGAGTCAAATCAATCGAGAATTCCAAGATGCGTGGAGGTGGTAGACCTGGTAAATCTTCAGAAAACTCGTCCAGAAAATCTCGAACAATCTCTGGGGCTGGGCTCTCATCAATCTCCATAGCTGTCAACTCTTTTGGCTTGGCTCTATACTTGGTTGGCTCCAAAGATTCGCTCCCGCCTTCGAAAATAAACTCTGTGTGATTGGGAACGCGGAAGATCACATTCCTTGCTCGGCAATCAATAACTGCATGGAAGGTACTCATCCAATCCATCCCGAGAATTGCATCATAGCTTCCTGTTCTGATCAAAAGGAAATTCGCGTAGAATTCCCAGCCACACACTACAACCGGACATGATCTACATTCTCGACTAGATACTATAAAACCATTACCCGTATGTATTTCCTAACCCTTGGTTAATGGTTCATATGGTATGGAGTGTGTATCAACGAAATGCGCAGATATGAAATAGTGCGATACTCCAGAATCAAATAGTACTCTAGCTAGCATGGAATGTACGAGTAGAATACCTGTGACAACTTCGCCTGAAGCCTCTGCCTGCTCGGCGGTCAAGGTGAAAACCCATCCCTGACCGCGGCCTGCTGTGTAGGGTTGCCTCTGCTCCTATGATCTCTGCTGCTGCGGTCCAGACCCTCCTTGTAACTCTGTTCGCTCGGGGCACCCGCTAACTCTGTGCTGACTAGATCCGCAAATCAAACATTGTCCCTTGGCGCGGCGACAGTCTTTCTGGGTATGCCCATCTCTGTTGCAGTAGCCGCAAACTAAGTTCTTGCTCTAGGGGCGATGCTGGGGCACGAATGGACGCTTCATCTTTGTCGTTCCTGGCCTGTGAACTGGTATGACTCCTCGAGACGGTGTGTGAGTATGCACTGGAACAACCGGGGGCTTCCTAAATTTATTGATCAGCTTCTCCTGAATTCGTGCCGCGTTGAGTACCTGTGCAAAGGTCTGCAACTCGAGTGACGCGATCAACTGCTGTAGCTCGAAATCAAGTCCCTGTAAGAAGCGCCTAGCCCTGGTGGCCTTTGAAGCGACCATATACGGCACAAATCGGCTCAGACGGTTGAACTCTGCCGCATATACGTCCATGGGACGGCCATTCTGCTTCAGTACGATAAATCTTTCTTCCATCTCTGCCTTGGCGGTGGAAGGAAAATAGTGGTCCAAGAAGAACTCCTTGAATTTGCTCCATTCGATTGGCCCTTCTAGTCTGCTTTCTTCAACTGACCACCAAGTACGTGCTTCGTCCTCCAACTGGATCCTTATCACATTCACTTTATCTTTATCGGGTACCCTTGCGGCCGTCAGTATGTTCTCCATATTGACCAGCCATTGCTCGGCCTCGAGTGCTTCGGCTAGTCCCGTAAATTCTGTTGGATGTAACCTCCGAAAATCTGACACGGTGCCAGCCCTGACAGAAAAAGCTGGTGGAGCAGGGTGGTAATAAAGGCGGAGGGTCTCCCTACTGCGGTAATAGCCCTGAGTCCCTCGGTGAGTAAGTCTGTCTTTCTCTCTTGAGCCTCTGCGAGGGTCGTCAGTGCACTCAAGATCCTCTCCGTACGATCCTGAGAACTTGAGTCCGAGGAGTGGTCGTTCGGGGACGTCATATCGCTGGAAGCTATTTAAAAGGATATGATTAGATACAATGATGAAAGTCAGGAATAGTGAAGCGAAAATAATGTAATACAGTGTAGTTAATGTTATCCCTTACTACTAAACGCGGCTCTGATACCAACAAAACCATGTCACGCCCCGCTTTCCAAAATACGGAAAACGAGGGATGACTAGGCCAGCCATGCTCCTACGGTCAAGGAATAATCCCGCCGCAGTCACATTTCGGCTTTTAGCATTACATGGTAATCAGTAAACAAAGCACAGAAGTAAAGGAAATACATCACTAAATTATTACATCAACTTTCATTGTTCACAATTTACAATAAAATAAGGAAAAGAACTACTAACCAAGTTCGAATACAAGGTTTCTTTAGAGAAAGCAGTAAAAGTGAAGGAGGTACTCCCGACTAAATCTCCGCAAGCTCGAAGGGCAAGTCCGACTCCTGTACTGGTTCTTCCTCGAGGTTTGAGCATGCATACTCAGGTCGTCAGAGCGACGTAATAGCAATATTATAATAGTGACAAGAAACAAGCAAAGAAGGTAATAATAGTGGAAGTAAAATGCAGGTAATCAATATGTCACTAACTGATGCAAAGTATGATCTGTGTCCCTATTAATCTCTAAGTCATCTTTGAAATCGAGTTGTGGAAAGGAGGATCATGTTTAACAAGGGTCTCGTACATACCCGAGACAACGGCCTGCTATCGCCCGAGATATAACCCTTTCAGCCGGACCGCTAGGCCCAACCTAATATATATAAGAGTCGCTGTTCGAATGATCATCCTCTAAATCACTGTCCTCGCTAAATACAATGCTCTTTCCACTTCGATTTCTCCTTTTCCCCCAGGTTTACACTATTTATGAGTATGGTCTAGTCGTGTACAAGTATGCACCAATAACACGGTTTTTGTCACTGTTTACTGTATTGTTCATTATCACGAATCATTCACTTTTTCATTGGCGTACTTGACACTCCTAAACCAATACCATTCACGCACGATAATGCATTGTACACTGAACAATAACGCGAACTATCACTATAAGTATGGTAATTGGGTAAGATATGTGCATTTATGCAGTTAACAAGTCATGTGTAATACGAACTATTATGCACCTTATGAACATATAAAAATTACATTAAATTATACATTCAAAATTCAGTAAAACGATACAAATACGGTAGCAAGTAAACTCAGTCGGCAGTTCAGCAAAATTTATTTCAGTGCAATCGAATTTTAGGTTTGCAAATTACAGCCGTTTCATTTTAAGTGTTCGCTGCTGGAAATTCAGTTCCTGAACTGAATGTCCATTTTTTAACACAATTTTCACCCTGTTGGGATCAAAATTAGGCGATTCTATAGTTGAACGAAATTTATGTTTATCAATAGGGTTTCCAACACACCAGACAGATTCTCAATCGCGCCTCTACGTCAGAAGTTATGTACTGTACAACAATGGGGTATCAGTTCTGTTTCTGTTTGAGACTGCTATACGTCCTGTTAATATAAAATACAGTTTAAATAGTAAACGATAGTAAAAAGGGGTGAAATCACTTCCATTAGTTATCTAACTATTTCATCTTCGCTATGGTATAGGGTTCCATAATATAACATGTTCAAGCAGTAGAGGGTAAGCATTACAAGATGAGAATCAACAGCCAGTGCTGCTCTGGACTGCAGTCCAGAGCCGCACTCCGCACAAGTTTCCGTCATCTTTTTAGCATAGAAAAAATTTAAAACTTTTATGGGGTTCTAGGTTGTCGAGTCGGCTTCGATTTGAGCCCTCGAACACATCATTCAAATTTATAAACAATTAATTATGATTTTTAAAAGTTTCAGACGCGGAAAATTTTCAGTTTTAACGGGTGTAATTGGGGATGATCGTTCACGTCAGTAACGACTGTATTTTTCTGCCAAATTTTAACACGATGTTCATTACTATGCGGACCAACTTATGTGATCAATTTCCTTCAGTTTAATGGGAGTTTTCCTCTCGGGTTTTGTGTCGAACACATACATTATATTAGTCGCACGGAGTATATATACGGAATTTAACGGTATTTCTAATTTTAATAGAACAATTTAGCATGGAGCAAGTAGGGTACTTGCCTGATGACGCATTGACGACGCACGGCAGCGGCAATGGAGAGATCGTGTTATGAATGGCACGACTAGAGTTCATGGCCTCGTCTTGAGTTTGGGTTCTTGGCAGCGGGGCTTGGGTTTCTGGGCGAGACGGCTGTGAGTGATGGTGGGGTGTCGGAGGCATTCGGTGCTCGGAGTGAGAAGGGAGGTGGTGCTGGTGATGTCAAGGAGCTCGCTGGTGATGGTTTGAGACGACGATGGCGGTGCAGTTGCGGTGACGGAGGGTGTGAACTTGAGAGAGGGGCTCGGTTGTTGGAGGAGGTGATGGCAGTGGTGCTCGGGTCCACGAGGCAGTTCAGGGGCAGTGGGGAACTCGTCGGCGTCAGGTGGTTTGGTGATGAAGGGGAGTGGAAGCAGCGGTGGGGCGTGGGTGTTGAGGTTGTAGGAGGGTGTGTGTGAGGGGCTCGGTGTCTCTGGGGAGGGGAGCGATAAGGATCTGGTGAAGGAGTGAGGGTGACGAGGTCGAGGGGTGAGTGGTCGCTCGTAGGGTCATGCGCCGAGAAGTGGGGATGTGGGGGTGCGGCATGGGGTGTGCGGGAGAGTAAGGGAGATGAGAGAGCAGGAAAACGAGAGTGAGGGGGAGAGAGTTAGAGAGAGGCGTGCGCGCGAGTTCATGGTCGCGGTCGCGTTGGAGAGCGGCGAGGCAACGTGGGCGATGGAGGCGGGGATGTGGGGCTCATGGCGACGACATGGGAAGAAGAGAAGGAGCGGGAAAATGAGAAAGAAGTGGGGAAGAGAAAGGTTAACGGGTCAGGTATGGGACCGGGTCGGGTATGGGGTTTGATTTTGGGCCGGGAAGAGTTGGGGATTATTTAGTTTATTTAGTTTTGTGTAAAGGGAAAAAGAATATGGAAGTGGGCTGGGCTTGGTTTGGTAAGGGATTGGGCTGGGGTTTATTTGTTTAGGAAAATTTAACTATTAAAAATCTAAGCAACCAATTTCATACGAAAATACGAGGAAAAATAGGAAAGCATTCGGGGAATTGGAAAATATAGAAAAATTTCATTTACGGAACTGGGAATTTACACGTACTGCTCCATAAGAAATCAATTCCAAAACGTGCATAGGAATGCCGCGTACGTCTGGTGCGCACGGAAAACAAAATCCATGAATGTGCCATACATGTGCACAGAAACAACATCTAAGTGCAACGGGTGTGCACGAAACACCTGTTAGAGGCAACGTGTATGCCTGACAGCAAAATCAGGTGCATCTGATATGCACGAAGAATCTCGATTTAGTGCATCTGGCATGCACCGAAATCGTATCTCATATCACGCGCCCAATATGCGCGAAAATCCAAATCAGGTGCATCCATCATGCACTAAATCACGAAATCCAATATCAAGCGCCGAACATGCGCAAAATCCAATCGAAGCGCGTCAAATATGCGCAAGAATCCAATCAGGTGCACATGGTGCACAAAACAAATATCGAGTATCACAACCGAAATCGACGGTATACAACACATTTCAATCAAAATCCAAATCAGGTATACTGTGGTATATAATCTCACAACTATGTGCATCAGCGTGTACAAAATACGTATAAATGCTAAGAGTGTATAAAAACTATGCCGAAAGTATAAGTCAAATCACATGCATAACATAGGCATGAAATCAAAATCAACATATCGAATGACATCAAACCGAAGTCAGGTGCAACTGTGGTGCACAAAATACGTATCAATGCACTGTAAGCATATATGAACTATACCGAGTGCAAAAAACCAAATCGTGTGCGTACCATATGCACAAAATCAACCCAACTGTATGAAATCCATGAAATCATAAACATGTGCAGCCAAGGCACAAAAATGATATTAAGTGCAATAACTGTGCACAATTCATAAATCAACACAACGGTGTATAAAGCATATCTCAAGTGTAATAACTATATACAAAATATGAATACCCAGTAGGTGCAACCATGGTGCGCGAAAACAAATATCATGAAACTCAGTTGTCAAAACTAAATCACGCGAATAGATCGCCTAAAATACCAAAATCAAGTATGGCGGAATAGTCCCGCTCAAGCACATCCTCTAAAGTATCTCTGGCCAACTGTCGTGGTCACTCATAACATGTCTCGTCGACGGTACCGAACTCTGTCCTGCTGGGTGTGCGTAAAATGACCCCTGGGTCCAAGTCTTTTCGTAAATTATTCCAGAAAGGTCTTGTCGAGGTCTCTCCCAAACCTCGTTTCTGTCGAACTGCCCGGAAGTCATCGTCCTTTACTAAATCTATTTCTTGTTCCGGAACGGCTGCATACTCATCACGACTCCATCTGGAAGATATATCCATATACAACGTCTCTGTATGCGTGTCACATCTCTGATGTCGGCGGAGTGGAACGTCATCTCATCAAGATCTCGTACGAACCTCTTACTCCACTTTTCTCTACTGTCGACTGCTTCAGACTCATCTCTTCGTGGCTGCATGGACTGCGTTCCAACGGCTATACTTGTATCTGGAGTCTCTCAAGTAATACATCACATCATATGATATCCGAATGAAGTCGACCCATTCGATCGATTCGTAAAAACTTCATAATCCCCCAAGAGCTCAACATCTTGGGTACAGTTTAATAGTATCGAGTACATACCACAGCACCGATGGACCAGCCGTAGAAGGGCAAACCCAAGCCTCACTAATGGCACCGCGGAACTGCCGCAAACCCTAAGGTTCAAAGGTGTAACATTTTAAAAATAAATAAATAAATAAATAAATAAAAATCCTATAGGCGAATTTTCTGATAATCGGTAAAATCAACCGTATTTTCCGTAAAACTTAACTATAATTATTTTTCAATATAGATTTAAATATGCCTATTTTAACTATGTAATTGCTAGTATTTGGTATTTATTTAGTCACTTATAAATTATTAGTTTACCTAAATATGTTTCCTTAATTAATTATTTCAAATATTAATATAAGCTTTTAATTATACATTAAATTGGTGCAAATTACAAATTGCAATGGGTTAATTTGACAAATGTGAACCATGACATATTGGAAACATAGTGTGTAACATGTAAATTCTTTTTCAAAATCTCCCCTTGGTTCTAGATTTTTCTAGGTTTTATTTTTTTGAAAAGAAAATAAACAAAATAAAGATATTAATGAAAAGACTAAAGTGAGGTGTTTAATTAATGAAAAGAATAAAGATATTTTAACTATGTAATTGCTAGTATTTGGTACTTATATAGATTTAAATATGTGAATTTTTTGATAATCCAATGCCTATTTTAACTATGACTCGTAATTAGTATGTATTCTCTAGTTGTGCGTTTACTACACATTCACCGTTATATTCATTGCATTGCATGTTCATACATATATTTCTTTAGCTAATATGAAACTCTGCTTGTTAGGACACCAGCACCATTACCGATGATGTGCATGTTCTGTTAGTTATATATATGCCCTAGAGGCCATTACTGTACATACGATGTATATTGTAATGGATGCTTGGACATATATAGGGAGGACTTTCTTGCTCGACATGATAGTATGCTATCTGGTTGTACTTTATCTTAACATGTACTCTGATTGTCTCTATGTTACATGTTGATAAAGCCCTTAGGATATGTACTCGACTACTGGGACTATGATGAGATCATACTAGTGGGGCCACGGTAGTCGACGAGTACATCCTATAACTGTTCCTAGTCGAGGGTGTATCGAGATAGGGCATCGATACACCAGAGTAGACTAGCGTATACGCATCTTGACCCATATGATGGGCGATGGATGATCCCATATCCATCGGTGTTTGACATCAAGGATGGTGTACGGGTGCTCAGTGGAGACTGGGTACACTGGACGGACTCGTCGAGAACTCCCAGATGGTATTATACCTCACGTCAGATGGCAGTTCTCCGGTGACACTGGTACAGAGTAGTCTGTTGACCCGAGATCGTCATAGAGTCTTGTGTGATTCCCACCGTGCTTTGATTTCCATCTTACCACGTCCAAGAGGGCGTGCAAAAAGGTGGCTTTTGGGTACAGTCCCGAATCACATGGAGGCAATGAGCGATAGGAGGGGATTCGTCTCTCCCGGTATAGGGAGTTGATATTGTGCTGTGTTCGATTGGCTATAACTGCAAATCCCTGGTCAGGGTTGCTGAGATTTACTGGTAAGTGTTATCAGTAGTTTCTCGAACTGTTATAGACCTCAAATCGACACGACTTATCGAGCTACTGGGGTCTGACGTTTACCACCCCTAGGCGAGATATGCGACATATCAGACGACGAGACCGGACTGTACGGGAGTGTTACTGTTTGGATTCACAGGAGAATGTATAGGCTTGCTTGTTGATCTTCTGAGCGCTCAATACCTGGGTAGCTGTTACGTTTAGCTGACCGCTTGCAGCTTGGGGGTGTTTGATATGATCATCACTTACTGCCGGCGTATTGACGATTCTTTAGAGTCCTACACAGAGGTTTCTTGGCTCAGGCAAAATGGACTAGGAGCACATATGTGATATGTGCGGGACCGAGGATAATACGATATGAGATACCATATTCTATTCTCGTGATATTTGATATCAGCCGGGTCATCGGATCAAGTGTTGATTCGATGAATCGGTACGGATAAATATTAGTCGGTTATATGCGATGTCACGCCCCGCTTCCCAAAATACGGGAAACGAGGGATGACTAGGCCAGCCATGCTCCTACGGTCAAGGAATCATCCCGCCGTAGTCGCACTTCGGTTTCTAGCATTTCATGGTAATGAGTAAATAAAGCGCAGTGGTAAAGGAATCACATCACTAATTTATTACATTAATATTCTATTGTTCACAAATTACAGATAACAAGGACAAATACTAACCAAAGTCAAACTTACGATCACTTTTATGGAAAGCAGAAAAATAGAAAGTACACCAGTCTAAATCTCCGTGAACTCGAAGGGTAGATCCGTCTCCTGTGCTGGTCCTCCCGCGGGATCTGAGCATGCATACTCAGGTCGTCAGAGCGACACAATAACATTATTATTATAATAAGATGAGACAGGTATATGAGGTAATACTGGTGCAGGAACAATGCAAGTAATCACTATGTCACAAGATGATGCAGAATATGTTATGTGTCCCTATCGGTCTCTAGGTCATGTTTGAAATCACATAGTGGAAGGAGGATCATGTTTAACAAGAGTCTCGTACATACCCGAGACAACGGCTCACATGCCCGGGACATAACCCTATCAGCCGGATCGCTAGATCCTACCCTACGTGTATCAGTATCTCTGTTCGAATGATCATCCTCTAAACACGGTCCCGCTAAATACGATACTCTTTCCACTTTGATTTCCCCTTTTTCCCCAGGTTCTCACTAGTTATGATCTTGATCTAGTTGTGTACAAGTATACCAATGGCACGGTTTCATTACTGTTCACTGTATCAATCACTGTCACGAATATTCACTTTCCATTGGTGTACTCGTCACAACTAAACCAACATCTATCACGTACGATAATGCAATGTCCACACGTACTAACACTGAGTATATGGCAAGGGTATGATATATGTATGTATGCTACCAATGAGCTCTGTATGTTATGAATCAACATGCATATCATTAACTAAAATAAATTGCATGAACCACTATGATAAGAATTCAGCAAAATGATACAAGTAAGATAAATAGAACACTCAGTCAGTGATTTATCAAAATTTGTTTCAGTTCAATCGGGATTCCGGTTTTCAAGATATAGCGGTTTCATTTTAAGTGCGCGCGGCTGGAAATTCAGTTTCAGAACTGAACGTCCGTTTCGCGACACGAATTCCACCCGATTGGGTTCTGAATTTAGCGATGATACTGTTGAATGAAATCTAGGGTTATCTATAAAGTATTCAATGCAATAGACGGATCCTCAATCGCATCTGTACGTTGAAAGTTATACACAGTTTAATCTCAATATGTCATTCCTGAATCTGTCCTGGACAGATATACGTTCTGCCCTTTTAAATACAGTTTAAAATAGCAAATGGCGATGAAACGGAATGGAATCACCTGTTTTATCTAGCTAACAGAGTCATCTTTAATCTACTGTAGGGTTCTGTAACACACGACTTCAAGAAACACAGTGGCACAGGTATTGGGACAGCACACAATAATCAGAAACGCTCTGGACTGCAGTCCAGAGTCGCATTCCGATCTAATTATCATCACGATTACTGAACATAAATCATTATAATTTTACATAGGGTTAAAGTTCGTCGAGTTGGCTTCGATTTAATCCCTAGAACACATCAATCCAGTTTGTGTGTAATTTACGGTGATTTTATTCATTTTCAGATACGAGAAAAATATCAGTTTTGACGGCATATTTGGGGGTATCAATTTTTGTTACAAACAATCATATTTTCCAGCGAGATTCCTACACTATATTTATCATCCTATGGGCCTACAGATAGTATCAATTTCCGTCAAAATAAACAATCATTTCCATGGGAGATTAGCATCGAACACATAGGTCGTATTATGTATCGGTATTTGGCAAATCCGTAAACTAGATATTTTAGGTTTATACCACTAATATTTTAGTATGAAGCAAGTAAACACTTGCCTGGAAACGTCTCGGGGTCGCAAGGCAGCAACGTCGTCACGAACGCGCGATGTACGCTGCAAAAAGGAATTGCGCGAGTTTGGCTCGCGACACGGGTTTGACGTCGGAGTTGCCAAGTGCTCGCTGGAGGTATAGAGTGTGCTCTGTGGGTGGCTTGGGACTTGCTGGGGTCGACGATATCGGCGGTGGTCGCTCCGGCGACGTGTACAGTGAGTGCGCAGAGAATGGGTATTTGGAGAGAGAGAGAGAGAGAGAGCAGTGGGGGGGGGGGTCGGGTTTGGAGTGATAAGGATGGTGCTGAGGATGTAGAGGGTCGCAGAGGTGGTTCAGGTGAAGTGGGGCTCGCCGGCGTTGAGATCCAGCGGGTGGCCGAGAGGATGTGCAGGGGGTTTGAGATCGAGTGAGGTGGCTGAGTTGTTGGGGTAAAGGCGAGGGATTTAGGAGGAGGTTAAGGTGAGGTGATGCAGAAGGGGGGGGGGGTCGGAGGAAGGTTCGTCATCGTCGTCGAGGGTGGAGTGCAGTGGGTTGTTTCGAAGTTGGGGCTCGGTGAATGTAGAGGGAGAGATGAGGAGTGAGTTGGAGAGGGAGAGTGATGAGAGGAGTTGGAGACGGGGAGTTTGAGGGGTGTGGAAACGTGGTCGGGGGTCACGGGTCGTGGGCAACGGTGAGGGCGACGTAGGGAGCTCGGGGACGTGGGGGTCGCGAAGATGGAGGCGTGAGCGGGAAAAGAAGTGGGAAGAAGAGAAACGGTCGGGTCGGGTCGGTTAGAGAAGGCGGGCTTCTGAGCTGGGCCGGGCCCGATCTCAAAATAATTCCCACCTAACAAATAAAATTCGAAGTAGGCTGAGAAGAGACGGGCCGGGCTGAGGGTTTTACAAAAAAGGATTTATTAAAAAATCGAGTGGACTGGGGAAAAATAGTAAGGGCCGGCTTTAAGTGTTAATATTGATTTTATTTTGGGTTTTTAGTTTAGGTTTTAGTTTAATCGGCTTGGGTTTTAACTCTTGGGTTTTAACTTTTAGGTTTTGGGAAAATATAAATATTTAGCTTAAACAACCAATTCAAATGTGAAAGAAAAGAAGGGAAACCACTGGAATCAGAAAATAGGAGACTTTTATTGAAATGGAAACGGGGATTTATATCATACCCCCCCTAACAAAAATTTCGTCCTCGAAATTTAACAAGGATACAAAGAAACAAAAGTACTAAACAAAGAGGTATGGATAACGATCACGGATATCTTCCTCCCGCTCCCAGGTGGATTCTCCTGGGGAACGACCGCCCCAAGATACTCGGACTAACGGAATGACCTTATTCTTCAGCACTTTCTCTCTGCGGTCGAGAATGGTAGTAGGCTGCTCCTCGTACGACAAATCGGTACCCAAAACTAGCTCTGAATGGTCCAGGACATGGCTCTCGTCTCGAACGTAACGCCGCAACTGTGACACGTGGAAGGTATTGTGCACACCAGCAAGCGATGGAGGCAAGGCGAGTCGATAGGCCACCTCTCCTACTCGCTCTAACACCTCAAAAGGTCCGATAAAGCGGGGACTAAGCTTTCCCCGACCTCCGAACCTGATAACTCCACGAGTAGGGGAAATCTTTAAGAACACATGATCTCCGACTTCGAACTCAAGTGCCCTTCTGCTGGTATCTGCCCAACTCTTCTGTCGATCCTGAGCCGCCTTGATACGCTGTCTGATCATTTGGACTTTGTCGACTGTCTGAACAATGAGTTCAGGGCCCAGTAGTCTTCGCTCTCCCACATCATCCTAACATACTGGTGATCGACATTTCCGCCCGTATAGTGCTTCAAAAGGAGCCATCTGAATACTAGCCTGATAACTATTGTTGTAAGAGAACTCGACTAGATGCAGATGGTCCTCCCAGGAACCTTGGAAGTCCAACATACAGGCCCTCAACATGTCCTCGAGCGTCTGAATCGTACGTTCGGATTGTCCATCCGTCTGTGGGTGATAAGCTGTGCTGAAATTAAGGCGGGTACCCAAGCTCTCCTGTAAGCTCTTCCAAAAGTGCGACAAGAATCTCGTGTCCCGGTCTGACACAATGCTGACTGGAACACCGTGAAGTCGTACAATCTCCTGCATATATCTTTCTGCCATTGATTCTGTCGACTGTCCCACTCGGAAAGGTAGGAAATGTGCAGCTTTTGTGAGGCGATCGACGATAACCCAAATGGCGTTATTGCCCCTAGGGCTCCGTGGTAATGCTGTCACGAAATCCATAGTAATGTGCTCCCACTTCCATTCCGGTATCGGCAGGGGTTGTAACAGTCCCGCTGTTCTCTGATGCTCCGCCTTCACCTGTTGACATACCAAGCACCTGGATACGAACCTCGCAATTTCCCGCTTCATTCCGTTCCACCAAAAGTGCTGCTTTAGGTCCTGATACATTTTCGTACTTCCCGGATGCACAGAATAAGCTGAACTGTGTGCTTCAGCCAATACTTCTTCTCGAACACCTCCCTTAGGTACGCAGAGTCTGCTACCGAATCTCAGTGAGCCATCTTCATGTATAATCAAATCCGTTCTTAGTCCAGCTTCCACTTCCTCTCTGAACTTTTGCAATCGGGGATCGTCCGCTTGTGCAATCTTGATGCGATCCACCAGGTAAGATTGCACTTGTAGTTGCCAAAGTTGACTGAGTGCGTTCAGCGTAATGACTTCAAGTTCAAGTCTCTGAAAGTTCTCAATAATGCTCCTCTGATCGGTCAACATCATGACCGCTGGCTTGCGGCTGAGCGCATCTGGTACCACATTCACCTTCCCCGGGTGATACTGAAAGTCCAAGTCGTAATCTGCCATCAGCACTAGCCATCGGCACTGCCTCATATTTAATTCTTTCTGGGTGAAAACATACTTCAAACTTTTGTGATCTGTGTACACCTCCACTTTCTCACCCAATAGATAGTGCCTCCAAATCTTCAATGCAAAGACGACCGCAGCTAACTCCAAGTCATGTGTGGGGTAGTTCTTCTCGTGATTTCTTTTGGGTTCCTAGGCACCCTAATGAGGTCTCACAAGGCATCAACCATGCCAATTTTGAAATGTACGGTGCCGAGAAACCCTAAACTACGGATCGTTGGCTAGATGTCTAAGCGAAAAACAAACTAGTTAACACTTAACTACAAGAATTCGGAAATACAACCTTTGTAGATCCGGTGCTCCACCTCCATAGCTCCGCAATGAAGTCTCCTCGCTGTCCAAAACAAATCCCGGGCTCTAGCGTCGGCTTCATCGGAGAATAGGCGAGCTAGGTCGTCGATGTCCATGCCGAAGATGATCTACGTCGAAGCATCGCAAGATCAAGCTCTCACTTCACCAAGTCATGAAACTTGTGAAGAAAACACACTCTACTACTTGGCAAGAGGTAGAGGATGAAGAAATAGGAAGTGGGTAGACTTTAGATTTGGATTTCTCACTCTTTTTCATCACTTGCCATTGATGGAGGCAAGCTTTCTTCACTTGAAGAAATGAAGAAGAAGAAGGTAAATGTTATGACAAGAATAATTAAAATAGAAAAGAAAATCCATTCTTATCATAAGCAAACCATGGTTAGGTGTAGAGAATTAACTAAGGTTAGATGAGTGGTTAGGGTTAGAGAAGAGACAAGAATGGTGGACTTGTTCAAAGCTTCAAGAAGCTTCAAATAAAACAAAACTAGCAACCATTCTTTTCTCTTTATCTTTTCTAAATGAAATAAATAGATAAATAAATGAGAAAAGGAAATGAAACCCTAACCACTTAAGTAACCATGGTTTAATTCTTTACACAAACCCAAACTAGCATGTATCATCAAACATGATACAATCAAGTGCACAAAACTATATCGAATATACAATGTGCACTTCCGAGCGAGAAAATCCATTTAAAGTGAACCGATACTAGTTAATGCAAAGTAATATATCAAATATATAATTATGCATTAAATAATTAAATCAACACTTGATTCAATGATCCGGTCATGTCGCACATAACCGACTAGTATACAATGTATCGGCTTATCGAATCAATCCTTGATTCGGTAACTAGGTTATATCGCATACAACCATTCGACACATTCATCGCGAGAATGGAATACGGTATCACATACACGTATTATTCTCGGTCCCGCACATATCTCATATGCGCTCCTATTTCGTTTCGCTTGAACCAGGAAACCTCTGTGTAGGACTCTAAAGACTCGTCAATACGCCGGCAGCAGGTGATGATCATATCAAGCACCCACAAGCCGCAAGCGGTCTGCTAAACGTAACGGCCACCCGGGTATTGAGCGATCTGAAGATCGACGAGCAAGCCCGCTCACACTCCAGTGAATCCAACCAGTAACACTACCGTACAGTCCGGTCTGATCGTCTGATATGTCGCATATCTCGCCTAGGGGTGGTAAACGTCAGACCCCAATAGCTCGATAAGTCGTGTCGATATGAGGTCTATAACAATTCGAGAAACTACTGGTAACACTTACCAGTAAATCTCAGCAACCCTGGCCAGGGATTTCCTGTTATAGCCAATCGAACACAGCACAACATCAACCCCCTATACCGGGAGAGACGAATCCCCTCCTATCGCTCATTGCCTCCATGTGACTCGGGGCTGTACCCAAAAACCACCGTTTTGCACGCCCTCTTGGACGTGGTAAGATGGAAATCAAAGCACAGTGGGAACCACACGAGACTCTATGACGATCTCGGGTCAACAGACTACTCTGTACCAGTGTCACCAGAGAACTGCCATCTGACGTGAGGTATAATACCATCTGGGAGTTCTCGGCGAGTCCGTCCAGTGTACCCAGTCTCCACTGAGCACCCGTATATCATCTCTGATGTCAAACACCAACGGATATGGGATCATCCATCGCCCATCTGTATGGGTCGAGAAGGTATACGCTAGTCTACTCTGGTATATCGATGCCCCGTCTCGATATACCCACGACTAGGGACCTTGAAGGATGTACTTATGGACTACCATGTCCCCACTAGTATGATCCGCATCATAGTCCAGGTAGTCAAGTACACATCCTAAGGGCTTTACCAACATGTAATAGAGAGACAATCTGTATACACGTTAAGGTAAAGAGCAACCAGATAGCATACTATCATGTCGAGCAAGAAAGTCCTCCCTATATATGTCCCAGCATCCACTACAATATACATCCAATGTACAGTAATGGCCTCTAGGGCATACATATAACTAACAATCTCCCACTTGCACTAGGGCCATCTGTAGCAGTGGTTGTAGTATCTCATACTCAACCATCCCATAAAAGTCTCTCTCTGGGAATAGGCCTTCGTGAGTGGATCCGCCGCATTGTCCTCTGAGTCTACTCTCCTAACCTCGATCCCTTAGAGATCAACCATCTCCATGATCAGGCGATACTGCCTTAGAATATGTCTGGATCACTGATGGGACTTGCGTTCCTTGGCATAAGCCACAACTCTATTGTCACACAATGGGAGGAACATAGTTCATCTCATGAACCAATATACACCCAAACAGCCTCTTTGGTAGCATCTTTAGTAGCGATGTATCCTGCCTTTATCGTCTAGTATGCCACGGTATCTAGCTTGGAACTCTTCCAACTTACCGTCCCTTTACTGAGGGTAAAGACAATGCCTGCGACTGACATTCAGTCGTCTTGATCACCCTGGAACCCTTCCAGTGATTCTCCCCAGGATCGATTGATACCACCTCACTACAACTAGTGAGAATCCTAACATCCAATTAAATCTATCTCATAGATCCAAAACTCAGGATTTAGGAGGTATCATTTTGATCCTATGTGGAGAATTATAGTGATAAGCGGAGATTGATCGAGCGTAGCATAGAAAACTCCTTCCCTATCAAGAGTATGTCATCCACGTACTCTACGAGGATCGTCACCATACTCCCTACTACCCTTTTTGTTTATACAAGGTTCATCTACCATTTTGATGATGTCAACTTCTTTGACTAATCCATCAAAACAGATGTTCCAACTCCGCGATGCCTGCTTTATCCTATAAAGCATCTTGCACACGTTTCCGCTGCTCCCACTGTTTACGAAGCCCTCTGGCTGTGTACTTATAGACGCACTCTTCTAAAACATCATTTAGAAAAGCAGTCATGACACCCAACCACCAGATATCGTAGTCATGGTATGTAGCCGTGACAAGTAGGATCTGGATGGACTTAAGCATAGCTACTTGAAAAAGGTTTCATCATTATCCACACCTGGTCAATGATGCACACTTTTAACAAGTCTAGCTTTGAAAGTCTCAACTTTTCGATGTACACCAAGTAATCTTCTCAAGATATACTTGCTCCTGATGGGGATTTAACCCTTCAGATATAGCAACCAAAGTCCATACTTTGTTGGTGTACATGGATTCCATCTGAGATCACTAAGCATTCAGCCATTCTTACAGAGTCACACTCCTGATGGCCAGCTCGGAACTAGTTGGGTCATCATCTCATGATGCAATCCTCGCTCCCACTGTCATAGAGAAACCGAAGTATCTCTCAGGTGGGTGAGGAACCCTACTAGATCGGCGGAGAGGCTGAGGTTCGTTGGTATCTACTGAATCCCTTGGTTCTATCAAATCATCTGCTGTAGTTCGTATAGCTGGAACCTTTCCAGTTCTACATTACAGACCTTGCCTCGAGCTTGTCCGGATTTTGCTTTCAGACATAGGCTGGACAACCCCAAATCTCAACTAACTTGAGAGATGGGCTCTTCCCTTATCATATCAAATATGAAGTGGTAGGCAACTGATTTGATTTGAACCCTATTCAATAGGTATGCAGCTTCTCAAGTGCATAACTCCCAAAAGGAAAAAAGGTAACTCAGTATTACTCATCATAGAGCACACCATATCAAATAGGGTGTATCTGCTCCGCCCCGATATACCATCGTGCTATGGTGTATACGGAGGAGTAATGCTGAGAGAGAATCTCATTCTCCTTTAGAATAGTCCTGGAATTCCGTGCTCAAGTATTCTCCTCCTTGATCTCATCAAAGGACATAATACTTATACCCGTATTTTGGTTCTCTACTTCTCGCTTATATTCTGTGAATATCTCAAAAGGCTCGGACTCATGTTTCAACAGGAACATATGTCTGAATCTTGAGAGATTATCAGAGAATGTAATGAAGTACAAAGAACCTGTCCTGGCATGTGTAGACAGGGGACCTTACATACATCAACATGTATCATCCCAAGAGTTTACTAACTCTTTCTCTGTTTCCAATAAACAGAGCTGTGGTCATCTTATCTTTGTGACATGACTGGCAAGTTTCAGAAGATGTAAATTCAAACTGATTTAAATATGAATCTAAATGTAACTTCAGCTAGTCGGGTCACATTGATCTGACCTAGTCTACAATACCTCAAGAAGAGTCCGTTCATTTCTGAACTCTTCCTCTTGTGTGTGTTCCATATACTAAGAACTGTAGTTTGATTTAGAACATCAATGCTTTTAGATAACGTGCCTGAACCGATCAACTTTTGATATAGGAAATGTTCAAAACATTATCCATCAATACAAAATTATATCCTTTCTTTTCTAACAAAGAGAGTGATATGATTTGGTATATCAGGTTCGGTATCTAATAACATTCGTTCAGAATCAATGTATTGGTAATACAGGGTGACAGTGACCGACAGACTTGGCTGCAACTCTTGCCCCGTTTTCTGTCTCATGAAACTTATCACCCGTTCTCAGTTTTTCTACCCTTTTGTAGCCCTATATAACAGATTACATATCTGGAATCCTGATCCGGTATCATATACCAGGATGCGGAGGATACTGAGAAACAGTTCTGTATAATGAACACACCCGAAGATGATGCATCAGCATGCACTCTCTTCGTTTGGGCGGCACGGGAAATCTGGTATTCCCCAATTTCCTGCTCTGTCTTATAACATTTATAAGTTGGAGCGGGACCAACGTTCCCCAGCTCAGTATAACAAGCGGGTTCGGTCAAATATTCCGTATTATTATCTTGATTAAGGCGTGATATGGTCGCTACCTGGAGAGAGAGAGAAGAAAACACTCAGCGTGCGCTCTGTCAAGAATAGATTGGTTATTATTTTATCTAATCAGGATGGCTCCCACTGCTTTTTATCAAATCTTCCTTCAAACCCTAAAAGGAAAGACTAGCCGGGATTAATTACACACTACAAGTTCGCCAATCTTTCAGCCAGGCCAGTGTCGGTACTTTGAGGGAGGTCCCCCGTGCTTTCGCACGAACCTAATTAATGTAAACCTCGTTTTCCCAGAGGCGTAACCCCGTTGACACCTTTCTAGACGCCTACTTGATCGGCTAATTGTAATGTATAAAACTCTCCCAGGAGTAACACTTACTCGCAGCGGGTATCGGGATCCAACTATCTCATAGAAGGTATGCAATCTCATTGCAAATTTCAACACTTGAAATTCCCGATAATATTTTGCCCCTAGCACCCTATGACCTTGACGGAGGTCAACAAACCATAGGCTACTAGTCAAGTTCAACCCGTCATTTCTTGATCGAATTAAACCCACCCGCACGACCCTTGACGGAGGTCAACAAGGCCGCACGACTACCCTAACTCAATCTGCATCATATGCATAAACAGATAAATACTAGTTAGCTACCGCACACTACACCTTGACGGAGGTCAACAAACGTAGCACGAATACTAAATAGGACTTATCTGAAATGACGGAGGGCTACGATAGGTTTTTCTGAAAACCTATTGCGTAATGAACTTGATATCGTTGTAGGATCGAATGAATTTTGAAATGGAGTGTTTTTGAGGCTTTTCTGGTTTTGCTAAAGGAGTCACTCCCGGTGAAGGGATCGTCGGTCCTTTCCTCGTCGAATGAGGTGCGGGATATATCATATATATCACTGTGCAAAGCAAAAACTCTTAAAAGCAATCAAAAGACAAACCGAGTGTGTAGCATCTGCCAGTTATTGCTAAAGGAGTCACTCCCGGTGAAGGGATCTCGGTCCTTTCCTCATCGAATAAGATGCAGGATATATCATATATACCGCTGTGCAAAGCAAGAACTGTAGCTACCTGTTTTATTTTGAAATTCGATTCTACAACATCTTAGGTTTCTTTTATTTCATTAATCTCATTAATGAAGTCCCATCATTAAAGTACCTAAACATCACAGATAAATACGACGTACACTTATGCCATCCGCATTCGTCTCGATGTCCTCTCGTGCACCGTTAGGTTAGGTAACTAACGGCAGAGCGGGGCAGGGCTAGCGCGGGTGTGAAACATAGGTAACGTCTATATAATATATCATATATACTATATAAAGTATCTATCACAGAACATCACATGATCACATCACAGATATCGCAGCAGAAGAATATCATATGAAATATTGGATATACTAGGACGTCCGTGTTTTCAATACGAGCCAGTATAAAACACGGATTCCACGGTCGTGATGAATAGCCAAACCCATACCCCTAGACCCCTACGAGAGCGGCAAGCAACCCTACCAATTCTGGAGTTAGGAGACCCGGACCCGACTCCTCGAGTTGGTCTCCCACTGGACTCCAGAACCCGGTTACTTGTGCCCTCCTCCTTGGGTCTATCCTAGTGCGGAAAAGTAAATAATATACAAACGGTGACAACTTCCGCAACCTGGAAGTGCCCCAATAAAAGAATATTACATACAAGTTTTTACATGAATGAAAATGAAAAACACTCATCTCACATAAAAACCCTCGGCTATTCAAACACGATGATCCAATATAACATATCCAGCAACACATAACAACACATGTCATCAACGTAAGTAAATATGCGCATCCCAATTGTCGTTGACATATAGCAACGAAACCGGCGATATCACATATTACATTTACGGTCACAGAAAAGAAAGTGTAAAACTACAACAGTTGGAATCCGCAACCACCTCAGACATCGCATGCCTGACCAAATGAATACCTTAGACATCACATGCCTAACTATTATAAACCCCGCATTTTAGTCTCAAAATCGAAAACACTTTTCAATATCAAGTCGGGCAATTCAACAAGATTCCCGACATCCTGATCGAATGCTCGTCGCAAACTTCAGTAGACGGCCGCACCCGCGATACCGTCGACGAAGTGCACCAAGGCGGAACACCGCTACCGCGAGCACCCGAACGGATGCTTTCGGCGACGGGGTTCTCCTACAGTCACTTGGTCGGGGTTATGGAGTGAGGCTGTCTATTAAGTTTACCCGGCGAATATCCGCGTACACTACATGATTGCGACGGACTTTTGATCACATCAAAATTCCGTGGCAACCGATCAAGTGAGACTAAACTGCTATGTTCATAACATTCATTCAGTTATCTCATAACTTCTTGTGAATTCCAATTATTGTATCCCATTCCGGATAAATAGAAAATGTCAAACTTTCCGATCGAACAATCGAACACCCAATTTTTCCCGATACAGATCAACACATGAAATAAGTCTAACAACATTCAGTTCGTGCCTCAGTACCGACGGTCCAGCCGTAGAAGGGTCAAGCCAACGCCTCACATGTGGCACGCCGTACTGCCCCAAACCCGAAGGTTCAAAGGGCAGTTCAAGACGGTCACATAATCGAGTTAAGGTTTGTTGTCTTCTAGAGGGTCCATCGCGTTACTTGCACTACTTAGAACGTCGTTAAACTACGGAAAAATCCAACACTTGGAAATTTCCCGACAGGGGAAAAATTGGGTATTTATATCCGGTCGAACTTTTTAACATATTCTAAAAATTATCCGGAAAGCCACACAGACAAAATTTGATACTCCGATCAAAACACCGAATCCCCAAATCAATCCCAGAAAATTCAACTCTAGAATAAATTTTAAAAATTCCCAGAAAACTCAGTATAATTTATCAGGAATTACTGTGCAAACAATGAGGGCTGACGTCACCAGATAGCCGCGGAACCGCCGCAGAAGCTAGGCTTCTGCCGCGGTTCCGCCGCAATAAATACTGTTCATCGAAAAAATTTTGCATCGTAATTCTTATTTTTTCTTGCTGAATTTTTTAGCAATTTTTAATTCTAGAAAAACCCAGATTTTATAAAATGTCCAGAGAGCATGTATTGGTAAGGGTTTCGGGATCGTTAGGACTTCAAATTCCGTCTGGACTTCGCCTAAGGCTCTAGCTAGGCTCTGATACCACTTTTGGGTTCCTAGGCACCCTAATGAGGTCTCACAAGGCATCAACCATGCCAATTTTGAAATGTACGGTGCCGAGAAACCCTAAACTACGGATCGTTGGCTAGATGTCTAAGCGAAAAACAAACTAGTTAACACTTAACTACAAGAATTCGGAAATACAACCTTTGTAGATCCGGTGCTCCACCTCCATAGCTCCGCAATGAAGTCTCCTCGCTGTCCAAAACAAATCCCGGGCTCTAGCGTCGGCTTCATCGGAGAATAGGCGAGCTAGGTCGTCGATGTCCATGCCGAAGATGATCTACGTCGAAGCATCGCAAGATCAAGCTCTCACTTCACCAAGTCATGAAACTTGTGAAGAAAACACACTCTACTACTTGGCAAGAGGTAGAGGATGAAGAAATAGGAAGTGGGTAGACTTTAGATTTGGATTTCTCACTCTTTTTCATCACTTGCCATTGATGGAGGCAAGCTTTCTTCACTTGAAGAAATGAAGAAGAAGAAGGTAAATGTTATGACAAGAATAATTAAAATAGAAAAGAAAATCCATTCTTATCATAAGCAAACCATGGTTAGGTGTAGAGAATTAACTAAGGTTAGATGAGTGGTTAGGGTTAGAGAAGAGACAAGAATGGTGGACTTGTTCAAAGCTTCAAGAAGCTTCAAATAAAACAAAACTAGCAACCATTCTTTTCTCTTTATCTTTTCTAAATGAAATAAATAGATAAATAAATGAGAAAAGGAAATGAAACCCTAACCACTTAAGTAACCATGGTTTAATTCTTTACACAAACCCAAACTAGCATGTATCATCAAACATGATACAATCAAGTGCACAAAACTATATCGAATAGACAATGTGCACTTCCGAGCGAGAAAATCCATTTAAAGTGAACCGATACTAGTTAATGCAAAGTAATATATCAAATATATAATTATGCATTAAATAATTAAATCAACACTTGATTCAATGATCCGGTCATGTCGCACACAACCGACTAGTTTATAATGTATCGGCTTATCGAATCAATCCTTGATTCGATAACTAGGTTATATCGCATACAACCATTCGACACATTCATCGCGAGAATGGAATACGGTATCACATACACGTATTATTCTCGGTCCCGCACATATCTCATATGCGCTCTTATTTCGTTTCGCTTGAACCAGGAAACCTCTGTGTAGGACTCTAAAGACTCGTCAATACGCCGGCAGCAGGTGATGATCATATCAAGCACCCAGAAGCCGCAAGCGGTCTGCTAAACGTAACGGCCACCCGGGTATTGAGCGATCTGAAGATCGACGAGCAAGCCCGCTCACACTCCAGTGAATCCAACCAGTAACACTACCGTACAGTCCGGTCTGATCGTCTGATATGTCGCATATCTCGCTTAGGGGTGGTAAACGTCAGACCCCAATAGCTCGATAAGTCGTGTCGATATGAGGTCTATAACAATTCGAGAAACTACTGGTAACACTTACCAGTAAATCTCAGCAACCCTGGCCAGAGATTTCCGGTTATAGCCAATCGAACACAGCACAACATCAACCCCCTATACCGGGAGAGACGAATCCCCTCCTATCGCTCATTGCCTCCATGTGACTCGGGGCTGTACCCAAAAACCACCGTTTTGCACGCCCTCTTGGACGTGGTAAGATGGAAATCAAAGCACAGTGGGAACCACACGAGACTCTATGACGATCTCGGGTCAACAGACTACTCTGTACCAGTGTCACCAGAGAACTGCCATCTGACGTGAGGTATAATACCATCTGGGAGTTCTCGGCGAGTCCGTCCAGTGTACCCAGTCTCCACTGAGCACCCGTATATCATCTCTGATGTCAAACACCAATGGATATGGGATCATCCATCGCCCATCTGTATGGGTCGAGAAGGTATACGCTAGTCTACTCTGGTATATCGATGCCCCGTCTCGATATACCCACGACTAGGGACCTTGAAGGATGTACTTATGGACTACCATATCCCCACTAGTATGATCCGCATCATAGTCCAGGTAGTCAAGTACACATCCTAAGGGCTTTACCAACATGTAATAGAGAGACAATCTGTGTACACGTTAAGGTAAAGAGCAACCAGATAGCATACTATCATGTCGAGCAAGAAAGTCCTCCCTATATATGTCCCAGCATCCACTACAATATACATCCAATGTACAGTAATGGCCTCTAGGGCATACATATAACTAACAATTTCTCAGTTGTCGAGAGGCGTAAGCAACCACACGTCCGTGCTGCATCAAAACACAGCCTAAACCCTTCCCTGAGGCATCACTGTGTATCACCAAACCACCTGAATCATCTGGTACAGTAAGAATAAGCGCCGTGGTTAATTTCTGCTTTAGTGTGTCGAATGCCTGAGTGCACTCCTCTGTCCATGTAAACGGCACGTCCTTCCGTGTTAGCCTCGTCAATGGTTCCGCGATTCTTGAGAAATCTTGGACGAATCTCCGATAATAACCTGCCAATCCCAGAAAACTCCTGATCTCAGCCACTGACTTCGGCGTCGGCCAATCTCTTAAAGATTCTATCTTTGTCGGGTCCACCGAGATGCCTTCGCCCGAAACAATATGTCCCAAAAACTGTACCTTGTCGAGCCAGAATTCACACTTGCTTAGCTTCGCATACAGCTTCTCCTCCCGAAGAATTTGTAGGACCGTGCGCAGATGTTCAGCGTGCTCCTCCCGAGTCTTCGAGTAGACAAGTATGTCGTCGATAAACACAACGACAAACGTGTCCAAGTATTTTGCGAACACCCTGTTCATCAAGTCCGTGAATATTGCTGGGGCGTTGGTAACGCCGAACGGCATCACAAGGAACTCGTAATGTCCGTATCGGGTCCTAAAAGCCGTCTTGCACACATCCTCGGCTGCTACTCTGATTTGATGATATCCAGAACGGAGGTCCAACTTCGAGAATACCTTGGCTCCACTCAGCTGATCGAAAAGGTCATCAATGCGCGGGATTGGGTACTTATTCTTTATTGTGACCTTGTTCAGCTCCCGGTAATCTATACACATTCGCAACGATCCATCCTTCTTCTTTACCAACAGAACTGGTGCACCCCACGGTGAAGCGCTTGGCCGAATAAATCCCTTCTGCAAAAGTTCTTCAACCTGCTTCTTCAATTTCGCCAACTCAACTGGTGCCATTCGGTATGGGGCTCTGGATACTGGGGCTGTACCTGGAGTCAAGTTGATTGAGAACTCCAAAATTCGAGGAGGTGGTAGACCTGGTAAATCCTCGGGAAAAACGTCCAGAAAGTCCCGAACAATTTCTGGGGCTGGGCTCCTATCAATCTCCATAGCTGTCAGCTCCTTAGGCTTTGCTCTGTATTTAGCTGGCTCCAAAGATTCGCTTCCGCCCTCGAAAATAAACTCCGGGTGATTGGGAATGCGGAAGATCACATTCCTTGCACGACAATCGATAACCGCATGAAAAGTGCTCATCCAATCCATCCCAAGAATTGCGTCGTAACTGCCTGTCCCAATTAGGAGGAAATTCGCATAGAATTCCCTGCCACACACTACAACCGGGCATAATCTACATTCTCGACTAGATATAATAATGCCATTACCCGTATGAATTTCCCATCCCTTAGTTAGTGGTTCATGTGGTATTGAGTGTGTATCAGTGAAATGCTCAGAAAAGAAACAATGCGATGCTCCTGAATTAAAAAGTACTCTAGCTGGCAAGGAATGTACGAGCAGAGTACCTGTAACCACGTCTCCTGACGCTTCTGCCTGCTCGGCGGTCAGGGTGAAATCCCGTCCCTGACCGCGACCTGTGAAGGGTTGTCTCTGCTCCTGCGGCCTCTGCTGTGGCGGTCCAGAACTTCCTTGTACCTCTGCTCGCTCAGGGCAACTGCCAATCCTGTGCTGACTGGAACCGCAAATCAAGCACTGTCCCTTGGCACGGCGACAGTCCTTCTGGGTATGTCCTCCTCTACCGCAATAGCCGCAAGTTACGCCCTGTCTCTGGGGGCGATGCTGTCGTACGAACGGGCGCTTCATTTGTGTCGTTCCTGCTCTGTGAACCGGTATGGCTCCTCGAGATGGCGTGTGGGTACGTGCTGGAACGACTGGGGGTCTCCTGAACTTGTTAATCAATTGTTCCTGAACTCTCGCTGCGTTGAGCACCTGTGCGAAAGTCTGTAAATCCAACGATGCGATTAACTGCTGCAACTCAAAATCTAACCCCTGAAGAAAACGTCTGGCCCTGGTAACTTCTGAGGCGACCATGTACGGAGCGAAACGACTCAAGCGGTTGAACTCTGCCGCATAAACATCCACTGGGCGTCCATTCTGCTTCAAAAGAATAAACCTCTCCTCCATTTCTGCCTTGGCTGTGGAAGGAAAGTAATGATCTAGGAAGCACTCCTTAAACTTGCTCCATTCGATCGGCCTGTCAAGTCTGCTTTCTTCCACCGACCACCATGTGCGGGCTTCGTCTTCTAGTTGTATCTTTATCACGTCCACTCTGTCTTCCTCTGGAACCCTGGCGGCTGTCAATAAATTATCTATGTTCACCAGCCATTGCTCAGCCTCAAGGGGTTCAGCTAGCCCTGTGAACGCAGCTGGGTGTAACCGTCGAAAGTCTGATACTGTACCAGCCCTAGCATGATAAGCTGGTGGAACAACGCCCTCGGGGGCGGTAATAAGTGCGGAGGGTCCTCCTGTGGCGGTAATCGCCCTGAGTCCCTCAGTGAGCAAGTCGGTCTTCCTCTCCTGAGCTTCCGCGAGAGTGGTCAGTGCACTGAGTATCCTTTCCGTGCGGTCCTGAGAGCTGGAGTCCGAGGAGGGGTCGTTCGGGGACGTCATATCACTGGAAGATTCAAAAGGATAAGATCAGATTCAAGGATGGAAATCAAGAGTAGTGAAACAAGAATAACGTAATACAGCATAGTTAATGTTATCCCTTGATACTAAACCTGGCTCTGATACCAACTAAACCATGTCACGCCCCGCTTCCCAAAATACGGGAAACGAGGGATGACTAGGCCAGCCATGCTCCTACGGTCAAGGAATCATCCCGCCGTAGTCGCACTTCGGCATCTAGCATTGCATGGTAATCAGTAAATAAAGCGCAGTGGTAAAGGAATCACATCACTAATTTATTACATTAATATTCCATTGTTCACAAATTACAGATAATAAGGACAAATACTAACCAAAGTCAAACTTACGATCACTTTTATGGAAAGCAGAAAAATAGAAAGTACACCAGTCTAAATCTCCGTGAACTCGAAGGGTAGATCCGTCTCCTGTGCTGGTCCTCCCGCGGGATCTGAGCATGCATACTCAGGTCGTCAGAGCGACACAATAACATTATTATTATAATAAGATGAGACAGGTATATGAGGTAATACTGGTGCATGAACAATGCAAGTAATCACTATGTCACAAGATGATGCAGAATATGTTATGTGTCCCTATCGGTCTCTAGGTCATGTTTGAAATCACATAGTGGAAGGAGGATCATGTTTAACAGGAGTCTCGTACATACCCGAGACAACGGCCCACATGCCCGGGACATAACCCTGTCAGCCGGATCGCTAGATCCTACCCTACATGTATCAGTATCTCTGTTCGAATGATCATCCTCTAAACACGGTCCCGCTAAATACGATACTCTTTCCATTTTGATTTCCCCTTTTTCCCCAGGTTCTCACTAGTTATGATCTTGATCTAGTTGTGTACAAGTATACCAATGGCACGGTTTCATTACTGTTCACTGTATCAATCACTGTCACGAATATTCACTTTCCATTGGTGTACTCGTCACAACTAAACCAACATCTATCATGTACGATAATGCAATGTCCACACGTACTAACACTGAGTATATGGCAAGGGTATGATATATGTATGTATGCTACCAATGAGCTCTGTATATTATGAATCAACATGCATATCATTAACTAAAATAAATTGCATGAACCACTATGATAAGAATTCAGCAAAATGATACAAGTAAGATAAATAGAACACTCAGTTAGTGATTTATCAAAATTTGTTTCAGTTCAATCGGGATTCCGGTTTTCAAGATATAGCGGTTTCATTTTAAGTGCGCGCGGCTGGAAATTCAGTTTCAGAACTGAACGTCCGTTTCGCGACACGAATTGCACCCGATTGGGTTCAGAATTTAGCGATACTACTGTTGAATGAAATCTAGGTTTTTCTATAAAGTATTCAATGCAATAGACGGATCCTCAATCGCATCTGTATGTTGAAAGTTATACACAGTTTAATCTCAATATGTCATTCCTGAATCTGTTCTGGACAGATATACGTTCTGCCCTTTTAAATACAGTTTAAAATAGCAAATGGCGATGAAACGGAATGGAATCACCTGTTTTATCTAGCTAACAGAGTCATCTTTAATCTAATGTAGGGTTCCGTAACACACGACTTCAAGAAACACAGTGGCACAGGTATTGGGACAGCACACAATAATCAGAAACGCTCTGGACTGCAGTCCAGAGTCGCATTCCGATCTAATTATTATCACGATTACTGAACAGAAATCATTATAATTTTACATAGGGTTAAAGTTCGTCGAGTCGGCTTCGATTTAAGCCCTAGAACACATCAATACAGTTTGTGTGTAATTTACGGTTATTTTATTCATTTTCAGATACGAGAAAAATATCCGTTTTGACGGCATATTTGGGGGTATCAATTTTTGTTACAAACAATCGTATTTTCCAGCGAGATTCCTATACTATATTTATCATCCTATGGGCCTACAGATAGTATCAATTTCCGTCAAAATAAACAATCATTTCTATGGGAGATTAGCATCGAACACATAGGTCGTATTATGTATCGGTATTTGGCAAATCCGTAAACTAGATATTTTAGGTTTATACCACTAATATTTTAGCATGAAGCAAGTAAACACTTTCCTGGAAACGTCTCGGGGTCGCAAGGCAGCAACGTCGTCACGAACGCGCGATGTACGCCGCAAAAACGAATTGCGCGAGCTTGGCTCGCGACACGGGTTTGACGTCGGAGTTGCCAAGTGCTCGCTAGAGGTATAGAGTGTGCTCTGTGGGTGGCCTGGGACTTGCTGGGGTCGACGATATCGGCGGTGGTCGCTCCGGCGACGTGTACAGTGAGTGCGCAGAGAATGGGTATTTGGAGAGAGGGAGAGAGAGAGAGCAATGGGGGGGGGGGGTCGGGTTTGGAGTGACAAGGATGGTGCTGAGGATGTAGAGGGTCGCAGAGGTGGTTCAGGTGAAGTGGGGCTCGCCGGCGTTGAGATCCAGCGGGTGGCCGAGAGGATGTGCAGGGGGTTTGAGATCGAGTGAGGTGGCTGAGTTGTTGGGGTAAAGGCGAGGGATTTAGGAGGAGGTTAAGGTGAGGTGATGCAGAAGGGGGGGTCGGAGGAAGGTTCGTCGTCGTCGTCGAGGGTGGAGTACAGTGGGTTGTTTCGAAGTTGGGGCTCGGTGAATGTAGAGGGAGAGATGAGGAGTGAGTTGGAGAGGGAGAGTGATGAGAGGAGTTGGAGACGGGGAGTTTGAGGGGTGTGGAAACGTGGTCGGGGGTCGCGGGTCGTGGGCAACGGCGAGGGCGACGTGGGGAGCTCGGGGACGTGGGGGTCGCGAAGATGGAGGCGTGAGCGGGAAAAGAAGTGGGAAGAAGAGAAACGGTCGGGTCGGGTCGGTTAGAGAAGGCGGGCTTCTGAGCTGGGCCGGGCCCGATCTCAAAATAATTCCCACCTAACAAATAAAATTCGAAGTAGGCTGAGAAGAGACGGGCCGGGCTGAGGGTTTTACAAAAAAGGATTTATTAAAAAATCGAGTGGGGTGGGGAAAAATAGTAAGGGCCGGCTTTAAGTGTTAATATTGATTTTATTTTGAGTTTTTAGTTTAGGTTTTAGTTTAATCGGCTTGGGTTTTAACTCTTGGGTTTTAACTTTTAGGTTTTGGTAAAATATAAATATTTAGCTTAAACAACCAATTCAAATGTGAAAGAAAAGAAGGGAAACCACTGGAATCAGAAAATAGGAGACTTTTATTGAAATGGAAACGGGGATTTACATGCGATATAGCCTGATTGTCGGATCAAGTGTTGATTCGATAATTTAATGTATAATAATATATATGATATATTAAATTACATTATCTAATAGTAGCTCACTAAAAGATTCTTTTTCTCACTCGGGTAATACATTGATATATATGCGATATATGTTAAATGTATTATTTTATTTTGTTACGATAAATATTATATATGTGATATATAATATTGTAACATGATATGATTACTAATGCAATATGTTTAGTAGAGATTAAATATGGTTAGGGTTTGATTAGGGTTAAACCTTTCTAGATGTTTCTAGAAGATTTCTTTTTGTTTTGTGCAAAGATATTTGTTTAGATATTTTTGCATGATATTTCTTAACCCAACCACACCCCTTAACCCTAGTTCAATCTCTACAAAGGTTACTTGACCATGGTTGCATAATTCATCATTATCATCTTTTCATTATTCATCACAAAAGGATTATTGATTTTTCATCATCTTCTTCCTTCTTCTTCTTTGCTTGCAAAGCTTTCTAGCTTTGATCTTTGTGATGAAAATGAGTGAGAAATAGAAAACAAATGAGAGCAAAAATCCTACTTCATCACCCTCATCTATCCTTGCCATTTAGATGAGGGTGTTCACATCATTTCATGAGTGATAGCTTGTGTTAACGAAACTTCAAGGTAGATCATCTATGTTATCGAAGATCGAAAGCAAGACTGTATCTTTCTCTTCGTGAAGCCTCTCGAGAGTCCGGAACACGATGATCGCAGCGAAGGGACCTCAACACGAAGCTTAAGAAGTGAAGGACCGGATCTACAAAGGTTGTAATCCCTCTTACTTAGTGTTAAACTGTTTAACATGTTAGTTTTCGCCTAAACCCTAGTTTAAAGATCCGGCTTCGGGTTGTTCGGCACGGCTAAAATTTTAATCGGGCATGGTTGATTCCTCGTATACCCTTATGCGCGTGCCTAGCAACCATACAGTGGTATCAGAGCCTAGCTAGTGCTTTAGGCAAAATCTAGACGAAGTTTAAAATCCGATCGAACCCGAAAACCCCGACCCGAACCCTTCTCTGTACATTTTTCAAAAATATGATTGTTTCTGAATTAAAAATTCTCATAATAACAAGCAGGAAAAAATAAGAATTACTGTGAAATATGGTCAACTAACTCAATATTTTGACCGCGGAACCGCGGCCAAAATTTGGACTTAGTCCCTGGAATTTCACTTAATTATTCTTAGGTCCTTTCTTGTTATTTTTTTCTGGGAATATTTTAATTCCACTCAAGTGTTGAGTTTTCTAGGGTTGTATTGGGGAATCGTTGATTCAATCAGATAATTTAACTTTGTTTAGTTTTGTCCGGATAATTTTTAGAAACTGTTAAAAAGTTCAAACGGATATCAATAACTCACTTTTTCCCCTGTCGGAAAATTTTCCAAAAGTTGGATTTTTTCTCGTGTTTAAGAACGTTCTAAGTCGTGCAAGTAACGCGGTAGACCCTCTAGAAGACAACAAACCTTAACTCGATTATGTGACCGTCTTGAACTGCCTCTGAACCTTAGGGTTTGTGGCAGTACGGCGTGCCACATGTGAGGCGTTGGCTTGACCCTTCTACGGCTGGACCATTGGTACTGTGGCATGTGATGGATGTTTTTAAACTGATTTCAAGTGTTGAGATATATTGGGGAAATCTTGGGTGTTTGATTATTCGATCGGAAAGTTTAACATTGTATATTTATCTGGAATGTGATACAATATTTGGAATCCATAAGAAGTTATGAGATAACTAATTTGAATATTATAAACATAGCAGTTCAGTCTCAATTGATCGGTTGCCACGGAATTTTGATGTGATCAAAAGTCCGTCGCAATCACGTAGCGTACGCAGATACTCGCCGAGTAAACTTAATAGACAGCCATGCCCCATAACCCCGACCAAGTGACTGTAGGAGAACCCCGTCGCCAAAAGCATCCGTTCAGGTGCTCGCGGCAACGATGTTCCGCCTTAGTGCACTTCGTCGACGGTATCGCGGGTGCGGCCGTCTACTAAAGTTTGCGACGAGCATTCGATCAGGTTATCGGGAATCTTGTTGAATTCCCCGACTTGACATTGAAAAGTGTTTTCGATAAAGAGACTAAAATGCGGGGTTTATAATTGTTAGGCATGCGATGTTTAAGGAATTCATTTGGTTATGCATGCAATGTCTAAAGAGATTGTGGATTCCAACTGTTGTAGTTTTACACTTTTTTTCTGTGACCGTAAGCGTAGTATGTGGTGTATCGCCGGCTTCGTTGCTATACATCAACGACAATCGGGATACGCATACTTGCTTACGTTGATGATATGAGATATTATGTGTTGCTGTGATATGTTATATTGGATCGTCGCGTTCTGAATAGCCGGGTTTTTTATGTGAGATGATAGTTTTTCTTTTTCATTCATATAAAATTCATTTGTATGTAATATTCTTTTATTGGGGCACTTCCAGGTTGCGGAAGATGTCACCATTGATGTATATTATTTACTTTTCTGCATTAGGTAGACCCAAGGCGGGGAGCACAAGTAACCGGGTTCTAGGGTCCAACGGGAGACCATCTCGAGGAGTCGGGACCAGGTCTTCTAACCCTAGAATTGGCTGTGTTGCTTGCCGCTCTCGTAGGGGTCTAGGGATGTGGGTTTGGCTATTCATTGCGACCGTGGAATCCGTGTTTTATACAGGCTCGTATTAAAACACGGACGTCCTAGTATATCCAATATTTCATATATGTTCTTCTGCTGCAATGTTCTGTGATGAGATCATATTATTGCCTGAGACGAATGTTTATATTATATATATGAGATATATGTTATATTGCAGATTTCGTTTCAAATGAGATGTTTGTGAAGCATAATAAAATGGGACTTCATTAATGAGATTAATGAAATAAAAGAAACCTAAGATGTTGTAGAAACTTGTTTAAAAACTGGTAGCTCTAGTTCTTCCTTTGCATAGCGGTGTTCCTTGTAGAACATCCAGCACCTTATTCGATAAGGAAAGAGCCGAGATCTCTTCACCGGGAGTGACCTCTTTAGTGAAACTAGCAAATGCTACAAACTCGGTTTGTCTTTTGATTGCTTCTATAGTTCTTACTTTGCATAGTGGTATATATCAGATATACCCTGCACCTTATTCGATGAGGAAAGGGCCGACGATCCCTTCACCGGGAGTGACCCCTTTAGCAAAACTAGAAAAGCCTTATTAAAAACACTCCATTTAAAAAATCACTCGATTCTACAACGATATCAAGTTCATCACGCAAAAGGTTTTCTTAAAAACCTGTCGTAGCCCTCCGTCATTTCAGATAAGTACTAGTTAGTATTCATGCTACGTTTGTTGACCATGTTAAGGCGTAGTGTGCGGTAGCTGATTAGTGCTTATCTATATAAGCATATGATGCGATTGGATTAGGGTAGTCGTGCGACTTTGTTGACCATGTTAAGGGTTGTGCGGGTGGGTTTAATTCAATCGGGAAATGACGGGTTGAACTTGACTAGCACTTATGATTTGTTGACCATGTTAAGGTCATATAGCTGCTAGGGGTAAAATATTAATGGGAATTTCAAGTGTTGAAATTTGCAATGAGATTGCATACCTTCTATGAGATAGTTGGATCCCGATACCCGCTGCGAGTAAGAGTTACTCCTGGGAGAGTTTTACACATTACAATTAGCCGATCAAGTAGGTGTCTAGAAAGGTGTTAACAGGGTTACGCCTCTGGGAAAACGAAGTTTACTTTAATTAGGTTCGTGCGAAAGCACGGGGGACCTCCCTCAAAGTACCGACACTGGCCTGGCCGAAAGATTGGCGAACTTGTAGCGTGTAATTAATCCCGGCTAGTCTTTCCATTTAGGGTTTGAAGGAAGATTTGATTAAAACAGTGGGAGACATCCTGATTAGATATATTATATAACCATTCTAATCTTACAAGAGCATACGCTGAGTGTTTTCTTCTCTCTCTCTCCAGGTAGCGACCATATCACGCCTTAATCAAGATAATAATACGGATATATTGACCGAACCCGCTTGTTACAATAAGCTGGGGAATGTTGGTCCCGCTCCAACTTATAATTGTTATAAGACAGAGCAGGAAATTGGGGATTACCAGAATTCCCGTGCCGCCCAAACGAAGAAAGTGCAAATTGATGCATCTTCTTCGGTTGTGTTCATTACAGAGAAATGTTTCTCAGTATCCTTTACGTCCTGGGTATGAGATACCGGATCAGGATCCCGCATATGTAATTTGTTACATGGGCTACAGAAAGGTAGAGAACTGAGAACGGGTGATAAGTTTCATGAGACAGAAAATGGTGCAAGTGTTGCAGCCAAGTCTGTTGGTCACTATCACCCTGTATTACCAGAATGCATTGATTCTGAACGAATGTTATTAGATACCGAACATGATATACAAAATCATATCAGTCTCTTTATTAGTAAAGAAGGATATAATTTTGTATTGTTGGATAATGTTTTGAATATTTCCTATATCAAGAGTTGATCGGTTCGGGTACGTTATCTAAAAGCATTGATGTTCTAAATCAAACTACAGTTCTTAGTATACAGAGCACACACGAGAGGAAGAGTTCAGAAATGAATGGATACTTCTTGAGGCATTGTAGACTAGGTCATATCAATGCGACCCGACTGGTTGAAGTTACATATAGATGCATATTTAAATTAGTTTGAATTTACATCTTGTGAAACTTGCCAGTCATGTCACAAAGATAAGATGACCATAGCTCCGTTTATTGGAAACAGAGAAAGAGTTAGTGAACTCTTGGGATTGATACATGCTGATGTATGAAAGTCCCCTGTCTACACATGCCAAGACCGGTTCTTTGTACTTCATTACATTCTCTGATGATCTCTCAAGATTCAGACATATGTTCCTGTTGAAACACAAGTCCGAAGCTTTTGAGATATTCACAGAATATAAGTTAGAAAGTAGAGAACCAAAATACAGGTATAAGTATTATGTCCTTTGATGAGATCAGGGAGGAGAATACTTGAGCACGGAATTCCGGGTCTATTCTAAAGGAGAATGGGATTCTCTCTCAGCATTACTCCTCCGTATACACCATAGCACGATGGTATATCGGGACGGAGCAATAGCACCCTATGTGATATGGTGTGCTCTATGATGAGTACTACTGAGTTTCCTATTTCCTTTTGGGAGTTATGCACTTGAGAAGCTGCATACTTATTGAATAGGGTTCAAATCAAATCAGTTGCCTACCACTTCATATGTGATATGGAAAGGGAAGAGCCCATATCTTAAGTTTGTTAAGATTTGGGGTTGTCCGGCCTATGTCTAAAAGCAAAATCCGGACAAGCTTGAGGCAAGGTCAGCTCTGTAAAACTGGAAGTAGTTCCAGCTATACAAACTACAGCTGATGATTTGATAGAACCAAAGGATTCAATAGTTTCCAACGAAGCTCAGCCTCTCCGCCGATCTAGTAGGGTTCCTCACCCACCTGAGAGATACATCGGTTTCTCTATGACAGTGGGAGCGAGGATTGCATCATGAGATGATGACCCAACTAGTTTCTGTAAGTCCATGTCATGCACCCCACGAACTTGCGGGGAGGCGGAATATATGAAAAACGATTATCAAAGCTTCGTAACACGGACTTGAGCGCATGAATCGTTATCTAAACCATTACTAACAAAAAGCTAGAGGTTTAACTACTCGGATATGAAGTTATACCTCACGTTACTTGTCCTTCGGGTCTTCATCGCTGTCCTCTACTCCTCGTAGGCACCTTGGAACATCGGCACCTCAACGGCCTCCTCGAATCAAAGACGATCCACCCGAAAGCTCCTACGCCAAGCTTAATCTCAAACTTGAGATAACTAGGTTGCTTAAAGTGCTAATCTAAGCTACCTAGGGGATATAGAGTGAGGTTATGGATGTATTAGTCTAGCTAACCCTTGATCTCAACTCATGAGAGGTTAGGGTTAGGGTTTGAAGAGAGAGTGAGCTTGAGGAGAGAGAAGGTGAGAATGATAATGAAAAGAATAATGAACTCATATGAATATATCAACCATAACAATTAATCAAATAAATAATATAAATGATTTATCATCATGGTTAGATTCATTCATCTAGTGTGATTCATCATATGACTCATTAACTCATTAATGAATCATTTAATACAAAGCATGAATCACACAAATGAGTCATTAAGCAATTAATGCTCATACCGCCTTAACCCCTTAGTCACCACTCTTCTAGAACCTTCCCGAAAAATTACGAGAACGCCCCTCCAATCCGTGAAAACACGGAAAAACTTTAGACTGTATAAATCCAGTAACCCGATACTAGAATCTGGCTTAAACCAAAGCCGACTAGTAAAAACTGTCCGAAAAGTCGTACGTGCGTAAACACACGTACGCATCCAAACCCTTGTCGTAAAACCATACGACCTCTATATCGTTTCGCCTGGAGCAGGGAAACTCTCTGTGTGGGACTCTAAAGACTCGACACTACGCTGGCAGTGGGTTTAACCACAGACCGCAAGCGGCACTAACTGTACGTAACGGTCCCTAGGTAGATGTCGATAAGAAGGCCGATGAGGAAAACCATCCGAACCCCTACTGAGCCTGATGTGACAATCTCCGTACAGTCCGGTCTGTTCGTCTAAGACTATCGCATATCAAGCCTAAGGGGCGGCAAGCGTCAGTCCCCTAATAGTTGTATAAGTCGTGTCGGAGCGAAGTCCATTACACCCTGAGAAGCTACTGGAACCTACCAGTATATCTCGCTTGCCCTGGCCAGGGACTTTGCGTAATGGCTCTCTGACACAGAACGATATCAACTCCCAATACCGGGAGAGACGAATCCTATCTAACTGCCACTGCCTCCAAGTGCTCGGGACTGCATCCAACTGCTACCTGTTTGCACGACTCCTTTGAGCCGTGGTAGGGTAGCAATCTAAGAACAGTAGGACACACTCGAGGCGAAGTAGCAGTGTCAAGTCTGCGGACTATGCTGTACTCATGTCACCTGGGAACTGTTAACTGACGATGGGTATAACACCAACCAATCAGTTCCCCGGCGAGTCCTGTCCGGTGTACCCGTAACCTAACGAGCACCTGTATACTATCTCTAGTACGACGTACTGATGGCTGTGGGACAGACCATCTCCCCAACTGGGATGAGAAGCGTATACACTTAGTCTACTCCGGAATATCGATGCCCTATCTTGATAATCCAACGACCAGGGACCTGTATAAGATGTTGCTTACAGACTACCCAGCCCCCACTAGTGTGACTGCCAGCACAACGCTGGTAATCAAGCAAAGATCCTATGGGCTCTACTAATATGTATAAGTGATACGTTACAAGAAACATATGCACATATTAAAGTAGACACAAACCAAGTAGCATACTACCATTTTTAGCAAGACTGTTATATACAACTGTGAATATCCCAAGCTTCCATTAAGTAATATACAACCTAGCATGATACAATAATGGCCCCTAAGGCATATACACTAACAATCTCCCACTTGCACTAGGGCCATGAGCTGGCATATCGTAGACCTATCATCTCGAATAGCCTCTCGAACTGCGTCTGAGGAAGGGCCTTTGTGAATAGATCAGCAATGTTATTCTCTGTCTCTACTCTCTTCACCTCGATCTCCCGGCGATCTACGATCTCCCTGATCATGTGATACCGCCTTAAGATGTGTCTGGACTTCTGATGGGACCTGGGTTCCTTCGCTAAAGCAATAGCGCCGTTGTTGTCACAATACAGAGGTATTGGACCAACACTGGTAGGAACCACCTGAAGTTCTGTGAGGAACTTCTTCATCCAGACTGCTTCTTTTGCGGCATCGCAAGCAGCTATGTACTCTGCTTCCATCGTTGAGTCAGCAACGGTCTCCTGTTTGGAACTCTTCCAACAGACCGCCCCTCCATTGAGGGTAAAGACATAACCCGACATGGATTTGGAGTCATCTTTGTCACTCTGGAAGCCGGAGTCCGCAAAGGCCTCTAACTAGAGGTCTTTTCCGCCATACATCAAGAACATCTCCTTAGTCCTCCTTAGGTACTTGAGAATGTTCTTTACTGCTATCCAGTGCTTCTCCCCTGGGTTTGCTTGATACCTGCTTACTACGCTTAATGCGTATGCTACATCTGGTCTGGTACATAACATCGCATACATTATAGAGCCTACCGCAGAAGCGTAGGGTATAATTGACATGCGATCCCTTTCCAAATCAGTCTTGGGAGACATCTCTTTGGAGAGGGTGATTCCGTGACAAGCCGGTAGATTACCGCGCTTAGAATCATCCATACTGAATCTCTTCACTATGGTGTCTATGTACCTGGACTGTGAAAGTCCCAACATCCTTTTTGATCTATCACGATAAATCCGGATTCCCAGAATGTAGGTGGCATCACCCAGGTCTTTCATGGAGAATTTATGTGACAAGAATCTTTTGACTGACTGTAACATAGGAATATCATTTCCTATTAGGAGAATGTCATCCACGTACAAGACGAGGAATACTACAGTTCTCCCTACAATCTTACTGTATATGCATGGTTCATCTGGATTTTTGATAAAGTCAAATTCTTTGACAGCGTCATCAAAACAGATGTTCCAACTCCGTGATGCCTGCTTTAGTCCATAAATGGACTTAAGCAGCTTGCATACTTTACCGCTGCTTCCACTCTAAATGAATCCCTCTGGCTGATCCATATAGACGCTATCTTCCAAATTACCATTTAGAAAGGCCGTCTTTATGTCCATCTGCCAGATTTCATAATCGTGGAAGGCAGCAATAGCAAGAAGGACCCGAATAGATTTAAGTATAGCCACCGGAGAAAAGGTTTCGTCATAGTCCAAACCAGGTCTTTGACGGAAACCCTTTGCAACAAGTCTAGCCTTATAGGTTTCAACCTGTCTATCTACACCAATCTTCTTTTTGAAGATCCATTTGCATCCTACGGGTTTTACCCCATCTGGAGCAATGTCCAAAGTCCATACTTTGTTAGTGTACATGGACTCCATTTCGGTCCGCATAGCATCCAGCCATTTTACCGAGTCACCGCTCTGGATGGCTTGCTGGAAGCTAGTAGGGTCATCTTCATCAATGACACAATCCTCTCTATCCCCATCTATGAGAAAACTGTAGTATCTCTCAGGCGGATGAGACGGCCTACTACTCCTGCGGAGTGGCGTCGGGATGTCCCTTTCTTCTGAAACCTCTGGTTCTACTATACTTTCAGTAATAGCTTGTGGTTCTGGAATTTCTTCCAGTTCTATTTCGCTCCCACTTGTTTCTTTTTCTAAAAATCCAGTTTCCAAGAAGTGGGGATGCTGAGAAACAAAAACCTTTTGTTCCTCTGCGTAATAGAAAAGATACCCCCTGGAGTTCTTTGGGTATCCCACAAACTTACACAGTGCTGAGCGTGCCTCGAGCTTGTCCGTATGCTGTTTCTTTACAAAAGCTGTACATCCCTATGTCTTAAGATACTTAAGACAGGGTTTCTTCCCACTCCATATCTGATATGGTGTGGTAGGCACAGTTTTGGTTAAAACCTTGTTCAAAAGATATGCGGCTGTTTCTAGCGCATATCCCCAGAAAGATCGCGGCAACTCAGTCTTACTCATCATGGAACGAACCATATCCAATAGGGTTCGATTCCTCCTTTCTGATACACCGTTGTGTTGTGGTGTGTATGGAGGAGTAAGCTGAGAGAGAATTCCATTCTCTTTTAAGTAACCCAGGAACTCGGTACTTAAGTATTCACCACCTCGATCAGATCTCAGTGTCTTTATACTCTTGCCTATTTGTTTTTCCACTTCATTCCTGTATTCTTGGAATTTCTCAAAGGCCTCGGATTTATGCTTTATTAAGAAGACATATCCATACCTAGAGAAATCATCCGTAAAAGTAATGAAGTAGGAATAACCACCTCTCGTATGTGTAGACATTGGACCGCATACATCACTGTGTATGAGTCCCAAGAGCTCGCTTGCTCTTACTCTGTGTCCAGTAAACGGAGTCTTTGTCATCTTTCTCATGAGACAAGATTCACAAGTAGCATAAGATTGATATGCGAACGGATTCAAATATCCTTCTCTATGTAACTTAGTCAACCTTCTCTCATTGATGTGACCAAGTCTACAATGCCATAAGAAAGCCTGATTTAATTCCGGAGACTTTCTTTTAAGTGTATTCTGGACATTGAAAACCTGAGCTTGACTTAATACGTATATACCGTCATTTAATGTACCGGACCCAATCAGAACTTGATTTAGGTGGATGTATACTACATCGCTTTCAAATGTAAAATTATATCCCTCTCTTGAAAGTGAGGATACTGATATGATATTACAAGTCATACTAGGTACATACAAACAGTTACGTAAAATCAATATCTGCCCACTTGTCAAACCTAGGCGATATTCTCCTACGGATTCAGCGTCCACGCTCATTCTGTTTGCAACTCTGAGAGAGCAATCACCTACTTTTTTAACTCTACGGTTTCTCAAAGCATGTATTGAATTACAGATATGAGATCCTGCTCCGGTATCTAGTACCCAGGAGGTAGAGTTAATTGACAAACAGTTCTCAATAACAAATACACTTGAGGCTGAAGCCACAACATGCTTCGTATCCTGGTTACTGGCTTCTAAAGCCCTGCAATTTTTCTGCCTATGCCCAATCCTATAATAATAGGAACGTCCCTTTTTTACTATATCCAGTCCTGAAACTTTTGCCGTTCTCTTTCCTTCTGCTTCCCTGGTTTCCTTCAGGGTAGGAGGCAGAGACTGTAGAATCAAGTCAGTATCTGACTCGTTTCCCAATGCGGTCTCCAGGTCCTGGAGCTCATCAATACAGCTAGTCATTATAGGGACGTTGTCCCCTACAGATGACCCGTCAGCCAACCTCGCTTGAAATAATTCATTCGAGGTCTCATATCTAGCGATATGAGATTGCTCTCCATATAAATCTTTATGGAGAAAGATGGAAACTAGGTCCATCTTCTCGTGCTGCTTCTGGTAAACACCATCAACTGAAGTTAACACGAGGCACTTAGCTTTCGCTTTATCTTTTTCCCTTGTCTGACGGATATCCATATCCGCGACTGTGGAAACTGGACCTGGGACGGCGGGATCTTGAGTAGTAATAGGGTGGTCCAGCTTGTCATAGGCAATTGACATCTGGACAGACCTTTGCCTGTCATATAAGTCAGATTCAGTCAATTTGTTATGTAGATGTAACCTATGTGTGGTCACAAGGTCGCTGCAATTTAAGAGAGAGAAGAAAATATTATTAGCATGATGCACTTGCAAGTTTAGAGTGGTTTAATTTATCTAAACAGGATGGCTCCCACTGTTTCTCGAATTCCTCCTCAAACCATAAAAGAAGAATTAGCCAGGACTATTCTCACCGTACAATTCTTGCTTAACCGTTCAGCCAGGTCAGTGTCGATACTTCGAGAGAGGTTTTCCAACACTTTCGTGAAGTTCCTTAATTAAATAACCTCTTTTCTCTGGGGGCGTAACCCCGCTGACACCTTTCTAGGCACCTACTTGGTTTATAGCATTGATCGTTAAGTGACGAATCTCCTGATAAGTAGTATATACTCACAGTAGGATCGGGATCCAAAATATCATCGTATGATAATGTTGAAGGAATCCTACCAACATTCATCAAACTCCAAAATGGTATGCTCTTTCTGCAAATTTCAGTTTCTTTAGAAATTCCCGATGTAGATTTTTGCCCCATGCTCTTATGACCTTGACGAAGGTCAACAAATCATAAGTCACATGTCAAGTTCTACCCGTCATTGTCCAGGTTAATTTGAACCCACCCGTACATACCCTTGACGAAGATCAACAAGGTAATACGACTGTCCCAAACCAACGCATCTATCTATGCTACATATGAACACCCAACAGCTACCAATCACTATGCCTTGACGAAGGTCAACAAGCATAGCTTGAATACTATTGAATATCCATATAAAATGACGGAGGGCTACGACTGGTTTTTGGCAAAACCGTGAACGTAGTGAACTTGATGTAATCGAAGGAACCTGATACTTTTTAAAAGGAGTGGTTAAAGCTCCGCAATTAAAAATTCTGATCCTTTTAAAATAACCGAGTGGTTTCTTTTAAATTTGTTCCAACGATTTAAACTTTGGTTTATTTTCTTTGCATTATAATAATGCATCCCATCATTAATCCTATCATTGCAGAAAACAACGAAAATACCACGTCCTCTTATGCCATCCGCATTCGCCACGGGGTCCCGTCATCACCCGTTAGGTTACTTAACTAACGACAGAGCGGGGGCTGGGCTAGCGTGGGTGTAAAACATAAGTGACGTCTAATAGTTATCATATATAGATATTGTACATTCGTCAGACGCAATAATAAGCATTCCAGATCACAGATGAACTTTATTGGATTTATTAGCAATCCGCATTTGCTTTGAGCCTGCAATAAAAGACGGATTACACAGTTGTGATGAATAGCCATTACCCCACCCTAGATCCCTACGGGTACGGAAAACTACCCACTAAGTACCCGAAGTGAAGCAGTCTCCCTCAACAACGTGAGTAGGCCACTAAACACTTCAACGTACCCGGTAGTTTGTGTACCCCGCCTTGGGTCTATCCTAAGAGCAAAAAACAGTAAAAAGAAATAATACAACGGTGGCTACAACCGCAACCTGGATGTGTCCCGCAAAAGAATATTATATCAAATTACATTTACATTGAATGAATGAATATTAAACCCATCTCAGACCCCGGCTAATCATAACAACAGTCCAACACAGTTCATATACACAAACAGTAAACATTACAGAAATGTGCAACCCCCTGCCAACCGACATACTAGCAGTTAGGGGAGGTTTACGAACACATTAAACATTACAGATAAAAACCCAATTAGAAAATATCTTAGAATATCGATCGATAACCATATTCCGTGTTTACCCCAAAAGCCAACCTTGCACTGAAGTAACCTGGGTAAAAACAGAACATACAGAAAAACAAAAAACACCAAAATATGAATATTAGAGCAAATCCGAGTCAACACCGAGTTGACTCGGCGGCGGATCCGCGGCCAAAAGCACCATATGGCCGTGGATCCGCGGCCGTTTTGTCGTGTTGTGATCTCGTATTTTCTCAGTATTCATATAATTCCCTGCTGTGAATTTTAAGGTATGTCAAATTATTTTTCAGACACTTTTAAAATTAACAGCAACATAGGGTTTTCGGTTTTTTGTTTTAGTGTTTTCCGTCGATCGAACTTCTAATCAGTTGCTAACAAGCTAGTAATGGTTTAGTTGGCTCTGATACCACTGTAAGTCCATGTCACGCACCCCACGAACTTGCGGGGAGGCGGAATATATGAAAAACGATTATCAAAGCTTCGTAACACGGACTTGAGCGCATGAATCGTTATCTAAACCATTACTAACAAAAAGCTAGAGGTTTAACTACTCGGATACGAAGTTATACCTCACGTTACTTGTCCTTCGGGTCTTCATCGCTGTCCTCCACTCCTCGTTGGCTCCTTGGAATATCGGCACCTCAACGGCCTCCTCGAATCAAAGACGATCCACCCGAAAGCTCCTACGCCAAGCTTAATCTCAAACTTGAGATAACTAGGTTGCTTAAAGTGCTAATCTAAGCTACCTAGGGGATATAGAGTGAGGTTATGGATGTATTAGTCTAGCTAACCCTTGATCTCAACTCATGAGAGGTTAGGGTTAGGGTTTGAAGAGAGAGTGAGCTTGAGGAGAGAGAAGGTGAGAATGATAATGAAAAGAATAATGAACTCATATGAATATATCAACCATAACAATTAATCAAATAAATAATATAAATGATTTATCATCATGGTTAGATTCATTCATCTAGTGTGATTCATCATATGACTCATTAACTCGTTAATGAATCATTTAATACAAAGCATGAATCATACAAATGAGTCATTAAGCAATTAATGCTCATGCCACCTTAACCCCTTGGTCACCACTCTTCTAGAACCTTCCCGACAAATTACGAGAACGCCCCTCCAATCCGTGAAAACACGGAAAAACTTTAGACTGTATAAATCCAGTAACCCGATACTAGAATCTGGCTGAAACCAAAGCCGACTAGTAAAAACTGTCCGAAAAGTCGTACGTACGTAAACACACGTACGCATCCGAACCCTTGTCATAAAACCATACGACCTCTATATCGTTTCGCCTGGAGCAGGGAAACTCTCTGTGTGGGATTCTAAAGACTTGATACTACGCTGGCAGTGGGTTTAACCACAGACCGCAAGCGGCACTAGCTGTACGTAACGGTCCCCAGGTAGATGTCGATAAGAAGGCCGATGAGGAAAACCATCCGAACCCCTACTGAGCCTGATGTGACAATCGCCGTACAGTCCGGTCTGTTCGTCTAAGACTATCGCATATCAAGCCTAGGGGGCGGCAAGCGTCAGTCCCCTAATAGCTGTATAAGTCGTGTCGGAGCGAAGTCCATTACACCCTGAGAAGCTACTGGAACCTACCAGTATATCTCGCTTGCCCTGGCCATGGACTTTGCGTAATGGCTCTCTGACACAGTGCGATATCAACTCCCAATACCGGGAGAGGCGAATCCTATCTAACCGCCACTGCCTCCAAGTGCTCGGGACTGCACCCAACTGCTACCTGTTTGCACGACTCCTTTTGAGCCGTGGTAGGGTAGCAATCTAAGAACAGTGGGACACACTCGAGGCGAAGTAGCAGTGTCAAGTCTGCGGACTATGCTGTACTCATGTCATCTGGGAACTGTTAACTGACGATGGGTATAACACCAACCAATCAGTTCCTCGGCGAGTCCTGTCCGGTGTACCCGTAACCTAATGAGCACCTGTATACTATCTCTAGTACGACGTACTGATGGCTGTGGGACAGACCATCTCCCCAACTGGGATGAGAAGCGTATACACTTAGTCTACTCCGGAATATCGATGCCCTATCTCGATAATCCAACGACCAGGGACCTGTATAGGATGTTGCTTACAGACTACCCAGCCCCCACTAGTGTGACTGCCATCACAACGCTGGTAATCAAGCAAAGATCCTATGGGCTCTACTAATATGTATAAGTGATACGTTACAAGAAACATATGCACATATTAAAGTAGACACAAACCAAGTAGCATACTACCATTTTTAGCAAGACTGTTATATACAACTGTGAATATCCCAAGCTTCCATTATGTAATATACAACCTAGTATGATACAATAATGGCCCCTAGAGCATATACACTAACAGTTTCGAGCTGGCCATCAGGAGTGGGACTCTGTAAGAATGGCTGGATGCTTATCGATCTGAGATGGAATCCTTATACACCAACAAAGTATGGACTTTGGTTGCTTTATCTGAAGGGTTAAATCCCCATCAGGAGCAAGTATATCTTGAGAAGATTACTTGGTGTACATGGAAAAGTTGAGACTTTCAAAGCTATGCTTAAGTCTATCCAGATCCTACTTACCACGGCTACATTCCATGACTACGATATCTGGTGCTTGGGTGTCATGACTGCTTTTCTAAATGATAATTTGGAAGAGAGCGTCTGTAAGTACACAGCCAGAGGGCTCCGTAGGCAGTGGGAGTAGCGGAAACATGTGCAAGATGTTTTATGTGATATAACAGGCATCGCGGAGTTGGAACATCTGTTTTGATGTGGTAGTCAAAGAGTTTGACTTCATCAAAATAGTAGATGAACCTTGTATATACAAAAAGGTAGTAGAGAGTATGGTGGTGTTCCTCCTAGAGTACGTGGATGACATACCTTTGATAGGGAAGGAGTTTCCTATGCTACGCTCGGTCAATCTTCGCTTATCACAATGATTCTCCATATAGGATCAAAGTGATTCCTCCTAAATCCTGGGTTTTGGATCTATGAGATAGATCTAATTGGATATTAGGATACTCACTAGTTGTAGTGAGATGGTATCATGGATCCTAAGGAGAATCACTGGAAAGGTTCCAGGGTGATAAGGATGACTGAATGTCAGTCGCAGGCATTGTCTTTACCCTCAGTAGACGGACGGTATGTTGGAAGAGTTCTAAGCTAGATACCGTGACATACTAGACGATTAACGGCAAGATACATCGTTACCAAAGATGCTACCAAAGAGGCAGTCTGGATAGATATAAGTTCATGAAATGAACTCCGTTCCTACCATTGTGAGACAATGGAGTTGTGGCTTATGCCAAGGAACGCCCGTCCCATCAAAAATCCAGATATAATTCTTAGGCAGTATCACCTGATCATGGAGATGGTTGATCTCCAGGGAGGTCGAGGTTAGGAGAGTAGACACAGAGGACGACAGCGCGGATCCACTCACAAAGGCCTTTTTCCCAGTAGAGACTTTTATGGGATGGTTGAGTATGAGATACTTCAACCACAGCTAATTGTTGGGTATGTGATACCACAACAGATGGCCCTAGTGCAAGTGGGAGATTGTTAGTTATATGTATGCCCTAGAGGCTATTACTGTACATACGATGTATATTGTAATGGATGCTTGGACATATATAGGGAAGACTTTCTTGCTCGACATGATAGTATGCCTCCTAGTCGAGGGTGTATCGAGATAGGGCATCGATACACCAGAGTAGACTAGCGTATACACATCTTGACCCATATGATGGGCGATGGATGATGCCATATCCATCGGTGTTTGACATCAAGGATGGTGTACGGGTGCTCAGTGGAGACTGGGTACACTGGACGGACTCGCCGAGAACTCCCAGATGGTATTATACCTCACGTCAGATGGCAGTTCTCCGGTGACACTGGTACAGAGTAGTCTGTTGACCCGAGATCGTCATAGAGTCTTGTGTGATTCCCACTGTGCTTTGATTTCCATCATACCACATCCAAGAGGGCGTGCAAAAAGGTGGCTTTTGGGTACAGTCCCGAATCACATGGAGGCAATGAGCGATAGGAGGGGATTCGTCTCTCCCGGTATAGGGAGTTGATGTTGTGCTGTGTTCGATTGGCTATAACCGGAAATCCCTGGCCAGGGTTGCTGAGATTTACTGGTAAGTGTTATCAGTAGTTTCTCGAACTGTTATAGACCTCAAATCGACACGACTTATCGAGCTACTGGGGTCTGACGTTTACCACCCCTAGGCGAGATATGCGACATATCAGACGACGAGACCGGACTGTACGGGAGTGTTTCTGTTTGGATTCACAGGAGAATATACAGGCTTGCTTGTTGATCTTCTGAGCGCTCAATACCTGGGTAGCTGTTACGTTTAGCTGACCGCTTGCAGCTTGTGGGTGTTTGATATGATCATCACTTACTGCCGGCGTATTGACGATTCTTTAGAGTCCTACACAGAGGTTTCTTGGCTCAGGCAAAACGGACTAGGAGCACATATGTGATATGTGCGGGACTGAGGATAATACGATATGAGATATTGTATTGTATTCTTGCGATATTTGATATCAGCCGGGTTATCGGATCAAGTGTTGATTCGATGAATCGGTACGGATAAATATTAGTCGGTTATATGCGATATAGCCGGATTGTCGGATCAAGTGTTGATTCGATAATTTAATGTATAATAATATATATGATATATTAAATTACATTATCTAATATTAGCTCACTAAAAGATTCTTTTTCTCACTCGGGTAATACATTGATATATATGCGATATATGTTAAATGTATTATTTTATTTTGTTACGATAAATATTATATATGTGATTTATAATATTGTAACATGATATGATTACTAATGCAACATGTTTAGTAGAGATTAAACATGGTTAGGGTTTGATTAGGGTTAAACCTTTCTAGATGTTTCTAGAAGATTTCTTTTTGTTTTGTGCAAAGATATTTGTTTAGATATTTTTGCATGATATTTCTTAACCCAACCACACCCCTTAACCCTAGTTCAATCTCTACAAAGGTTACTTGACCATGGTTGCATAATTCATCATTATCATCTTTTCATTATTCATCACAAAAGGATTATTGATTTTTCATCATCTTCTTCCTTCTTCTTTGCTTGCAAAGCTTTCTAGCTTTGATCTTTGTGATGAAAATGAGTGAGAAATAGAAAACAAATGAGAGCAAAAATCCTACTTCATCATCCTCATCTATCCTTGCCATTTAGATGAGGGTGTTCACATCATTTCATGAGTGATAGCTTGTGTTAATGAAACTTCAAGGTAGATCATCTATGCTATCAAAGATCGGAAGCAAGACTGCATCTTTCTCTTCGTGAAGCCTCTCGAGAGTCCGGAACACGATGATCGCAGCGAAGGGACCTCAACAAGGAGCTTAAGAAGTGAAGGACCGGATCTACAAAGGTTGTAATCCCTCTCACTTAGTGTTAAACTGTTTAACATGTTAGTTTTCTCCTAAACCCTAGTTTAAAGATCCGGCTTCGGGTTGTTCAGCACGGCTAAAATTTTAATCGGGCATGCTTGATACCTCGTAGACCCTTGTACGCGTGCCTAGCAACCCTACATGTTCCACGTACATTTATTTGCCGGCTTACACACATCATCATGGGTAATTGCCATGTCACGTACACTTTAGAACATATTATCTTTTATTGATATAATCAACTAAATGCTAGTCTAATATAATATTGCGATTACTCTCATGTGCTAGTTTAGACATTGCATTTTTTATTTAGACACTTCATGCATTCACATATTCATATTATCATGCAGTATTGTGGGGTTTATTCCGATACTCATTATTTATTTACTCATGATTTTGGGATTTTGGATTTCCGTGAGATTTCTGGATTTTGGTGGAAAACCGCAAGACTTTAATAAAAGCTTGGAATCATCATTTTTAAAAATGAAAGTTGCGGTTTTGTCGTGATGTATGTGTCGTCCACCATGAGATTTCATGTTTTCTGTTGGATTTCGAGACCCGATTCGAGGAGTGGATGAACCGTCTCGGGTACATGGTGGGCCCGGTAGGTACCCCGGGCAAGAAGATCGCAGATAATGGCGTTGAGCCTGGCAGGGACACGGACTATCTACCGGTGATGTCTGGCGCGGCGGATATCCAGAGGATACCGACCATTGTCGTGAGATTTGATGATATGGGCCGATCCGGACTGCCGGAGCCCGAGATACATAGATATTGAGATTCGAGTTACAGAGATATGAGATATTGAGATACAGAGATATACCTATTTTGTGTCGATACTTGACACGGATTTCTGTCGATTTCACTGATGAGGTTTTAGTTTTACTATACAAGATGCATTGATGTTTTTCTTATATCAGATTATTCAGATTTCATGGTTGATTTTCTCATTCAGTATGCATTCATACATCAGATATGTGACATATTACTGTTTAGTAACACTGACACGAGCACTGAGCATTGCACTTACGCATAGATTATTACCCTGCCACTATTAGATGACCAGTGTTATATTAAGTATATTATTATGACCTTGGAGAGCGTCGTGCATGCGATTTCTACTCGCAGATGTCTTCTACTCACGAGTTGGCAACTCACCCCCGTTGTGCCAAATTTTCTTTCAGGTTCAGATGTACAGGTTTCTTTGTCGGCTTGTTGGCATACCATTTCATTCAGGGTGATTGCTTGGTAGGTTGGTTCACTTGTATCAGGACCGCCGTTGTACTTTTATTATTTCATTTGTATCTAGTAAGCTCCATCAACCAGACTTGTATTACTTGATAGATTTAGAAGACCAGTTGTTTTTATTTCGACCTTAGAGTCACGCTTGTATTATTATGGTTTTCTTGTCGTTTTGATGGTTTTCTTTGAGTTTTGTTCCTTACCCTTCGGCGTTATATATTATATTGCTTGTATGGTTGTGACCGCCAATTGGCGAAGAGCTAGCTCCCGCTTGGAGATGCCTTTTATTATTACTTATGTATATATTCTTGTTTGTACACGTTAGGGGCCAGTTTTTACAAAGGAGACTCTGCCGAAATTTTTGAGAAAAATTGATGTTGCTTTTAAATTTGTTTTCCTACACTTCTTCTTTTAAATTGTTTAGATTTCTGGGCTTCGTCTTACTTAGATTACGTTGCGCCTTTAGACATTTCGTAATTTAAGTGCCGGTCACGTTCCGTACCTTTGGGTCGTGACAAAGTTGGTATCAGAGCGCTAAGTTTAACCCTTGTCTAAGTCTAGGTTGACTTTGGTTAATGGAGTAGGTGACGTAGGTAGAGTGACGTACCGTGGGTATGATCCGCGGCATACTTACGATATGCTACTCTGCTTAACAAGCCTTAGGATGTATATTTCTTTGCACCGTATTCTATTCGTTCCTTTGATCTATCTTCGTCGATATCAGATGGCGGTTTCTGTTACAACGATCGCACGGACAGAGAGAGTTACGGCTAGAATGCGATGACCGTTAGGGTATTGTCTATTCTGGAGGGTTGAAGTATTGTTTAGCGTACGGATGAAGGGTATTCACATATCGTCCAGACGAAGTTAAAAGATTCGAACGAATGTCAGAAACCCATTTCCCCAAGTTTAAGGTATTCGGAAGAACATGCAGGAATTTCTATAGACCCTCTAGAAGAATGAAACCCTAACTCGACATAATAACCATGAGAACGCTGGTGAACCTTAGGGTTTGCGGCAGTTCCGCGGCGCCATTAGTGAGCCTTGGGTTTACCCTTCTATGGCTAGTCCGCAGATGCTGGGGCATGTACTGGATATTTTAAACTGTACTTGAGTGTTGAGCTCTCGGGGAATTATGGGATTTTGATGAATTGATCGAAAAGTTTAACATAGTCCGGATATCATATGATGGGATACATTACTTGGGATACTCTAGATATGAGTATAGCCGTTTGTAGCGTTGTTCATACAGCTACGAAGATACGAGTTCGAATCAGTCGACACCAGAGGAAAGAGGAGCACATCAACGTCAGTGTTACGATTTATGATTGGTGATTCGAATATCACATTTCCGTTGTTTGGGTTCTGGTATTTTGATGATTTCGTTTTATGATTGGTATTACCTGTGTGTACATTCATTACACTCTATCCGTGTTCCATATATCAGTTGTATTGATGCTGTTTTGTGCATACCCAGTGCACTCGAGTTGGTTTTATACATTTTGAGATATTGATTTGATTTCGTTCATATGGGTTGCACATGATTTTGACGTATGGTTCGGCATAGTTTTCATGCAATTTTCGTACTGTGATTTCGATTTTGATATTCGGTATATGTTTTCGTGCACCATGTACACTTGATTGAGATTCTTGCGCACACTTGGCGCACTTGATGCGATTTTGTGCACACCAGATGCACTAAATCGGGATTTGTGCAGATTAGATGCACCTGATATTGTTGTCGTGCATGCCCGTTGCACTTGACAGATGTTTTTGGTACACACCCGTTGCACTCAGTTTTGTTTCTGTGCATATTCGTGACTTCTGTATTTGGTTTCGATTTCAGTGCGCACCGGACGCACATGATATTTTATGCTGTAATTGGGATTGATTTCATTTTGAGCAGTATGTTTTTATAATAATTACTATTTGGTTTAGTAACCAGGCGGGACGTGTATGTTAAATAAAAGATATATATGTATACCTATTTTATTTTAAAAATGAACGTCCGCTACTTGTGCCGTGATTCGCGCATCGTACGGTGATTTGGGAAGGGGTTTTGCATGTATTTCTTTTCAGATGTTTGGACGGTTTTATAACGATGCGTATCATATATATGTTTAAGTTTTTAGTATATCATGTTGAGTTCATATTAGACTTTGACATTGTATTTTCACTATAACTCCGATGATTTCATTATGCTTGACGGAGTTTTGATTTTGAGTTATGTACCTGTTTTTCATGCGCATGCATGGCGCTAAAATGTGTTTTATGTATTGATGATTTCTGAACCCCGACGATTTGAGTGTTTGCTAAATGTCTTAGTATTTGGGGAAGTTTTGATTTAAAATTCGGGAACCGAATTTCTTTAAGGGGGGAAGATTATAACGTTTTAAAAATAAATAAATAAAAATCCTTTAGGTGAATTTTTTGATAATCGGTAAAATAAACCGTATTTTCCGTAAAACTCAACTATAATTATTTTTCAATATAGATTTAAATACGTCTATTTTAACTATATAATTGCTAGTATTTGGTATTTATTTAGTCACTTATAAATTATTATTTTACCTAAATATTTTTCCTTAATTAATTATTTCAAATATTAATATAAGCTTTTAATTATACATTAAATTGGTGCAAATTACAAATTTCAATGGGTTAATTTGACAAATGTGAACCATGACATATTGGAAACATAGTGTGTAACATGTAAATTCTTTTTCAAAATCTCCCCTTGGTTCTAGATTTTTCTAGGTTTTATTTTTTTGAAAAGAAAATAAATAAAATAAAGATATTAATGAAAAGACTAAAGTGAGGTGTTTAATTAATGAAACTTCTATACATTTCTACACTCTTTCTCTCTCTTCGCTCACTCCCTCTCCATGGCCGAGCCTCATCTTGAGGCAGCCCCAAAATTTTTCCAACTCATTTTCACTTCAAAATTCATGAAAAAATCCATAAAGACATCACAAATTCCTAAATTAATTCCTACCCATTATTCTTTAGCCAAATAACCTTGGATCTTGGAGCAAAGTTAGCATTTTGGAGGCTAGGTTGCATGTGTGATCTCATGTCACTAAGGTATAAATCCTAACCTAATGGCTAATTAGTTGTTTAACTATTCTAATTTAAGCTTTTCATGTAATAAATTGGTTTTTCTTATTCTAATTTGTGAAATTAAAGAAATGGTTTTTAAATCAAGTTAGGGTTTTTATAAAGTGTTCATGGTTACATGGTGTGGTTAAATATGCTAAGACATAGAAAACTTAATCTAGTTGCTAATTTGTAAATTGTTGTATTTAAATTGTTCTAATTAGAATTTTTGGCTAACTAGGTTTTTATAAAATACATATATAGATGAGATAAAATTCTAGTGAGGGTTTCTATCATTAGCTTATGGTTCTAATGAGTAGTTTAACATGTTAATGGAATGCAAATCTAATCTAGTTACTAGTTTGCTAATTGTTACTTTAAAATTGTGATAATTATGCTAATCATGCAAACTAGGTTTTTGGAAATTAATTAAATAATTGAGATAAAAATCTAATTAGGGTTTCATAACATTATTAATATTATAAATTGTAGTTTAATATTTTAGATCATGTAAAACCAAGCTTAGTTGTTGCATTGTGAATTTTTGCTTTAAAAGTTTTAAAATTGGTTAAACTTGCAAATTAGAATTTTTGGATTTATACAAATTAGTGTGATAAAAATATAGTAATGATTTGTATGATCTACTTATGATATTTAGTGAATATTATGGCCACTAGTTTTGTTAAAACATCATGTTTCGAATTAAAACGGTAATTAAGTGCTTTCTAGATTTTTGCGAAATAAAACGATTTGATTAATTTTAAGATTTTGATGATTTAAACCCCATTTATATTATAATTAGTGAGTTTTGGAACTACGATTTTTACATTTGTGTTTTATCTCGATCAATCGGCGTTTGTACACCGATGTCGAGAGTTATTTGGTTCTTTTGCATGAGCGGGTCATAGGTTTTAACCTATGCGCGTTTCGTGCGTCGTTTTGGTTTTGTCCGCGATTTCGGTTTACGATATTATATATGTTTGCGTATAGGTATCCCTCACGCGGACTTCGGAAGATGAAGAAGAGGATGACGGCATTGACTTCGGCAGACAAGGATCAGGTGAGTAGATGTATAACTACGGGGGAAGTCGGGTGGATGGCGTATAGCACCCCCACAAACGTAGAATAAGGATATTACATATTATTATTAGGAAGTCGAACGTGACCTTAGATTCTTGGCGAGTAGGGTACTATTGAAGACTTTAGATTGGATTAGACTGATTTAGAGAGACTTAACCAGAGAATGATTGCCTTGGAGGGAATTCGTAGGTTTCATATAGACACACACACACGCACACACATAAACCTGACTTGGTGTATATGTGTGTATATATACACACATATAGGAATGTGTGTAGGTATATATATATATATATGTATGTATGTATGTGTGTATATATATATATATATATCATATACACGTGGTATGAGGTTATTATATGATACTTAGGGATGAGTCGATATGATCGGGCATGATACCGTGAGATATTTGATATGTGATCGAGATATGATATGAAATGTGTTATGATATTAGCGGATCGTTGGGTAATGGAAAAAGATAAATATATAAACGATAATATGTGTAGGTGACATTGAAATGAACGAGATTCTAGAATAAAATCTAGATAGTAATATGTGACTTAATCACGATAGGATATATGACATGATATTTTAGTGGATCACTTGACGATATATATTTACACAGACGATGATATATGTTTGATGATATAGGAATGTATGCGATTATAGTACAGTACCCTTGATTATGATATTGTTTGATGATGATACTATACGAATGATGATGTATATTTGTGATAGTTGACCCGTACCCCAATTTTGGGAAGCCGTACGATGGATTTTACCGTACGAGACATAGTTGTGATGATTGATCCACACTCTTGACTCGAGGAAGTCGTACTACGTACGTAACGCTGTTGAGACTGGATCGCCGACTACTAGAAATATCGACTAAGATTTTAGGAGGATTCTTCTTACCTTTTGATTAGTTTCTTTAGTTAGCCCCTTAGCTGGTTAGGTAGATATTAATTTAGGTTCGAGTCATACTTATTTTCAAACTAACGAATCGTGCGCATTTTCAAAGACAGCCTGAGAGATACTACGGATTTTTCAAAGGACATATCTTTTCTTAAAAACCCCGTAGCCCCTAATTTTCTAAAAACCACGATTCGTGCTTTTTCAAACAACAAACTGTATGACTCGTAATTAGTATGTACTCTCTAGTTGTGCGTTTACTACACATTCACCGTTATATTCATGTTGTATTCATTGCATAGCATGTTCATACATATGTTTTTTTAGCTAATATGAAACTCTGCCTCTTAGGAAACCAGCACCATTACCGATGATGTGCATGTTCCACGTACACTTATTTGCCGGCTCACACACATCATCATCGGTAATTTCCATGTCATATACACTTTAGAACATATTATCTTTTATTGATATAATCAGCTAAATGCTAGTCTAATATAATATTATGATTACTCTCATGTGCTAGTTTAGACATTCCATTTATTATTTAGACACTTCATGCATTCACATATTCATATTATCATGCAGTATTATGGGGCTTATGCCGATACTCATTTATTACTTACTCATGATTTTGGGATTTTGGATTTCTGGATTTTGGGGGAAAACCGCAAGAATTTAATAAAAACTTAGTATCATCATTTTTAAAAATGCAAGTTGCGGTTTTCTCATGATGTATGTGTCGTCCACCATGAGATTTCATGTTTTCTATTGGATTTCAAGACCCAATTCGAGGAGTGGATGAACCGTCTCGGATACATGGTGGGCCCGGTAGGTATCCCAAGGCAAGAAGATCGCAGATGATGGCGTTGAGCCTGGCAGGGGCACAGACTATCTACCGGTGATGTCTGGCACGGCGGATATCCGGAGGATACCGACCGTTGTCATGAGATTTGATGGTATGGGCCGATCCGGACCGCCGAAGCCCGAGATACAGAGATATTGAGATTCGAGTTACAGAGATATGAGATATTGAGATACAACGATATACCTATTTTGTGTCGATACTTGACACGGATTTCTGTCGATTTCAGTGATGAGGTTTCAGTTTTACTATACAAGATGCATTGATGTTTTTCTTATATCAGATTATTCAGATTTCATGGTTGATTTTCTCATTCATGATGCATTCATACATCAGATATGTGACATATTATTGTGTAGTAACACTGACACGAGCACTGAGCATTGCACTTACGCATAGATTATTACCCTGCCACTACTAGATGATTAGTGTTATATTAAGTATATTATTATGACCTAGGAGAGCGTCGTGCATGTGATTTCTGCTCGCAGATGTCTTCTACTCACTAGTTGGCAACTCACCCCCGTTGTGCCAAATTTTCTTTCAGGTTCAGATGTACAGGTTTCTTTGGCGGCTTACTGGCACACCATTTCATTTAGGGTGATTGCTTGGTAGGTTGGTTCACTTGTATCAGGACCGCCGTTGTACTTTTATTATTTCATTTGTATCTAGTAAGCTCCATCAACCAGACTTGTATTACTTGATAAATTTAGAAGACCAGTTGTTTTTATTTCGATCTTAGAGTTGCGCTTATATTATTATGGTTTTCTGGTGGTTTTGATGGTTTTCTTTGAGTTTTGTTCCTCGCCCTTCGGCGTTGTATATTATATTGCTTGTATGGTTGTGACCGCCAATTGGCGAAGAGCTAGCTCCCGCTTGGGGATGCCTTTTATTATTGCTTATGTATATATTTTTGTTTGTACCCATTAGGGGCCAGTTTTTACAAAGGAGACTCTGCCGAAATTTTTGAGAAAAATTGATGTTTCTTTTAAATTTGTTTTCCTACACTTCTTCTTTTAAATGGTTTAGATTTCTGGGCTTCGGCTTACTTAGATTACGTTGCGCCTTTAGACGTTTCGTAATTTAAGTGTCTGTCACGTTCCATACCTTTGGGTCGTGACAAAAGGATTTCACATGGTCATTATGTTGAGATAGAGTTTTCATTCTTCTAGAGAGTCCATAGAATTGCTTGCATGTCTTTCCGAATACTTTAAATTTGGAATATGAGTTTCTGACATTCGATCGCCTCTATCGACTCTCAACGTACCTGCGTGAAATCGTCTCTAGCTGGAATCAATCTATCTGATGACCTCGCATCGGGGTAAGCGAACGAACCACATATCCTAGTCATTCATCCTCAGGTGACTAGCGACCTGCTATCATGTCTCTAAGTACAACTCGTACTGCAATAGCTCCAACATCTGGGGCAATATCTCGTCGTTCGCAGCAACAACTGGCTCATTCGTCTGCACGCTGAATAGTGCCTCAATCATCATGAATAAGCAATACATCAATAGTCATCACATTCTGGCTGGCCTCTATCAGTGGCTCGATCCTCTGGTGCAAATCTGCACGTCCGAGAAATCTCATAGCAGCGATCCATCAAACGCTCAAGACGCGAAAACACAATAAAACGACGCCTCTCTATGAAATCGTATGTCTCTGGAATCCCGCCCTGGTCAGTACTCGTTCGTGACGAGCTCGTGCTGACCGCAACTCTAGCCGTAGCTCTCTCTGTCCGTGTAATCGTGGCAGCAAAACCATATACCAAAATCGATGATGATAGATCATGAACGAATATAATGCTGTGCAAGAAAATGTACATCCTAAGGCTTCTTAAGTGGAGTGGCGTATCTTAAGTATGCCGCGGGACATACACACGGTATGTCACTCTCCTTAAGTCACTTACTCCATCAACCAAGGTCAATCTATGCGACGAAAGTTCGGGTCTAATACCCCATCGACTAAGTCTACGTTCCGTAAGGTCAAGCCTAGATCCCGTATATATACAAACGCCCTAGGCTCCGCATAGTCAAACATAGACTCGAACCAAGGTTAACCTAGCGCTCTGATACCAACTTTGTCACGACCCGGAAATAGCACGTGACTGGCACTTGAATCATATAAAGTCTATAGGGCTCCATCTAATTCAAGTAAGCCAAAAGCCCAGAAATCTAAAGCCATTTTAAATAATAAATGAAGGAATACTTGTTTAAAAGCAAGTGGTTTTAATAGCATAAGCCGAATTATGCGCCTTTAAAATATCAAGTCTTTTCTGAAAATTTCGGCAGTGTTTCTTTTGTAAATACAAACCCCGAACGGGGTACAACATGAATAATATATGCATCAATGATAAAAGGCATCCCCAAGCGGGAGCTAGCTCTTCGTCAATCGACGGCTACAACCACACAAGCAATATAATATACAACGCTGAAGGGCGAGGATCAAAACTCAAAAGGAAGCTCAAAACATCCATGAAAAACATAATAATATAACGCGCGGCTCTAAAGTCGAAAAAATATACAACTCTGGTCTCTAAGTCTGAAATATATATACATGTCTGGTTGATGGAGTTTACTAGATACAATGAATAAAATAAAGTACAATGGTGTTCACGATACAAGTGAACCCACCTACCAAAGCAAATCACCCGGAATGGAAGCAGTGTGCCAGCAAAGCCGTAACGAAACCTGTACGGCAAAACCTGCAAGAAACTGTGGCACAACGAGGGTGAGTTGCCAACTCGTGAGTAGAAAACATCACCGAGCAGAAATCGTATGTATGACTCATCCTAGGTCAATACGATCAAAAATATATATAACCTCAAATGATAAAGTATGAAGCATGAAAATGTGGCAAAGGTAAATATCTATACATAAGTGTAATCCCATGTGCTCATGTCAGTGCCTCAGGTAGCAATATATCATATGTATGATGTATGAATGTAATGTAATGAAAACAGTATACATGTAAATGAAGAAACTGTTTTCTTGTTTTAGTGAGATTTCTGTTTATATAACACGAGGTATCATCAATGAAATCAACATAATCAGTGTCTAGCATCGACACAAAACATAAATCCTAATATCTCAATATCTCAGGCTCCGGCTATCCGTACTGGTCTGTATCATCAAATCTCAATACCTCAATATCTCAATCCTCAATACCTCAATATCTCAATATCTCGGGCTCCGTCAGTTCGGATCGGCCCATATCATCAATCACACGACCACGAATGGTATCCTCCGGATATTCGCCACGCCAAACAATCACCGGTAGGCAGTTTGCCCCTGCCAGGCTCATCATCTTCCATGAAATCACTCTCGTCCTGGGATACCATACCGGGTCCACCATGTACCCGAGACGGTTCATACTACTCCTAGAAACGGGTCTCGAAATCCAACAGTTATCATGAAAACTTATGGTGGATGACTCATACATCACGAGAAAACCGTCACTTGCATTTTAAAAAAGAGGGGGGGGGGGAGAGAGAGAGAGGTTTATATACATTCTTGCGGTGTTCCCCCAAATCCCGAAATCTCATGGAAATCCGAAATCCAAAAATCAAGAGTAAGTAAACAGTTAATATCAGCATAAAACCTTAAAATACTGCATAACTAATGAGTATATGAATGCATCTAATAGCATGCAATGAGTGCAATAGTTAAAGTAGCATATGAAAGCGATAACATTTTGCAACTGTCAGCTAGCAGGCTATGTCAATGAAATAATATTCACTAAAGTGTACGTGACATGGTAATTACCGATGATGATGTATGTGGGCCGACAAGCAAGTGTACGTGGAGCATACGCATCATCGGTAATGGTGCTGGTGTCTTGACAGCATGATCTCAATAATGACAACATAATATAAGCATGCAAATGCGATGCGAACAGCGATAATATGCGGGAACTGAATAATAAACACAATAATAAAGAATCTACATCAATATATATATGTGTCATACAGTTTTGCCATTTGAAATAACTCAAATCGTGGTGTTTAGAAAATAAGGGCTACGGTGTTTTAAGAAAATATGCGTCTTTTGAAAATATCCGTATAATCCTTTGGCCTGTCTTTAAAATACCCACGATTCGTTAGTTTTGAAATAGGTATGACTCGAGTCTATTCTGACATCTACAAGTAAACTACAGGACTAAACGAACAGTCTAACCGAAAGGGTAAGGGAGAACCACCTAAATCTGAGTCGATACATATAAATATAATAGTCGGTGATCCCGCCTCAATAATATCACGTACGATACAATATAAATATAATATGATATCCTCGAGTCAAGAGTGCGGATCTATCATCAATATAGCTCGTACGGTAAATCCATCGTACGACATCCCAATCTGGGTACGGGTCAAATATCACATTCATCACCTCATTTATCTGGTATTCTTATCATCATATCTCATGAACTGGGGTACTGATCTACATCTAGTATATACTGATACCATCTATCTATATGCATACGTGTGTATGAAAACACCACGCCTAAAGGACCCGCTAAAATATCATGTCGTATCTCAAATACGAACCATGTCACGTCACCGATCTCATGGCCTCAAGCCCAAACTCATCGACTCATCTCCAAATATCAAGTACTATTCTGATAATCCATGTATATGTATACGTATATATATACATAGTCCCATATCCATGTGTGTGTGTGTGTATATATATATATATACATATCCCCATATACACACAGGTAAATAGATTGAATGTATGTGTGTGTGTGCGTGTATGCAAATCACTACCCTAGGGTTCGCTACTAAACACTAACTTACAAGTAAACTATACTAATCCAAAGTCATTCCATATAACATCCGTATATGTATATATATAATATAGATATAACGCATTCGCGTTCTAATACAAATACTGCGGGGGTGCTATACGCCATCCACCTGACTTCCCCCGTAGATATATATCTACTCACCTTGATCCTCACTTTCTGGAGTCGATGTCGCCACGCCCATCCTTGTTGTTCCGAGCCCACTCGAGGGTACCTACATGTATATTACATGACATCGTAAATAGAAATTAAGCACGAAAACCAAATCGGCACGCGCATCGTTCATAGGTCAAAACCTATGGCCTAAGCATGCAAAGCACGATCAGAAACCCTAGTCGTTGATGTTCAAACGCCACACGATGGGAACGAAAAACCAAATACCAAAATCCATGTTGAAACGAAGTCATAAAACAATGCAGCAACTTAGGAAAATGGTCCCAGATTTTACCCTAGGTCAAATTAGCCAATTTTGCATATATGGAGGGTCTATATTACAGATACTGGAGCCACAGAACAAACACGAACCAATTCCAACCTACCCAGGCCGCAAATTGCGGCCAAAGGGAATAAAATTGCGGCCAAAGAAAGTCCAGGGGGTCTCAGGTTTCAGTGGTAGCTCCTAGGGTGCCTGCATATATCACTGTCCTCGCTAAATATTTTTCAAGTCACCCGGGTGTTAGCAGATTTCATTTTCCTATCACAATTCCCACAATTTCAATATCGGCAGATTTTCAAAGTTCGTATTTGGGGTTAAGTCTCAGGTTTTAGTCCAATTTGATATCACTAAAGGGGGTTTAAGGTCACTACTAACTTCAATTGCACCCTTGCAATCAATTCCAAACCCTAACCTCAACTTAAAATTCTCAATGTTCACAATACTTCACTAAATCGGTTTTAAACTACACAAGAGGATAAAGGAAATGAAATACTATATTTAATGTGAAAGAATTACTTCATTTTGCAACTCAAGAATTTTCTTGAGTTGCCCAAGAGCCCAAAATGCAAACTTTCTTGGTCCAAAGTGTAGCTTGTGATCTTGTGCACAAAATTTGTGAAGAGGAGATGATGTTTTGGTGTTGTTTTGATGATGATTTGAGGGTTTAGAGGCGGAGGGAGAGGGAGTGCTGCCATGGGAGAGGAAGGGGAGAAGAAGAGATAAGGAAGAAAATGAGGAGAGAAGGAATGGCTAAGTCAAAGGAATCCCTCTCACTCTCTCTCTCATGCCTATACCTCCGTTTGTTTAATCATTTCTTTTTCTTTTCTTTTCTTTTCTCTTTTAAAAACAACAACCATGCATGATAAAATGAGAAAAAGCCATGATAAAAATGTAACAAGTGTTAAAATGACATGTGCATGTCATGTGCAAAAAACACGTTTAATGCGTGATTAGCGATATCTAATCGCGATTAGCATTAAAATAGTGTATAATAAATTATAAAATTTCATAATTTGCTTAAATCCAATAAAACACCATCTTTTTAGTAATTTCTATAATTTTCCAAATTTTCCCCAATTTATCGGTATTTAATTATACCGCCTTATTAAAATATTCAATATATTCATTATTTAATTATAAAAATTCCCAAAAACAATATTTTATTTTTCTGAAATATTGCAGGCAACCTTCTTTAGAAGGTTATTTTCATTTCAGACTTTCAAGATGACCTGGATGACAGAGTGTCTGTCAGAGTTAAAGTTTACACTCTTCTGAGGGGTAGTATGTTGGACAGGAGTCCAAGAGGATACTAAGGTAGGTATGACGCAGAATACTGATTAAATTTAGTGGAAAATACAGTCTAAAAAGTTTGTTGAATTTGAAGTTCATTTATGAACTTAGTCCTATCAGATATCTAGACAAGTTCTAAGACATGTATCGCTCATTTCGGGAGATAGTTGTTCTCCGCGAAATTGAGATATTGAGATAAAGATATAAGCATTGGAGCGGATCCATTCACTGAGGCTATTCTCGAACGCGAAAGATTTGCAAACATGATTTGCGAAACTGATTAATAGAGAAGTTGGGTGATCGGTATCACAAGAGCCGTGAGTACACGACCCCACAATAATCTGTCTTAAGTGCAAGTGGGAGATTGTTGGCCATAGTGCCCTCAAGGCAATTATTGTAATCGCAGGCAGGCGATTATGATGATTGAGGGAGGACCTATATGTGTAGAACAGTCTTACACGAGATGATAGTATGCTATCGGGTTCATCTCTATCCTCATATATATGTATTATGTGGTATTATGGATCATTATTACATATTGATAGAGCCCATAGAATTCTTGCTTGATTACCGGGGTTATTGTAGCGATCAAACTTGTGAGAACTGGGTAGTCTATAAGCAAATCCTTAAACGTCCCTAGTCATGGGAATATCGAGACTGGGCATCAATATTCCAGAGTAGATTAGTGTAAACGTTTCTTGACCCTGACGTGGGGCGATGGCTGATCTCACAGCCATTGGTGTTAGTTAGTCACCATAGATTGTATACATGTGTTCATTAGGTTATGAGTTACACTGGACGGACTCGCCAGGAACATGCTAGATGGTATTATACCTATTGTCAAATAGCAGTTCTCTGGTGATAAGAGTACAACTTAGTCTGTTGACCTGAGATCGTCATTTGTCTCATTTGAGTTCCTATTGTGCTTTGATTACTACCCTATAACGGCTCTACCGAGTCGTGCAAATAGGTTTTAGTTGGATATAGTCTTGACCCACATGAAGGCAGTGAGCGGATCGTCAGGGATTCGTCTTTTTCGGTGTTGGGGGTAGATGTCGTGCAGTACACAGGCAGCCATCATTAGAAATCCTTGGCCAAGCTGGACGAGATTTACTGATTTGGAACAGTAGTTTCTCAGTGGGTGACGGGATTCATACCGATACGACTTATCGCATTATCAGGGGTCTGACTTTATCCAACCCCTAGACCCGATGTGCGATACTCTTAGATGAACAGACCGGACTGTACGGAGACTGTCACTTTCAGGCTCCGTAGGGATACATACAAGTTTACTTGTCGACCTTCTTTTCGTTCAATACCTGGGTAGCCGTTACGTACAGCTAGTGCCGCAGACGTGCTTATGGTTAAACCCACTGCCAGCGTATCGTCAAGTATTTAGAGTCCTACTCAGAGGGTTTTCCATCTCAGGCGAAACGTTGTAATGTACGTATTTTGATACGTACTTAGATTCGATTAAAACACGTGTTTTTGTACACGTACTTTTAATCGGACATTTTGTTAATACTAGCCGGTTTGAAAGATAACCACATTATCACATTTGGATAAAAAGTGAGCTAGTATTATATATCTCTTTTAGTATCTCTCTTTTCGGTATTCGTATTTTGACAGAATACGGTATTTATACGAATACAAGTATTTGTATAAATACGTGTATTTGTGTCTTGATATAAATACGGGTATTTGTATTTTAATACAAATACAGGTATTCGTATTTTATACGAATATGGTATTCATATTTTGATACGAATACGGGTGTATGTATTTGTAGTATATACTTGTATTAGTGTATGTATACATACACACAAATATACATATGTATATGTATACTCATGAGGTGGTATTCTCTTCTCTTTTCTTCAAGTTCTCTTTAGAATGTAGTGGACTTATGATTCACTATGGTGAGTCACAAATCCACTCAACATTCTAAAAGAGAATAGAAAAAAGAGAGAGTGAGTGTGAGAATTAGTAGCCATGCTTGTTTTCTTCATACATCACCCTTTGTTTCTTCTTCCTCCTCTCTTGATTTATTGTAAAATGAGAATGGAAAAAGAAAAAGAGAGAACACTTAAAGATTAGCCATTACTACATCCTAATGATCAATTCTTAGTAAGTTTTGATCACTGGTTGTTTCACTTTGCTATTTAGTGTGAAGTTAGAGCCTAAGTTTGGATTCCTTCAGGTGGATCATCTTTGACAAGGAAGATCGCCTCCCAAGCTTGTTCCCGGTGGACTTAGAAGCTAAAGAAGTAGTACAAAAGACGAAGGACATGGCTACAAAGATTGTAATTACTAACTGAGTAGTTAAACTCTTTTTAGTATTTACTAGTTTAGTGTTTGGATTCGATTCTAGGTCGTAGAGTTCACGTTCTTGATTCGAAAATTTTCGTTTTGTATTCCGCCTTGACCGCAAATTTGAGGCACAAGCATGGGCATTAACCTGCAAAAAATAATAAATAAGTTCAAAAATTATGAAAAAATAATGTTTACTAGCAAAAACCAAACCAGGTGTTTATTGACACCAATTTTGTTATAAAATAAAATAAAATCTTAAACTCTCAAAATATATATTTGAGTTGTAATCAATATTAGAAAATGAACCAAAAATTCAAACATATATTTAAAATAGAATGATAGCATGCACACATATCTTTTACATCTCTCTAACATTCAAATCCTTTTACATTTAATTCCTAAAGAAAGAAAATAAAAATATAGGAAATATCCTCAAAAATGAAAATGTTTGTCTTGATCCTCATCGGGTTAAACTTGATCTTTAATTTAAGTCTTTTTTGGCACTTTAATTTAAGTTTAACATTCAATAGATATGACAATTTAGCTTGATGACTTCAACCACTATCAAATGTTAGACGACTTATTAAGCCTACAAAATGATTAGAGCAAAAATGATACAATCGTATTTATCAATAATTAAAAATAAACTGGGATGAGTCCAACAAACCTTCTTATTAAAAGAAAGACGACTATAAGAACAAGTAGAGATGGATTCCATAAAGATAGAAAAATATGTATGAGAGAGAGAGAGAGAGGGGGGAAGGAAGGAGAGAGAGATCACAAACAAGAAAAAAAGAACATTTCTTTATTCCAGGTTGTCATATTCTGTAAATTTACGTACTATGTGAATTTGGGTCATTGTCCCAAAATAATCCACGGTTTACACTTGATTTTATGTTTTCTTTACATCTCATGAAGAGCTGATGCGGGGCCATCGGTCTTTAATTTTTGGTTTTTATTAGTTTTCTGGTTTATATTTACTATTGCAATTTTAGAACTTTATGGTATTATTTGAGAACTTGATTAGGATTTTCCTATAAAAAAATAAAACTGTTATTTTTAGGAATTGATGAATGGTTATTGATATTTTCCATTGAAAATTTTTAATGTTTCGGGTGTAGTCAAAATTTCTATTTTCGGTTAAGATCCAATTCTTAGACCGGTTGTGGTCATTCTTCTATCCATCGACATGGCTTTTGTCAGAAAAATAATCAAATCAAGCAGATGCACATTCGATTGAAGCCGATTCAAAGAAGCCGATTCAAAGCCACATCGTAGCCATAGATCCAAGTTGCCATTCCAAGCAAACAAAAGCTTTTCATTTGATCTGCCTTTTACAAGGAGCAGCCATCTTTCTTATTTGATCTCAGCTTTTTCTATAAACAAAACAGAAGAAAATAATCTCTGCTATCATAACTAGAGCTCTAGCATAAAAAAATCTCTCATTGATGATACTCGTAAGTGGGGATCCCCTTATCACGGAACATAGCAGATGACGTGTCACCCATGTATGCCAACTAGATTTCTGAGGGCTACTAAATTGGAATTAGGGAACATTCTTCGGTACCTTACCTCCGAGACTACTCCAAGGAATAAGCTCCGACCTCTCGGAGCCCTGGGTACATTCCTTTTTCAACCAACCACTGGTCAATAGCGCGTCTTCGAGCTATCCTGGAGCTGAGCTTCCTCAGCCTCCTTACCGTCCCGACCAGATCAGGACCGGTAGCACAAAACCCGAGCTTTCTCGGTTGGAGCTTCCTCAACTTCTCTTTACCGAGCTTCCTTGCTCATCTCCGAGCTATCCTATAGCTGAGATTTCTCAGTGTCCCTGTTTGACCGGGAGCATGGAGCACGAGCGCTCTCGTAATGACTCCGTGTGTCTTGCCACAACGAGATCTCCGCCGCTCCACGTTCCGTATCCCACGCTCGCGTATCGCTCTATTAATGAGTGTATCTCGCCATCAATGCAGACGTGATGCATGGGCGAAGCGGGCGGCGAGAATCTTGCATCGGCTAGCCCTCAGACGACCCCTGTATAAACCCCTCCTCTAGACGATTCAGGTAACTGGAACCCATTCCAATATGCCGCTACTCTGCCTGAATATTCTCCGGTACTTACTTAATCGTCGGAGGGTCCTACAGTGGTCTCCCACTCCGGGACTTCCTTACAGGTAGCTCGGGTTCAACATCAACCAACCACCCATTGAGATCCGCATCCAATCTCCCACTACAAATCTTAACCGTTCAGCCCTGCTGGCCACAAGATCGACGGAGGATAATATCTGAGGAAGATCCTGACCTACATCAGTTGGTGTTGTCGGTGAGAAAACCATTTTACACCCAAAAAAGTTGATCTTTTGCCTTCGATACGATGGTCAGTGATCATCGCGACGAAGACCTTAGCACAAGCCATCCTATCCTCCGCAACAGAGGCGAGGGCGGTTCCATTCCTCCTCCCAACATCGTCGAAGACTTATCGGTACGAATCGATCGACTGACAGCGATGGTGGACGCACTCACTCGTGTCCAAACTGCCAGCCACGCCCGGCTAACCGCCGCCTTGCCCTCAGAACGGCGGTGTGCATGAGGCGGCAGAAGGGCGCGTTCAGGTCCTTGGCCACACTCATGTCAACCACGACGCCATGAAACACTGGCGTGCCAATTGTGGCAGTCGCGACCCCCATACGAGAAATGATTCCATGACTCGTTGGGCGCCGGACAGTCTAACGTCGAGGTCTTAGGACAACTAAATAGCCGCTTCAACACTCGCCACGTTCTCTCGCCCTTCGAGGAGACGTCGGTCAGGTCGCCTGATTCCAAGAAAGACCGACATCACCATAATCATCGGGGTCGTGCCCAGGGCGCATGTCAGGAGGAGCAACGAAGGGTTCACCATGAAGATATGAGGAATGCGATAGAGAGAAGTCGAAACAGCTTCATCGCCCAAGCCCGAAGCAGGGACAACAGGCACTCCGATTATGGAGAATCATTGGGGTACTAGCAGCGAATCAAGGTCCTCGAGAAGAAAATCGAGGACATGCGGCTCGCTATCCGTTCGCCCGACACATCGGTAAAGTACTTCGCGGACTCTCTCACGAAGCCTTTCATTGGGCAATTGCTGAGGGAGCGGGTCTCATCCCGGAACAAACCGTCCAAGGTGGCTCTCTTTGATGGGAAGTCTGATCCGAAAGGCCACTTTGACACATTCACCGCGGACATAAGATTTCAAGATAATTCGGATGCAACTCAGTGCCGAGCCCACCACTCTCATCAGGATGGCGAGACTGGTTCTGCGGCTTGACTCCGCGCTTAATCTTAACCTTCGACGAGTTGGCTATTCAGTTCCTCAGTTATTTCGTTTGAAACCGATGACAGAAGAGATCGGTTGACTACCTGTTCACCATCAAGAGTAAGGATAGGGAATCTTTCAAGGGCAATATCACCCGGTTCTACAATGCTCTCCTGGAAGTACCTGAGCACCGGGACGAGATGGTCATCACCATCTTGAGATCCGGTCTTAGGCATAAAGAGTGGCTCCGCTTTTTTGTATTGGCGCAACCTAAGACCATGGTCGAGATAAAAGTCTGGACTGAACGAGAAATCCAACTTGAGTATGAGGTGAACGCTAACCTTCCCCGTGAAGATTGGGCAGACCGAAAGAAATGGGACCGAGAATAGAAAAGGAAGGCCGATCTTTCGGAACTTTATTCTATGAGGTTTCACATGTACACGCCTCTAAATGTCTCATAGAACGATCTATTAGAGGAGGTGAAGAGCGAGAAATTTTTCAAGCTGCCACCAATGATATAAAGGCTGGGCAAGCGACTCCGCGGCCCGTATTGTGCTTTTCATCGGTCACAGGGACACCCGACCAAGAACTGCAAACAGCGGCGCGATTACATCGAGGAGCTGATCCGCACCAGTCGCTTGGCAAAATACTTACGAGATAAATGTCAAGCAGATAGGGAGCAAGCCGACCATGACTAGATTCCTGCTCGGTTATAAGGCCGACGGACAACTTCCTGCTCATCGTAGACATTCACGACGGGTAGAATCCTGTCCGGCCAAACCATGAATCCTAAGCCTTCGCACAAGTAGACTCCTGCTCGGTTCGGAGGCCGGCGGACAGCTTCCTGCCCGTCGCACTCATTCACAGCAGGTAGATTCCTGTCCAACATAAGTTGTCAATCCTAAGCTCTCACGCGAGTAGATTCCTTCTCGGTTCCGAGGCCGGCAGACAACTTCCTCTCCGTCGCACTCCTTCACAGCGGGAGATTCCTGCCAAACATAAGTTGTGAATCCTAAGCGCTCACGTGAGTAGATTCCTTCTCGGTTCCGAGGCCGGCGGACTGCTTCCTGCTCATCGTACACATTTACGGCGGGTAGATTCCTACCCGACCTAAGCCGTGAATCCAAAACCTTCATGCGAGGCCGGCGGACAGCTTCCTGCTCGTCGCACCCATTCACGGCAGGTAGATTCTTGCCCGGCCTAACCCGTGAATCCTAAGCCCTTACACGAGTAGACTCCTGCTCGGTTCGGAGGCCGGCGGACTGCTTCCTACCCGTCGCAACCATTCATATCGTGTAGATTCCTGTCCAACAGGAGTTGTGAATGTTAAGCCCTTATACGAGGCTGACGGACAGCTTCATGTTCGTTGCATCCATTCACGACGGGTAGATTGTTGCCCTACCTATGCCGTGAATCCAAAACCCTCTTGTGAGGCCGACATACAGCTTTTTGCTTGTCGCACACATTCACGGCTGGTAGATTCCTGCCCGGCCTAACCCGTAAATCTTAAAGCCCTCGCCATGAGGCCTGCAGAAAACTTCCTGCCCATCGCACTCATTCACAGCGGGTAGATTTCTGCGCAATATAAATTGTGAATCCTAAGCCCTCGCCACGAGGCTGGCGGATAGCTTCCTGTCCGTCGCACCCATTCACAGTGGGTAGATTCCTGCCCGACTAAACTTATGAATCCTAAGCCCATGCATGAGTATACTCTTGCTCGGTTTGGAGGCCGGCGGACAGCTTCCTGCCTGTCACACTCATTTACACCGGGTAGATTCCTACCCAACATAAGTTGTGAATTTTAAGCCCTCACGCGAGTAGATTCATGCTCGGTTCCGAGGCCGATGGATAGCTTCCTTCCCATCGCACCTATTCACGGCTGGTAAATTCCTACCCGGTCTAACCCGTGAATCCTAAGCCCTCGCTATGAGGCCGGCAGACAGCTTCATGCTCATCACACCCATTCACAGCGGGTAGATTCCAGCCCGGTCTAACCCGTGAATCCTAAGCCCTCGCCACGAGGCCGGCGGGCAGCTTTCTTCCCGTCGCACCCATTCACGGTGGGTAGATTCCTGCCCGGTCTAACCTGTGATCCAAAGCCCTCATGAGAGGCCGGTGGACAGCTTTCTGCTCGTCGCACCCATTCACAGCAGGTAGATTCTTTCTTGACCTAACCTGTGCATCCTAATTTCTCGCATGAGTAGACTCCTGCTCGGTTCAGACGCCAGCGGACAACATCCTGCCCGTCGCACACATTCATAGTGGGTAGATTCTTACCCAACATGAGTTGTTAATGCTAAGCCTTCATATGATGCCGGCGGACAGTTTCCTGCTCGTCACACCCATCCACGGCGGGTAGATTTCTGCTTGGCCTAACCTGTGAATCCTAAGCTCTCGCACGAGTAGACTCCTGCTCGGTTCGAAAGCAGGCGGACAGCTTCCTGCCCATCGCAACCATTCACAGTGAGTAGATTCTAGCCCAATATGAGTTGTGAATGCTAATCCCTCATGCGAGGCCGGCGGACAGCTTCCTGCTCATCGCATCCATTCACGGCGGGTAGATTCCTGCTCCATCTAAGCCGTAAATCCAAAGCTCTCATGCGAGGCTAGTGGACAGCTTTTTGCTCGTCGCACCCATTCACGGTGGATCGATTCCTGCCTGACCTTATGTGTGAATCCAAAGCCCTTATACGAGTATGAGCGCGGTGGAAAGCTTCCATCTCATCGCACCCATTCACGGCGGGTAGATTCCTATCTGACCTAAGCCATGAATCCAAAGCCCTCATATGAGGCTGGCGAACAGCTTCCTGCTCGTCGCACCCATTTATGGCGGGTAGATTCCTGTCCGGCCTAACCCGTGAATTCTAAGCCCTCGCACGATTAGAATTCTGCTTGGTTCGGAGGCCGGCGGATAGCATCCTGCTCGGTCGCAACCATTCAGAGCAGGTAGATTCCTGCCTAATATGAGTTGTGAATGTTAAGCCCTCATGCGAGGCTGGCGGACAGTTTCTTATTCGTCACACCCATTCACGGCGGGTAGATTCCTACCCCACCTGAACCGTGAATCCAAAGCGCTCATGCGAGGCCGGCGGACAACTTTCTTTTCGTCGCACTCATTCACGGCGGGAAGATTTCTACCCAACCTGAGCTGTGAATCCAAAGCCTTCAAGCGAGGTCGATGGGCAGCTCTTGCTCATCGCACCCATTCACGGCGGTAGATTCCTACCCGACTTAAGCCGTGAATCTAAAGCCCTCATGTGAGGCCGGCAGACAGCTTCCTGCTCGTCGCACCCATTTACGCCTGGTAGATTCCTACCCGGCCTAACCCGTGAATCTAAGCCCTCATACGAGTAAACTCCTACTCGGTTTGGAGGCTGGCGAACAGGTTCTTACCCATTGCAACCATTCACAGCGGGTAGAATCCTACCCAACATGAGTTGTGAATGCTAAGCCCTCATGCGAGGCGGCGGACTGCTTCCTGCTTGTTGCACCCATTCACGTCGGGTAGATTCCTACCCGACCTAAACCGTGAATCCAAAGCACTCATGTGAGGCCGGTGGATAGCTTCCAACTCTTCGCACCCATTCACGGCAGGTAGATTCCTATCCGACCTAAGCTGTGAATCCAAAGCCTTCATCCGAGGCCGGCTGACAGCTTCCTGCTCGTCGCACCCATTCACGGCAGGTAGATTCCTGCCCCCACCTAAGCCGTGGATCTAAAGCGCTTTCAGTGATCCGCTGACGATATCGAGGATACGCGCGAAAATTAAGACGCACGGTAAAACGCTACGCATACTTAGAGATTGAAGAAACATAACCACCAAACGCCATGTCGTTCCCGAACAATCCATCACAAAAAATTTCTCGGCACCAAGCTGAATAGAGAAGACTGAGCAGACCACTCTCGACCCGACCCATAAATAGGTTGGAACGAGAGTGGGGGGCTAATGATGATACTCGTAAGTGGGGATTCCCCTATCACGAAACACAGCAGATGACGTGTCTCCTATGCATACCAACTAGATTTCTGAGGGGCTACTAAACTGGAATAAGGGAACATTTCTCGGTACCTCGCCTCCGAGACTTTATCTGAGGAATAGGCTCCGACCTCTCGGGGCCTCCCCTGGGTGCATTCCTTCTTCAACCAACCATCAGTCAATAGCTCATTTTCGTGCTATCCTAGGGCTGAGCTTTCTCAGCCTCCTTGCCGCCCCGACCAGATCAGGACCGGTAGCACAGAGCCTGTGCTTTCTCAGATGAAGCTTCCTCAACATCCCTTTACCGAGCTTCCTTCCTCGTCTCCGAGCTATCCTATAACCGAGATTCCCCAGCTTCCCTGTTTGGCCGGGAGCATGGAGCACGAGAGTTCTCGTAATGGCTCTGTGTATCTCGTTACGACGAGATCTCCGCCGCTCCACGTCCCGCATCCTACGCTAGCGTATCTCTCCATTAATGCGGATGTGACACATGGGCGAAATAGGCAGCGAGAATCTCACATCGGCTGGCATTCAGGCGACCCCTATATAAACCCTTTCTCCAGACGATTCAGATAACTGGAATTCATTCTAATACGTCGCTACTCTGCCTGAATATTTCCCGGTACTTACTTGATCGGAGGGTCCTACGGTGGTTTCCCACACCGGGACTTTTTTGCAGGTAGCTCAGCTTCAATATCAACCAAACCATCCATTGAGATCCACACCCAATCTTCCACTATAAATCTCAACCGTTCAGCTCTGCTGACCACAAGATCGACGGAGGACAACATCTGAGGGAGATCCCGATCTCCATCACTCATTTTTCTCATAAAATATTTCAGAAAAATGAGAAAAATCTCTCATGGAACTCTAAAGCATGCCAACTCATACCCTCAAGCTCATGAGTTTATCATTTTACTCTTTCACCATTCTAATGTAATAATAGTTGGTCAAAGTAACCCAAATAAATTTTTTTTAAAAAAAACCCTTCAATAATTAACATATTTATGAAAAATAAATTAAACAACTTGACACAGATCCTACTTTTAAGATACACCCGTGTGCACCGCACATGCAAAAATTCTAGTAATGATAAACATAGCTTTGATCTTGAAGTCTTCCTGAGAGAATCATATAAAGAGAAACCACTGTAATTGGATTTTTATGCAAGGGAAAAGTAGCGTGTACTTTAGGCTTGACTTTTCTTTGAATAATTTGTGGAAATTTACAATTCGCAAGTGATTTGAAAATTCAAGTTGCTCATGTTGACACTTAATTAAGAAAGCTGATCAAGAATCATCTGAATCCAAATTATTTGAGGATATAATACTTGTGATCCATACAGGATTGTTCAGTGATTTATGCTAGAAAGATTTCCGATGATCTCTCGCTTAAAATTGACGGTTCAATTGCGAATTTAAAGTCTAATATTTTTATGTTATTTTTTTAGCCATTATTGATGTTGGAACTCTTGTATGTGTGTGTTGCATCAATTAATAACTTTAGTTAGATCCGCATCATTTGTTTGCTTGGATTCTTCTGTTGCATTCACACGCATATATATCTTGCAGCCTATTATTTTCAACCAGTGTTAGATTCTGGTCAATTACAACCAGCAAATCCAAGCTTGATTTTGATTTTGATTGTCCTCACGCCTGGTAAGGGGATCCACATCTTCTTTTAAAAGTAAAAAAAAAGAGGCACCATGAAATTTGGAAGGAAAAAAATCTCCTATGTACAATGTGTCCACCCCTAATCAAACAAAAAAAAAAAGATGCTTCCATCATGCATTCTGTAAAACTTATGGAAGTTGCCAAAATATTGTAATTTCTACTGTTTATACGCAACGTGCCCCGAATAAAAGTCAATTTTTTCCAGAGTTCTTCTTTGGTGCTTTTGATTCTCTCTACATTATGAGCTATGCTCAGCAGGTGTAGAAGTTTTTCTCCAAAAAAACAAGTTATGAATGCAAAAGAATTATTGTCCTCAGGTGCACTCAACATCAAGTGGCCAAGGAATCTTTAATGGAAGGGAAGACAAAATTTAGCAAATGCAGCCCTCACATTGTACCCCAACACATTCTCCTTCATAAATTGGTAGTGTGTGGGGCCTGAAACAACTCATATTTATCATTAAAATCCATCATCATCTACTAATGGTTTTGGTGTGGCCATAATCTTTATGGGCTATCACTATACAAATGAGTTGTCAGGTTCAAGTGATTAAGCACTAGGCCTTGCTTTATGCATTCAATTGCCGACGATGATGGAGATATTCCATATTCGGTTGGTGCGGAGATCGCTGATAGATGAAATTCGGTCAAGATCACACGAGTAGATCTACCGCGTTCATGATCCAAAATATGTTACATTGTTCATTACCAGAGGAATGAATAGATGGCAAGATGGCTTGGTACATGCACATCCTACCTCGCCAATCAAGAAATCTTGACATTGCAATAGGGGACCAATGGCTATGCAATTAATGTTGGGGTTTTGTTGTGGTTGTGCTATTAGACATTGCCTCTGCTAGTCTTGGTATTTCTGTCATGTTCATATTGATACCGAAGGAACATATTAGCGGTAAAGCGTCTTGTCGAGCAAGAGGTCTTGACTGCATACATGTCACTGCTTGACATTCAAAATATTTATATCAGGTATGCCAAAAATAACCTTCCTATAGAGGAAAAAACTCTTCAATGTACCAAATATACATGAGCTAGCTGACAGCGGACTCAAATAAAATTCAATAAGGGCTCATGTCCTCGCTGAGATTTTACGGAAAAAGAAATCACTACTTCGATTATGTGATTACCGACGGGGCAAAGCGGCGCCAACCTATGATCTATGTGAGATTAAGACGGGCAATCATGCAGAATGATACTAAGAGCAAAACCACTTAAAAGAACACCAATATTTTAACATGGTTCGTCCCTGATTTGGACCTGGTTTACACAATGTGAAAGAACACTAATATTTTAACATGGTTCATCCCTGGGTCTAGTCCACAAAGTGTGTGTGTGAGAGAGAGGGGGGAGGGGGGATTCCACTGTATCAATGAACAAGAAGAGAGAGAGGGAGAGAAAGAGAGAGTGGGGGATTCCATTATACCGGCCTGTTAGGATTTTTAATAGGCATGCAAGGAAGACGAGTAAAATAAGAACATGTAACATCAATATTTAACGTGGTTCGATCAAACCCGGCCTATATTCACATAGTAAACATGAGAATCTTTTTATTAATGATCAAGAATACCATTACATTTTATACTTTCTCATCTCTCTCATCTCTCAACTCAGATAACAATTTCTTAGAATTTTTAGGTCCCAAATAATTCGGAAAACAAAACACATGATCTTTGAGAAGAAAGAATAAAATAAAAGGCACAATCAAACGTAAGAAATTCTTCACCTTCTATACTTTTATTCAACTTAATACGAATTACAGAAAATCCTTTTCTTCGAAATCTCTTACAAAAACTTCTCTTCAACTTTTCTTTTTCTTCTTCTCTACAAAATATCATAATCCATTTATATTTATAAGCCTAGAATTCCTAAACCTATTTCTACTAGAATACCAATAAAGATCTCATCAAATTTTCAAAACAATCTCTAACAAATTTTCAATTAATTCTCCAATAAACTTTCCAAAATACGCCAAAAATCGTCAACGGATGTCTGAAGCACAATTGCTCAGACGTCTGTCTACGCTCTGGATTTCTGAACCTATAGGAGAAAAAACTCTTCAATGTACCAAATATACATGAGCTAGCTGACGGAGGACTTAAATAAAATCCAATAAGGGCTCATGTCTTCGCTGAGATTTTACGGAAAAGGAAATCACTACTTCGATTATGTGTTTACCGACGGGGCAAAGCGGCGCTAACCTATGATCTATGTGAGTTAAGACGGGAAATCATGCAGAATGATACTAAGAGCAAAACCACATAAATGAACACCAATATTTTAACATGGTTCGTCCCAGATTTGGACCCAGTCCACACAATGTGAAAGAACACTAATATTTTAACATGGTTCATCCCTGGGCCTAGTCCACAAAGTGTGTGTGTGTGAGAGATGGGGAGGGGGGGGGGAAGGGGGGATTCCACTGTATCAATGAACAAGAAGAGAGAGAGGGAGAGAAAGAGAGAGTGGGGGATTCCATTATACCAGCTTGTTAGGATTTTTAATAGGCATGCAAGGAAGACGAGTAAAATAAGAACATGTAACATCAATATTTAACGTGGTTCGATCAAAACCCGGCCTACATTCACATAGTAAACATGAGAATCTTTTTATTAATGATCAAGAATACCATTACATTTTATACTTTCTCATCTCTCTCATTTCTCAACTCAGATAACAATTTCTTAGAATTTTTAGGTCCCAAATAATTCAGAAAACAAAACACATGATATTTGAGAAGAAAGAATAAAATAAAAGACACAATCAAACGTAAGAAATTCTTCACTTTCTATACTTTTATTCAACTTAATACGAATTACAGAATATCCTTTTCTTCGAAATCTCCTACAAAAACTTCTCTTCAACTTTTCTTTTTCTTCTTCTCTACAAAATATCATAATCAATCTATATTTATAAGCCTAGAATTCCTAAACCTATTTCTACTAGAATACCAATAAAGATCTCATCAAATTTTCAAAACAATCTCTAACAAATCTTCAATTAATTCTCCAATAAACTTTCCAAAATATGCCAAAAATCGTCGACGGATGTCTGAAGCACAATTGCTCAGACGTCTGTCTACGCTCTGGATTTCTGAACCTATAGGGAAAAAAACTCTTCAATGTACCAAATATACATGAGCTAGTTGACGGAGGACTCAAATAGAATTCAATAAGGGCTCATGTCCTCGCTGAGATTTTACGGAAAAAGAAATCACTACTTCGATTATGTGTTTACCGACGGGGCAAAGCGGCGCGAACCTATGATCTATGTGAGATTAAGACGGGCAATCATGCAGAATGATACTAAGAGCAAAACCACATAAAAGAACACCAATATTTTAACATGGTTCGTCCCGGATTTGGACCTAGTCCACACAATGTGAAAGAACACTAATATTTTAACATGGTTCATCCCTGGGCCTAGTCCACAAAGTGTGTGTGTGTGAGAGAGAGGGGGAGGGGGGATTCCACTGTATCAATGAACAAGAAGAGAGAGGGGGAGAGAAAGAGAGAGTGGGGGATTCCATTATACCATCTTGTTAGGATTTTTAATAGGCATGCAAGGAAGGCGAGTAAAATAAGAACATGTAAAATCAATATTTAACATGGTTCGATCAAACCCGGCCTACATTCACATAGTAAACATGAGAATCTTTTTATTAATGATCAAGAATACCATTACACTTTATACTTTCTCATCTCTCTCATTTCTCAACTCAGATAACAATTTCTTGGAATTTTTAGGTCCTAAATAATTCAGAAAACAAAACACATGATCTTTGAGAAGAAAGAATAAAATAAAATGCACAATCAAATGCAAGAAATTCTTCACCTTCTATACTTTTATTCAACTTAATACGAATTACCGAAAATCCTTTTCTTCGAAATCTCCTACAAAAACTTCTCTTCAACTTTTCTTTTTCTTCTTCTCTACAAAATATCCTAATCAATCTAGATTTATAAGCCTAGAATTCCTAAACCTATTTCTACTAGAATACCAATAAAGATCTCATCAAATTTTCAAAACAATCTCTAACAAATCTTCAATTAATTCTCCAATAAACTTCCAAAATACGCCAAAAATCGTCGACGGATGTCTGAGGCACAATTGCTCAGACGTCTGTCTACGCTCTGGATTTCTGAACCTATAGGGGAAAAAACTCTTCAATGTACCAAATATACATGAGCTAGCTGACGGAGGACTCAAATAAAATTCAATAAGGGCTCATGTCCTCGCTGAGATTTTACGGAAAAAGAAATCACTACTTCGATTATGTGTTTACCGACGGGGCAAAGCGGCGCCAACCTATGATCTATGTGAGATTAAGACGGACAATCATGCAGAATGATGCTAAGAGCAAAACCACATAAAAGAACACCAATATTTTAACATGGTTCGTCCCAGATTTGGACCTAGTCCACACAATGTGAAAGAACACTAATATTTTAACATGGTTCATCCCTGGGCCTAGTCCACAAAGTGTGTGGGGGGGGGGGGAAGGGGGGATTCCACTGTATCAATGAACAAGAAGAGAGAGAAAGGGAGAGAAAGAGAGAGTGGGGGATTCCATTATACCAGCTTGTTAGGATTTTTAACAGGCATGCAAGGAAGACGAGTAAAATAAGAACATATAACATCAATATTTAACGTGGTTCGATCAAACCCGGCCTACATTCACATAGTAAACATGAGAATCTTTTTATTAATGATCAAGAATACCATTACATTTTATACTTTCACATCTCTCTCATCTCTCAACTCAGATAACAATTTCTTAGAATTTTTAGGTCCCAAATAATTCAGAAAACAAAACACATGATCTTTGAGAAGAAAGAATAAAATAAAATGCACAATCAAACGCAAGAAATTCTTCACCTTCTATACTTTTATTCAACTTAATACGAATTACAGAAAATCCTTTTCCTCGAAATCTCCTAAAAAAACTTCTCTTCAACTTTTCTTTTTCTTCTTCTCTACAAAATATCCTAATCAATCTATATTTATAAGCCTAGAATTCCTAAACCTATTTCTACTAGAATACCAATAAAGATCTCATTAAATTTTCAAAACAATCTCTAACAAATCTTCAATTAATTCTCCAATAAACTTTCCAAAATACACCAAAAATCGTCGACGGATGTCTGAAGCACCATTGCTCAGACGTCTGTCTACGCTCTGGATTTCTGAACACTTCTTCTTCAGACATCTGAAGAACAATCCTCAGACGTCTGCAAAACAACCTTTAGATGTCTGAGAGATATATCTTTAAACGTCTGACCGCTCTCTGTAATTATTGAACTTGCATTTGAGACGTTTGACGCACAATCATGTTGAATATAAGTCAATTTCATAACAATCTCCACCTTGACTTATATTCAACGAGCTATTTTCTATCTTCTCTTCACAATTTCCACCCACGACGGCTTCTGAGCTTAGCACAAAACTCCATCTTGACTCAAGCTTTCTCCACTGTGCTCCAAATTTGTTCTTCCATACTGTAAAATTTCAGAAATATAAAATAATATTTTTTGGAATTTAAATAATAAAATACTAAATTTCACGAAAACTATACGAGTACGAATTTGGGGTTTTCGTAAAATAGTATAATTATATATATCAATATTTGGAAAATAATTGGATATTAATATGAATTATTAATTACAAAAGGTATTTATTGGATTTGGATATTTTATAAATAATTATGCAATTAATTATATACAAGTTTATATTAAACGTGATTAATGCACTACTAATCACAATTAAGCCAAATCCACTTTTGTTAAGCTATGGCTAATGCACCATGACACTTTGTGTTGATTCATGCATGGCTTCTTACTATTTGTTGATATTTGGGTTTCTAAAAGGAAAAGAGAAAAGAAAAAGAAAACAAAAGATATGAGAGGGGACATTGAGGCATGGGCATGAGAGAGAGAGAGTGAGAATGAGAAAGAGGGAGAGAGAGAGAGAGGGTATGGCTCACTTACCCCATTCTTTCTTCATTTCATTCTTCCTTCAACTCCTTCATCTTCATCTTCTCATTCTTCCTCCACATCACTACCCATTGCAATCATCTCCAAAATCTCATCAAAACTCATGGTTTCCTTCACAAAAAATATGCATCACCTCATTCTACACCCCATAGCAAGCTCAAGTTTGGATTTTGAGCAGTTTCATCCATCTTGGAATTTTCTTCAGTTGCTCCAAGAGATATAACCTTCACTTTTCTTCTTGTTATTTAGTGTCTTAACTTCCTAATTATGTTTAGAATTCGATTAAGCTAGATTAGCGACCTTGGAAATTTCTAGGATGTTTTAGTGGATGATTTGACTAGTAGAGATGTAATTGAGATTTAGTTAGTGAACCTAAAAACCTTTAGTGATGATAATCCTGGACAACTTGAGACTAGAATCACAAAACACGAACTTAGAAGTTTCCTAATGTCGGTTTTTGGCGATTTGTGTTATCTCTGTAGAATCTGCTATGACCCGAGAGCTCTATAAAATACGTTCCCATCACAGAGAGGTGTGCAGACCATATAGAATTTTCCCCAGAGACCCAAGACCCCAACTCCTATTGCATGCCGCAATTTTATTCCCCCAGGCCGCAAATTGCGGCCTGGTCTTGATGCTTTGGTTTGGGTTTTGGTGCATGTCCTTGTTATCTATTGTGTAGACCTACCCTATATGCTAAATGTTCTAATTTGACCTAAGGTAGAATCTAGGAGTGATTTTCCATGTTGCTGATTTCTGGTTTCCGATTTCTGAAGACTTAGTTTTGGTATTTGAGATTTAGCATGGTCGTTGGACTTTTGCACGTCAACGAAGAGGGTTATTTGGTTGTTCTTGTATGCGAGGGCTATATGTTTTAACCTATGAGCACTTCGCGTGTCGGATCGGTTTTCGGATTTGGTTTTGATATCGTTACGATGTGTATTGATGTGTAGGTACCTTCGCATGGACTTCCGAGACAACGAAGAAGATCAAGATATTCATCGACTTCGGATAAGTAAAGATATTGCAGATGAGTAGATCTATATCTATGGGGAAAGTCGGGTGAATGGTGTATAGCACCCCCCAACCATAGTAATGGAGAATCGATATATAGAATATATTTTGGAGAGACCTATGCTATGAACTTACGGATATGATCAAAGGATTTAGTATGAGATGATATGATAAATACAAGATGACTTGGATTGGTATATTGATATGATGAAATGAGAATATGATGAAATAAGATAACATGAGCGGATATGCTTGATATGAGAATGTAAGGCGATATGAATACATAAATACATATGCCAAGATATATTATGAGATTGATGAGATATGATGTGAGATCGATATAAATATGATATGAGATTGATATATATGTATGTATATATGAGAATATGAGATAATGTTATATATTGGGACAATATATCCTTATTCTGATTTGATGACACCGTACGATGGATTATACCGTACGTGATAGGACACCGGATGATTGATCCGCACTTTCAATTCGAGGATGATGTACGAGGATTATATCACATCTGATACTATGAGGCTGGATCGCCGACTTATGGTTTTGTAATGATTCGGAGAATCATTACTTCTAAACACCTTAGTGGATAATGGGTTATATTTGATGTATCTAGGGGTAGTTACCTATCTTATTACCGTTCATGTTATGCTGTATTATTTCTCGTGACATACGTACTATGTTCCCAGCATTACCTTTATATGGCATCGTCTGCTAGTACACCTGCACTATTACCAATGATGCGCATGTTACACATACACAGATTTACCGGCTCATACATTCATCATCGGTAATTGCCATGCTACTTACACAGTAGAACTGCTATATCATGGTATTACTCTTAACTATAAAGTAAAATCATTGTTCAGTAATTATCACATGACATGCTTACATGATAATACTTGAGATGCTTATAGTACTGTTCTATATTTGCATATACTGTACTTTATGGTTACATGCATTGAGATGCTGTTTTCATGAGATATCTGGATTTGAAAACAAAGAAAATTATGAATTGTTTTAAAAACGCGGTTTTTCGTGATGTGATTTAAGGCATCCACCATGGGTTTTCTTGGTTCTGAGTTATGAGCATACCCGATTCGAGGAGTGAGGAAGAACCGTCTGCGGGTACATGGTGGGCCCGGTACGGTACCCATGGCAAGAAGATCGTAGAGTAGACGATGAGCCTGGCAGGAGAGCACTACTGACCGGTGATAGTTTGGGCTCGGCGGTTATCCAGAGGATACCGACCGGAGTCGAGAGATCAGATGGATATGAGAGCCGATCCGAGGATGCGGCGCCAGAGATATGAGAATGTACGTATCGATATTGGACACGGGTATTTATGATATTTCGAGTGTCGATACTGGACACTCAGGTTTCATGTTGATCGATGTGTCGTTGATGGACACACGTTGGTTGGTACACATGCATACATGCATATACATTCAGATGACTATCATTACATACTGATATTGGCACGACTCTATTATACACATATGCATACATGATCACCCTAAATACCATAGTATTACCTTCATGATACAGTATGACCTAAGGATCGTTGTTCATTCGATTTCTACCTGCTGATATTTTCTACTCACGAATTGGCAACTCACCACCGTTCTGCCACAGTTTTCTTGCAAGTTCGACCGCTTGGATTAGTAGCGGTATCGCTGGCATACAGCTTTCTTCAGGGTGTTTTGGTTTGGTAGGTGGGATACACATTTGGATCATGACCACTCTTGTACCTATTATTTCTATTGTATCTAGTTAAAGCTCTATCAATCAGAAGCCAAACTTTGTATATTTGGTAGACCTAAACACAAACTTGTATATTGGCGAGACTTAGAGCGAGATGGGTGTTTATCTTTTATTTGAGCTGATGATGTCTTGGTCTGCTTTACTTTCATTCTGTGTTTGATTTTCGCCATAGGGCGTCATATATTTATGCTTTATTGCATGGTTGTGATTTTGTCAATTGGTGAAGAGCTAGCTGCTACTTGAGGATGCCTATATTATTGCATGTATGTAGTTTTAGATCAAAATATATAGGGGGGTGCTACCCAAATTTCAAGGATGAAACTATTTTCAAGTTAGTATACAATCATTGCATTTTCATATGATACGAATTATACTTTTAAAAGAAAGTCTTGAATTTCTTATTTCGATATTTCAAAACCGCGCTTCCACTATTTTCCACAAAAAGGTTTAGATTTATGGGCTTTGCCTTACTTGAATTAAGGCGGGGTTCTGTAGACTTCACGTAATTCTCATGCCGGTCACGTGCCAATTCCGGGTCGTGACACATACACAGGCTTCTCCACAACTTGATATATGTCGCTTAAGGTTTTGCCTCCTTTCATTACGAAACAATTCTTCTGGCACACCTTAATCACTCCACCTTGAGCAATAATTGTATAACCTTTCATATCCAATCTCCTAAGCGAAATTAGATTTCTCTTCAGTTTTGGGACATACCTAATATCTCCAAGAACTCTATGCTTCCCATCGAATATTTTCATCTTTACGGTACCCATGCCTTCTACTTCTACTTCATAATTGCCTGCTAACGTCACCGTCTCCTTTTCTCCTTCATCTCATCGAATCACTCCTTATTTGAAGATAATTGATAGGATGCTCCCGAATCAATATACCACATATCTTTTTTTTTTTTTTTTTCCGTCACTAGTCATAAGCAAATTGTACTTTGGTTCGGCATTGTAGGCTACATTCGTTTGCACTTCCCTTTTAAGTCTTTTTAGATTATCTAAGTCCTCTTTCAACTTGGGGCAATCAGACATAAATTTGTAGGCGGGTAAAATAAAAATCGAACATGTAAAACTCAAGAGCAGAAGTGTGGGTCCTACATTAAGAAAAATAAGTCAAGAACGCGTCCGTGTTCGTGCCCCGGACCTCGCATCTGTGCCCGTGGCCCAACATTTCACAGCCAGCAGGCCCCGTCGTCCGCGACCCGTCATCCGCGGCCTGTCATCCCAGGCCTCGTCGTCCGTCATCAGGTATTCCAGTCTTCCACGACCTTGTTTTCCGCGGCCCCGTCGTCCTACATCCGCGGCCACCGTCGTCCGTCGTTCGGTATACCAGTCGTCCGCGTCCCCGTCGTCCGTGGAGCCACCATCTATGGGCTATCCGCCGTTTAGCCCAATTTACCTATAAATAGATCTCCTATTGGCTCATTTTCGTAGGGGGTAGGAATTTTTGACACGGAAGCTCTGCCTCTGCCATTTTTCTTTCCCTCTCGTCCATTGTCTCTTCTTGGAGTTTTAAGACTTCGCGAAGGTGGAAACCATTGCTCCCTCGTTTAGACTCCTCCATTGAAGACTCTTCTCGAATCTCTTCAAGATCAAGACTTTAAAGACCAAAACTTGAAGATTCAAAAGTTCAAGACATCGATGACTTGAAGCCCAGAAGTCAAGATCCAGTCGATCAGTCGAAATCTTGTAGCGCATTTCGCTAAAGGTTCTGTCCGACGTTTCTTTCGTGTCGTACGGTCAAAGAGAAACTCGTGTTTACGAAGGATCCTACCGCCACATCGAATCCCCAGATCTCTATATTTTTTTATTTTTTTAATTCTTTTTGCATACATTTACATACTTATAAAACGAGAAAATTGCTTGTAACCGTTTAATGGAAATGAACGCGGAAACCCCGATTTCCACCGTAAACAAGATGACGACTCCAATGGGGAGAAGCTTTTCTGAGGAAGAACTAATGTCGCAGTACGACACCCATCAAGAAGGCGACGTCGTTACGACGAACGTGGTGAAAATCGACCGAAAAGCCTTCGAGCGGAACTTAAGGGAAAGGGGATTGGCGAGTAGCCTCAAGCGCTCACCTAAGGCCAACCTCCATGTTGCCTCGGCTGCCCCCTCCATTTATGATTCAATGGCCTTCTTGTTAAAGGCCCATTGCCTCTCCTTCGAAGAGGAGATAGAAGATCAATACCCTCACCGAAGTTCAAAGGCAAAGAGAGATCCGGCGCCCCGCGCCAAGTTTGGATGCGCGTCAGCTCAAAAGTCGATAGAATTGAAGCTGAACTAACTATAGACCGTTCCTTGGCCGAGCACGCCACCGTTACCATGGCTGATGGTACGGCTGTCACCGTTTCTGTGCCGAAGTCCAGTGTTGCTTTATGTCGGGCCCGTGCCGCGTGCACCGTCGCTGGTCGACTGGCAGCCACTTGCCCCGACCATGTCCTACTTGTCGAGAAGACCTCCGTGAAGGAGGAATGAACTCCTATTGTCTCTTGCCGCATGATAAAAAGGAAGAGACGTTAAGCTGAACTTGCGACCCGTCCAGCTGAAATGCCGCCCCGCCTAAGGCTGAGATCCAAAATTGTGGCGCCTGTCACTACGGCTAATGAAAGAAACTCACGCCGTAGACGCATATGCCACATATTTGCGGTATCCTCCACCTGTTTCTCTGTAGCCACGGCTGTACCACCAGTCACTGTTCTGCCGTCCAAACGATACAAGTTCTTAAGTCATTGTCCCTTTATGACCACAATGGCATCCCTGACAACCTTTAGCACTCTATCTTGATCCACGAACTTGCATCCTGTTACATCCAATGCTTCTAGAGAAATCAGATTCTTCTTTAGTTATGGAACGTGTCTTACATTCACAAGTTTTCGCACCACACCATCAAGCATGCGAAGATTGATGTTCCTTATACCAATGGCCTTGCACGCCACATTTTCCCCCATAAGAACACCGATACCATTGTACTCATTACAAGTGTCGCGCAACTCCTTTTTGGGACAAATGTGATATGAACATCCAGAGTCAAGTATCCAAGCATCAAAATTTTCCCCCGTCTCGATATGTACTATGAGTACATCACATGGTGCTTCTTCTTCTTCTGTCGCAACATTGGCTTGATCCGAACTATTTGTACTGGCTCCTTTAGCCATCTTCTCGAACCACTGTTTGTATTTTTAACATTGCTTCTTCCTTTGCCCTGGCAGTTTGCAAAAGAAGCATGGTTCGCCATCTTGCCCTGATAATTTGGATTTCCCTTATTGCTCTTGCCTTCGTATCTTGTCTTCGACCTTCTCCTTTCATTGGAAAACAACCCTGATAACTCCTCTGATGGATTTGATTTTTTCATGATCTCATTGTTGAGAAACATAGATGCAAGCTCTTCCATCTCGAGAGTATCCTTCCCATAGAGAATCGTTGTCACCAAATATTCATAAGATATTGGAAGCGAAAAAAGAAGCAAGAGCGCTTGGTCTTCCTCCTCTAACTTTACCTCAAGGCATAGAAGATCAATAGCCATCTTATTGAAGCTATTCAAGTGGTCATGAATTGGAGTACCTTCTTTCATGCGTAGAATGTAGAGTTGCTTCTTTAAATGCAGCTTGTTAGATAAAGATTTTATCATATATAAGCTCTTCAGTTTCAACCATAAACTCACCGCAGAAGTTTCTGACATGACGTACATCATGTTGTCCACCAAACAAAACCCTATCGTGCACTGTGCCTTCTGATCAATGTCTTCCCATGTATCATATGCTATGTGATCAGTCGAAAATATTGCATTTTTAACACGTCAATTTCCCTACCATTTGCACTCATCTAGATGTGTTCGGTATTAATATAGCACATATTAGCAAATTGACTGTAAAATACCAAATAACTTGTATTATATATTAAAACCGACATTTCTGAGGGAAATTGAGTGTTTATCATTGCATCGCATAATCTTTGTGTAGCGCAACACTTGTTTCGAGAATCTGTGCAGGAAATTCCAGGAGAAAAGCCGAAACAGTTAAAAGTGCTGAGAAAAATACGACAAGTCCAAGACTTGAGATCTGGCAATGAACTAAAGAGAATTATGAGATTCAACATATCAGAAAATGTACCTAAAGTCAGCACCAAGCCTCAGCAGAATTTACATGCAGTGAAGCTTCTAAAGGGCCGCGGATCCACGGCCGGAGCAGGGCATGCGCGGCGGATCCGCGGCTACGTGGGGGTGATGTCGGCATCTCTTCATCTCAGTATTCTTATCTCAAGGCCAACACTCATTTAAGCTACTCCAAACTCCAGAGAACTCCAGAATCTTCTGACAGAACAGCAAGGCCCTTTGTACAAGCTAAACATCCTCAAGCTTCCAAAGCAAGCCACTTAACTACCTAAGCCTAGAAGCTTCTCCCTAACCTCCAAGCTTATGAAGGAAGCTAAGCCTAACTAACTACCTCTAGAAGCTTCTACCTAACTACCAAGCTTACAAGGGAAGCTAAACTAAACCTAGTTTCTAAAGGAAGCTAATCCTAATCAAGGCTATAAAAGGGACCCTAAGGCTTCACTTCAAAGGTTGTTGATTCCTTCATCTCTTCCCACAAGTTGAGTGACACAACTTGTACCTCCAAACCCTAACCCTAATCCAATCACCAAGCCAAAAATCAAGAACACCGAGTACAATTCAAGCAAGAAGCTTTCAATCCTTTAGAAAGCGACGCCAGACTTCATCGGAGCATGTGATCCAAGGAGATCCGCGACTCAAGGAGACGAGCGAAGCCGAAATCAACGATCAAGTTCTTTCCTCTTGTAGATCTTGAGAGAATTGTAACGAATTGTTGAATAATAAAGGTGAAAATTCTTTAATCTTGCTTTCTTTACATTCTTGCATCATGATTCAATCTCAATTCTTGATTGTGTTTCTTGTTATGATGTTTGAGTAAAACTCCGCTCGTGAAGGAGTCGAGAGAATCAATAGATGATGATATTACAAATCTTGAAACGATTCTTAAGTCCTATGAGTCTTGTAAATCTTAGCAAATTGAAGAATCGACTACCTATTTTCGAGCGATGCTTTCCTGATTGTGTTCGCTCTTAATTAGGGATCCACGATCGATTCTTGAATTTACTAGAGGCTAGAATGTGAATGAAATCAACGAAAGGACAAGGGATAGATGATGAAACCCTAGTTTCCGCAAGAAATCCCTAATTCTCGTTGATCGTCATCGATCCAGTATCAAATCATCGATGGATAAGAAAACGTAATCAATAGACTTCATCACGTCTATAGATTCTATCGATTCCTATGAGCCTCACTTCGTTTCTTGATTACTATTTGGATTGGATATCATCAATTCTTAATTCTTGATTTTAAATGTTTTCTTGATTTTAGATTTAGATCTAGATAATTCTTGAACTTCAATTTTATAAATCTTGAATTGAATTGTCTTTTCTCTTTTCTTTAATTTTCAATTCATCTAATTCAATTACGAATGGATCACACTTTCCCTGTGGACGATCCGCACTCGCTAACGCGCTACAGACGACACCGTTATTGATTGCGGTTTACAAATTTCTTTGGTTGTGATTTCTATACATTTTCAAAACACGACACACAGAGATTCATTCAATCAAATGGCGTCGTTGCCGGGGATGTGTGCTATTTTGTTCGTTTTTGTTATTTGAGTGGAAAAATTATTATTCCATCAATTTTTAGATCAAAATTCGTAACAAGCGCTTAACGATTTGTTGTGATTTGTTGCGAGGAAATCTGGAATCTGTGGAGCGATAGGAAATTTTTTCAGAGCATCTCAAGGAGTTTAGTGAGTGAACAGGAACAGTCCCATAAAATTTTGTGCAGTGATCTCTTGATTGCGCGGCGTTTCCGCGGCCATAGTGAGCTTCACGCGGCGGATCCGCGGCACTTTAGCTGCATCACTGTTCCAAACTCCTCAGGTATAATTCTCACTTTCTTATCTCCTCCCTTCTCTTCTCCAATAACCATTTTCTACAGGTTTCTTTGCAAAAATTCGCAGCGCCGCAAAAAGAAAATTTGTTGCGTGTTTGATCTTGGTTGTTTGCATATTTTAATACGGAAATTAAGGGGCACGACCAAATGCAGATTAGGTAGGGAGTTTATTATCCTTCCTATGCCCCAAAAAAATCATAAACTTGCATCCGTAATATAAGAAATCTAGACATGACTCTAAAGACCGTCGCTCTCATTTAGGACAGAAGGAGGCCATGGGTAATCTATTGCTTATCCGCGTTTCTTTTGTGGTGTCTAAGGCAAGTGTGTCTAAGACAAGTGGTTACTTAATTAGGTCCACTACTTACGTAGTGGAGAACCTCCTGTAGGGTTCCTAGGCACTCTACTGAAGTCTCACAAGTGATCAAACATGCACAAATCAAATTTTACGGGTGCCTACAAACCCGACTACGGATCGTTTACTAGATTTTTAGGCGAAAACATAAACTAGTTAACATTTTAACTAAGGGAACGGATATACAACCTTTGTAGATCCGGTCCACCACCTCCACGGCTCCGCAATGAAGTCCCCTCGCTGTCCAAATCATGTCTTGGGCTCTAGCGTCGGCATCATCGAAGAATGGGCGGGCTTGATCGTCGGTTCGATGCCGAAGATGATCTACGTCGAGGCATCGCTAGAACAAGCTCCAACTTCACCAAGTCGGAAAAACTTGTGAAGGAAACACCCTATACTACTTGGCAAGAGGTAGAGGATGAAGAAATAGGAAGTGGGTAAACTTTAGTTTTGGATTTCTCACTAGACTTCATGACTTGCCATTGAAGTAGCAAGCTTTCTTCAATGTTGAAGAAGATGAAGAAGAAGAAGAAGATATGATAACTTAATTAAAAATAGAAAAGAAAATACAATACTTATCATATCTTTAACCATGGTTTAGTGTAGAGACTTAACTTAGGTTAGATGAGTGGTTAGGGTTAGGCATGAGACAAGAATGGTGACTGAGTCAATGCTTCATGAATCTTCAACTAAAAACAAAATTAGCCACCATTCATTTCTCATTTTCCTTTTCTTTTGAAATAAATAAAATAAAAAGATAAATGAATAAGATGAAACCCTAATCACTAACTAACCATGGTTTAATACTTTACACAAAACCAAACAAGAATGTATCATCAAACATGATACAATCATGTGCACAAAGAAATATATCACATATACAACTTGCACAATTCAAGTGAGAAAATCCTTTTAAAGTGAACCAATACTAGTTAATGCAAAGTAATATATCAAATATATAATTATACATTAAATCATTAAATCAACACTTGATTCAAGGATCCTGTCATGTCGCATATAACCGGCCAGTATCCTATGTATCGGCTTATCGAATCAATCCTTGATTCGATAACTAGGTTATATCGCATATAACCAATCGATACATAGATCGTGAGAATGGAATACGGTATCACATACACGCATTATTCTCGGTCCCGCACATATCTCATATGCGCTCCTATTTCGTTTCGCTTGAGCCAGGAAACCTCTGTGTAGGACTCTAAAGACTCGTCAATACGCCGGCAGCAGATGATGATCATATCAAACACCCACAAGCCGCAATCGGTCTGCTAAACGTAACGGCCACCCGGGTATTGAGCGATCAGAAGATCGACGAGCAAGCCCGCTCACACTCCTGCGAATCCGACCAGTAACACTACCGTATAGTCCGGTATGTTCGTCTGATATGTCGCATATCTCGCCTAGGGGTGGTAAACGTCAGACCCCAATAGCTCGATAAGTCATGCCGACGTAGGGTCCATAACATTCGTGAAACTACCGATAACTCTTACCAGTATATCACTGCAACCCTGGCCAGGGATTTCCTGTTATGGCCAGTCGAGCATAGCACAACATCAACCCCCAATACCGGGAGAGTCGAATCCCCTCCTATCGCTCATTGCCTCCATGTGAATCGGGACTGTACCCAAAAACCACCTGTTTGCACAACTCAGTAGAGCCGTGGTAGGGTGGAAATCAAAGCACAGTGGGAGACACACAAGACTCTATGACGATCTCGGGTCAATAGACTAAGCTGTACCAGTGTCACCAGAGAACTGCCATCTGACGTGAGGTATAATACCATCTGGGAGTTCTCGGCGAGTCCGTTCAGTGTACCCAGTCTCCACTGAGCACCCGCATACCATCTTCGATGTCAAACACCAATGGATATGGGATCATCCATCGCCCATCGCATGGGTCGAGAAGATATACGCTAGTCTACTCTGGAATATCGATGCCCCGTCTCGATATTCCCACGACTAGGAACAATTCAAGGATGTACTCTTGGACTACCCAGGCCCCACTAGTATGATCTACATCATAGTCCTGGAAGTCGAGCACACATCCTATGGGCTTTATCAACATGTAATCAGAGAGACAGAAAGTATACATGTTAAGATAAAGTGCAACCAGATAGCGTACTATCATGTCGAGCAAGAAAGCCCTTCCTATATATGTCCCAGCATCCACTACAATATACATCCAATGTACAGTAATGGCCTCTAGGGCATACATATAACTAACAATCTCCCACTTGCACTAGGGCCATCTGTAGCAGTGGTTGCAGTATCACATACTCATCCATCCCCTAAAAGTCACTCTTTGGGAAAAAGGCCTTCGTGAGTGGATCCGCCGTGTTGTCCTCTGAGTCTACTCTCCTAACCTTGATCATCCTGGAGATCAACTATCTCCATGATCAGGTGATGCTGCCTCAGAATATGTCTGGGTCACTGATGGGACCAGGGTTCCAGGGCCAAAGCCACACTTCCATTGTCATACAATGGCAGGAACCTAGTTCATCTTATGAACCAATATACACCCAAACTTCCTCTTTGGTAGTATCTACAATAGCGATGTTACCAGCCTTTATCGTCTAGTTTGCCACGGTATCTAGCTTGGAACTCTTCCAACATACCGTCCCTTCACTGAGGGTAAAGACAGTGCCTGTGACTGACATTCAGTCGTCTTTATTACCCTGGAACACTTCCAGTGATTCTCCTCAGGATCGATTGATACCATCTCACTACATCTAGTGAGAATCCTAACATCCAATTACATCTATCTCATAGATGAAAACTCAGGATTTAGGAGGTATCACTTTGATCCTATTTGGGAAATCCTAGTGATAATAGGAGATTGACCGATCGTAGTATAGGAAACTCTTTTCCTATCAAGAGTATGTTGTCTACGTACAATACGAAGATGACCGCCTTACTCTCTACTACCCTTTTGTATATACAAGGTTAGTCTACCATTTTGATGAAGTCAAACACTTTGACTATCATATCAAAACAGACGTTCCAACTCCGCGATGCCTGCTTCATTATGTAAAGCAACTTGCACACGTTTCCGCTGCTCCCACTGTTTACGAAGACCTCTGGCTGTGTTCTTATAGACGTTCTCTTCTAAATCAGTATTTAGAAAAGCAGTCAGGGCACCCAACCACCAGATATCGCAGTCATGGTATGTAGCCGTGGCAAGTAGGATCTGGATAGACTTAAGCATAGCTACTGGAAAAAGGTTTCATCATTATCCACGCCTGGTCGATGTCGAAAACCTTTAACAAGTCTAGCTTTGAAAGTCTCAACTTTTCCATGTACACCAAGTAATCTTCTCAAGATATACTTGCTCCTGATGGGGATTTAACCCTTCAGATATAGCAACCAAAGTCCATACTTTGTTGGTGTATAAGGATTCCATCTCAGATCATTAAGCATCCAGCCATTCTTACAGAGTCCCTACTCTCGATGGCCTGCTCGAAACTGGTTGGGTCATCATCTCATGATGCAATCCTTGCTCCCACTGTCATCGAGAAACCGAGGTATCTCTCAGGTGGGTGAGGAACCCTACTAGATCGGCGGAGAGGCTGAGGTTCGTCGGAAACTATAGAATCTTATGGTTCTGTCAAATCATCAACTGCAGTTTTGTATAGCTGGAACCTTTCCAGTTCTACAGAACTGATCCTGCCTCGATCTTGTCCGGATTTTGCTTTAAACATAGGCCGGACAACCCTAAATCTTACTTAAGAGATAGGATCTTCCCGCACCATATCTTATATGGAGTGGTAGGCACTGATTTGATTCGAACCTAATTCAATAGGTATGCAGCTTCTCAAGTGCATAACCCCCAAAAAGGAAATAGGTAACTCAGTAGTACTCATCATAGAGCACACCTTATCATATAGGGTGTGATTGCTCCGCCCCGATATACCATCGTGCTATGGTTTATACGGAGGAGTAATGCTGAGAGAGAAACTCATTTTCTTTTAGAATAGTCCAGGAATGCTATGCACAATTATTCTCCTCCCTGATCTCATCATAGGACATAATACTTATACCCGTATTTTGGTTCTCTACTTCCTACTTATATTCTGTGAATACCTCAAAAGGTTCGGACTTATATTTCAACAGGAATATATGACTGAATCTTGAGAGATTATCATAGAATATAATGAAGTATAAAGAACCAGTCCTGGCATGTGTAGACCGGAGACCTTACACACATCGTCATGTATCAGTCCCAAGAGTTTACCAACTCTTTCTCTGCTTCCAGTAAACAGAGCTAGTGTCATTATATCTTTGTGACATGACTGGCAAGTTTCACAAGATGTAAATTCAAACTGATTTAAATATGCATCTAAAATGTAACTTCAGCCAGTCGGGTCGCATTGATATGACCTAGTCTACAATGCTTCAAGAGGAATTCGTTCATTTCTGAACTCTTCCTCTTGTGTGTGTTCTGTATGCGAGGAACTGTAGTTTGATTTAGAACGTCAATGCTTTTAGATAACGTGCCTGAACCGATCAACTTTTGATATAGGAAATGTTCAAAACATTATCCATCAATACAAAATTATATCCTTTCTTTACTAATAAAAAGATTGATATCATTTTGTATATCAGGTTCGGTATCTAATAGCATTTGTTCAGAATCAATGTATTCGTAATACAGGGTGACAGTGACCAACAGACTTGGCTGCAACACTTGCCCCGGTTTCTGTCTCATGAAACTTATCACCCGTTCTCAGTTTTTCTACCTCTTTGTAGCCCTATGTAACAACTTACATATCTGGGATCCTGATCCGGTATCATATACTCAGGATGCAGAGGATACTGAGAAACAGTTCTTTGTAATGAACACACCCGAAGGAGATGCATCATATGCACTTTCTTCGTTTGGGCGGCATAGGAATTCTGGTATTCCCCAATTTCCTGCTCTGTCTTATAACAATTATAAGTTGGAGCGGGACCAACGTTCCCCAGCTCAGTATAACAAGCGGGTTCGGTCAATACATCCATTTTATTATCTTGATTAAGGCGTGATAAGGTCGCTACCAGGAGAGAGAGAGAAGAAAACACTCTGCGTGCGCTCTTGCAAGATCAGATTGGTTATATATTTTATCTAATCAGGATGGCTCCCACTGTTTTTATCAAATCTTCCTTCAAACCCTAAAAGGAAAGACTAGCCGGGATTAATTACACTCTACAAGTTCGCCAATCTTTCAGCCAGGCCAGTGTTGGTACTTTGAGGGAGGTTCCCCGTGCTTTCGCACGGACCTAATTACTGTAAACCTCATTTTCCCAGAGGCGTAACCCCGTTGACACCTTTCTAGACACCTACTTGATTGGCTAATTGTAAAGTGCAAAACTCTCCCAGGAGTAACAATTACTCGCAGTGGGTATCGGGATCCAACTATCACATAGAAGGTATGCAATCTCATTGCAAATTCCAACACTTGAAACTCCCGATAAAGGTTTTTACCCCTAGCACCTATGACCTTAACTATGGTCAACAAATCATAAGTACTAGTCAAGTTCTACCCGTCATTTCGTGATTAATTAGACCCACCCACATGACCCTTAACTAAGGTCAACAAAGTCACACGACTGTCCTAACTAATCGCATCATATGCGGTGTAGGAAGACATCACTTAGCTACCGTACACTGTGCCTTGACTATGGTCAACAAACACAGCACGAATACTAAGTACTCTACTTCCTAAAATGACGGAGGGTTGCGGCTGGTTTTTGTGAAAACCTTTAACGCTTTGAACTTGATCTCGTTGCGGAATCAAATGGTTTTTAAATGGAATGTTTTCGAGGCTTTTCTAGTTTTGCTAAAGGGGTCACTCCCGGTGAAGGGATCGTCGGCCCTTTCCTCGTCGAATGAGGTGCGGGATATATCATATATATCGCTGTGCAAAGCAGAAACTATAGAAGCGATCAAAAGACAAACCGAGGGTTGTAGCATCTGCCAGTTATTGCTAAAGGAGTCACTCCCGGTGAAGGGATCTCGGTCCTTTCCTTATCGAATAAGGTGCAGGATGTTCTATAATGAACACCGCGATGCAAAGCAAGAACTGTAGCTACCTGTTTTATTTTGAAATTCGATTCCACAACATCAATTAGGTTTATTTTCTTTCATTAATCTCATTAATGAATATCCCATCATTTAAGTACCTAATCATCACAGATAAATACGACGTACACTTATGCCATCCGCATTCGCCTCGATGTCCCCTCGTGCACCGTTGGGTTAGGTAACTAACGGCAGAGCGGGGCAGGGCTAGCGCGGGTGTAAAACATAAGTAACGTCTATATAATATATCATATATACTATATATAATATCTGTCACAGAACATCACATGATCACAGATAAAACACAGCAGAAGAAACATATGAAATATTGGATATACTAGGACGTCCGTGTTTTCAATACGAGCCAGTATAAAACACGGATTCCACGGTCGTGATGAATAGCCAATCCCACACCCCTAGACCCCTACGAGAGCGGCAAGCAACCCTGCCAATTCTAGGGTTAGGAGACCCGGACTCGACTCCTCGAGTTGGTCTCCCACTGGACCCCAGAACCCGGTTACTTGTGCTCCCCTCCTTGGGTCTATCCTAGTGCAGAAAAGTAAATAATATACAAACGGTGACTACTTCCGCAACCTGGAAGTGCCCCAATAAAAGAATATTACATACAAGTTTTTACATGAATGAAAATGAAAAACACTCATCTCACATAAAAACCCCCGGCTATTCAAATACGACGATCCAATATAACATATCCAGCAACACATAACATCACATGTCATCAACGTAAGTAAATATGCGCATCCCAATTGTCGTTGACATATAGCAACGAAACCGGCGACATCACATATTACACTTACGGTCACAGAAAAGAAAGTGTAAAACTACAACAGTTGGAATCCGCAACCATCTCAGACATCGCATGCCTGACCAAATGAATTCTTAAGACATCGCATGCCTAACAATTATAAACCCCGCATTTTAGTCTCATTATCGAAAACTCTTTTCAATATCAAGTCGGGCAATTCAACAGGATTCCCGACATTCTGATCGAATGCTCGTCGCAAACTTCAGTAGACGGCCGCACCCCCGACGCCGTCGACAAAGTGCACCAAGGCGGAACACCGCTACCACGAGCACCCGAACGGATGCTTTCGGCGACGGGGTTCTCCTACAGTCACTTGGTCGGGGCTATGGAGTGAGGCTGTCTATCAAGTTTACCCGGCGAGTATCCGCGTACACTACGTGATTGCGACGGACTTTTGATCACATCAAAATTCCGTGGCAACCGATCAAGTGAGACTAAACTGCTATGTTTATAATATTCATTCCGTTATCTCATAACTATTTGTGAATTCCAATTATTGTATCACATTCCAGATAAATAGAAAATGCTAAACTTTTCGATCGAACAATCGAACACCCAAGTTTTCCCAATACAGATCAACACATGAAATAAGTCTAACAACATTCAGTTCGTGCCTCAGTACCAACGGTCCAGCCGTAGAAGGGTCAAGCCAACGCCTCACATGTGGCACGCCGTACTGTCCCAAACCCGAAGGTTCAAAGGGCAGTTCAAGACGGTCACATAATCGAGTTAAGGTTTGTTGTCTTCTAGAGGGTCCATCGTGTTACTTGCACTACTTAGAACGTCGTTAAACTTCGGAAAAATCCAACACTTGGAAATTTCCCGACAGGGGAAAAATTGGGTATTTATATCCGGTCGAACTTTTTAACATATTCTAAAATTTATCCGGAAAGCCACATAGACAAAGTTAAAAATCCGATCGATTCATCGAGTCCCCAATCCAACCCAGAAAATAAAACTCTGGAATCAATTTAAAATTCCCAGAAAACTCAGTAGAATTTATCAGGAATTACTGTGGAAAAACTAAGGGCCGACGTCACCAACTTGCCGCGGAAGCGCCGCAGAAGCCAGGCTTCTGCCGCGTTTCCGCGGCTGTTTGCACTGTTCATGGGAAACGTTTTGCACAGTAATTCTTGTATTTCATTGCTGAATTTTTTAAGCATTTTTAATTGACAAAAAACCACGTTTTACAGAAAAGTCCAGAGAGCATTTTCTTGTCGGGGTTTCGGGTCGATCGGAGTTCTAATTCCGTCTAGACTTCGCCTAAGGCTCTAGCTAGGCTCTGATACCACTGTAGGGTTCCTAGGCACTCTAGTGAAGTCTCACAAGTGATCAAACATGCACAAATCAAATTTTACGGGTGCCTACAAACCCGACTACGGATCGTTTACTAGATTTTTAGGCGAAAACATAAACTAGTTAGGATTTTAACTAAGGGAACGGATATACAACCTTTGTAGATCCGGTCCACCACCTCCACGGCTCCGCAATGAAGTCCCCTCGCTGTCCAAATCATGTCTTGGGCTCTAGCGTCGGCATCATCGAAGAATGGGCGGGCTTGATCGTCGGTTCGATGCCGAAGATGATCTACGTCGAGGCATCGCTAGAAAAAGCTCCAACTTCACCAAGTCGGAAAAACTTGTGAAGGAAACACCCTATACTACTTGGCAAGAGGTAGAGGATGAAGAAATAGGAAGTGGGTAAACTTTAGTTTTGGATTTCTCACTAGACTTCATGACTTGCCATTGAAGTAGCAAGCTTTCTTCAATGTTGAAGAAGATGAAGAAGAAGAAGATATGATAACTTAATTAAAAATAGAAAAGAAAATACAATACTTATCATATCTTTAACCATGGTTTAGTGTAGAGACTTAACTTAGGTTAGATGAGTGGTTAGGGTTAGGCATGAGACAAGAATGGTGACTAAGTCAACGCTTCATGAATCTTCAACTAAAAACAAAATTAGCCACCATTCATTTCTCATTTTCCTTTTCTTTTGAAATAAATAAAATAATAAGATAAATGAATAAGATGAAACCCTAATCACTAACTAACCATGGTTTAATACTTTACACAAAACCAAACAAGAATGTATCATCAAACATGATACAATCATGTGCACAAAGAAATATATCACATATACAACTTGCACAATTCAAGTGAGAAAATCCTTTTAAAGTGAACCAATACTAGTTAATGCAAAGTAATATATCAAATATATAATTATACATTAAATCATTAAATCAACACTTGATTCAATGATCCGGTCATGTCGCATATAACCGGCCAGTATCCTATGTATCGGCTTATCGAATCAATCCTTGATTCGATAACTAGGTTATATCGCATATAACCAATCGATACATAGATCGCGAGAATGGAATACAGTATCACATACACGCATTATTCTCGGTCCCGCACATATCTCATATGCGCTCCTATTTCGTTTCGCTTGAGCCAGGAAACCTCTGTGTAGGACTCTGAAGACTCGTCAATACGCCGGCAGCAGATGATGATCATATCAAACACCCACAAGCCGCAAGCGGTCTTGTAAACGTAACGGCCACCCGGGTATTGAGCGATCAGAAGATCGACGAGCAAGCCCGCTCACACTCCTGCGAATCCGACCAGTAACACTACCGTATAGTCCGGTCTGTTCGTCTGATATGTCGCATATCTCGCCTAGGGGTGGTAAACGTCAGACCCCAATAGCTCGATAAGTCATGCCGACGTAGGGTCCATAACATTCGTGAAACTACTGATAACTCTTACCAGTTTATCACTGCAACCCTGGCCAGGGATTTCCTGTTATGGCCAGTCGAGCATAGCACAACATCAACCCCCAATACCGGGAGAGACGAATCCCCTCCTATCGCTCATTGCCTCCATGTGAATCGGGACTGTACCCAAAAACCACCTGTTTGCACAACTCAGTAGAGCCGTGGTAGGGTGGAAATCAAAGCACAGTGGGAGACACATAAGACTCTATGACGATCTCGGGTCAATAGACTAAGCTGTACCAGTGTCACCAGAGAACTGCCATCTGACGTGAGGTATAATACCATCTGGGAGTTCTCGGCGAGTCCGTTCAGTGTACCCAGTCTCCATTGAGCACCCGCATACCATCTTCGATGTCAAACACCAATGGATATGGGATCATCCATCGCCCATCGCATGGGTCGAGAAGATATACGCTAGTCTACTCTGGAATATCGATGCCCCGTCTCGATATTCCCACGACTAGGAACAATTCAAGGATGTACTCTTGGACTACCCAGGCCCCACTAGTATGATCTACATCATAGTCCTGGAAGTCGAGCACACATCCTATGGGCTTTATCAACATGTAATCAGAGAGACAGAAAGTATACATGTTAAGATAAAGTGCAACCAGATAGAGTACTATCATGTCGAGCAAGAAAGTCCTTCCTATATATGTCCCAGCATCCACTACAATATACATCCAATGTACAGTAATGGCCTCTAGGGCATACATATAACTAACACCTCCCACTTACCTGGCCACAGGAGAGACAAAGAGGCAGTGGAGGATTGATCCCGCGACTTGTCTTTTGGCAGTTAGGAGCGGTCTAGAGCCTTGACCTAGGTGACCACTAGATTTAGGGTTGCTTGTTGCATTTGTTGTGATTTGCATCATTTTTTTCAAAAATCTGTATTCTTTTTCAAAACAAACACCAATCACATTATTTTCTCTAATTATATTAACGCTGCCACTTGTACTAAACCCTTTAGTGCAAGATAGGCTGGACACGGGATTCTAGTGCCCGTTTAGTCCGCGTTCCCCCGATCGACTCCGAAGTCGGTATTTCTACATTTACTTCTTCTTTACCCACCACCACACACACTTCGATGGACGCTTCTCCATCGAACTTCTTTACCACTACTCTGCCGCCGTCCGCAGGTGCGCAGAATCCACCCCGCATCTCTCTCCAAGAGAGGTGCTATACTATGCGAGGTCCTCTTTCGACCTGTCTCTCCATTCCACCAGCCAACGGGGATAATTTTGAGATTAAACCCCAATACATCAACCTTCTACCCAAATACCACGGTCTCGAGTCTGAAGACGCATATGTCTTTATCACCAAATTTGAAAATGTATGCACAATGATGGGTACCTCTCAGCTTTCTGTGGATGCTATGCGTCTATGTCTTCTTCCATTTACCTTGTGCGATATAGCCGAGAAGTGGCTGTATAACACTACCGTACATTCCATTACGAATTGGGAAGAATTCGTTGCAGCATTCCTTAAGAAATTCTACCCGAATCACAAGACAGCTCGAGTCCGTAGCGAAATAAATCAATTTACCCATGTTCCAAATGAACCATTCTCGAAGTGCTTTGAACGCTTCAAGGATCTGTTGGTTCAATGTCCACATCACGGAATCCCTAGATGGGATCTGTGCCGAATTATATATGAGGGCATTAACCCTACCACTAAACAGAACCTTGAAGCTATGTGTCAAGGCAATTTTATGACCAAAGACGATGGGGAAGCTTGGAAATACTTAGAAGATTTCGCTGAAAAATCTTTACAGTGGGAGGGTGTGAGTCCATCGTCTAGGGGTGGCAATAGCCAATCGGATGTTTCCATAGGAGTTAGAGCTGAAATTTCAGCTATACACAAGAAACTCGAGACTATGGAAAACAAATTTTTAGCTGCCGCCCTAAATCAAATGCCACTCTCCAAAACTGTATGTGGATACTGTTCTGATCCTTCTCATTTGACGGAAGAATGTCCATTGAATTCTCTGTTTCAAGGTCATGAGCATACCAATGCTGCTTTTCAAAGACCTAGAAACGATCCATTTTCTTCCACTTATAATCAGGGCTGGAGGAATCACCCTAATTTTGCTTGGAACCAATCACAAAATCAAAACACGGTTCCAAACCAAAACAATTTCCAAAGGGCTTTTCCACCACAACAGCAACCATTTCAACTGACTCAGCACCCCTACCAATCAAAAAACTTTCAAGATCCAGTCAACACACATGCACCGTATAATCCTGCACAGATGACTGGTACTGATCTCTCCGCTTCACTCGAACGGACTTTTGAAATGTACATGAAACGAATGTCGGCTGAATTTTGGTCTTCCCTCGATAAATTTGAGAAAAACTCTGACCTCCAAGCTGAGAGTTTAAAATCAATGGAAGCAGAAATTGGCCGACTAAAAGCCGAAATGAGTGCGAGAGAAAAAGGAAAACTTCCGTCTCAACCCCTACCGAATCCTGGGCATTACAATGTAAATGCCATCACAACGTTGAGATCAGGAAGAGTGCTGAATAATCACGTTGGGGAAGAGATTGATTTTACTGAAAGATCTATCAATAATACCCCGGCCGAGACCTTTCCTTACATACACACTTCTACTTCTGATCCTTGTTCTTCTACCCTACCGCCTTCTGACGAGCCTATTCTCCGTTTCCCTCTAGGCTCGACACCTCAGCCCACCTCTTCTATTCCTCCACAGACGATCCCCACTCCTATTCTGGGATCACGTCTACACACACCACCTTCTCCTATGATGGACCCAGCTCTTATTTCTAAAGCTCCTTATCCGAATCGGTTAAGGGGTAACAAATCAAGTTCACATATGGAGAAGATTATGGAAATGTTCAAACAGGTTAATATCAACATCCCTCTCCTAGATGCTATTCAACAAGCCCCCTCTTATACGAAAATTCTTAAAGACTTGTGTACTAGGAAGAGGAAGACTCAAGTGCCAAAGAAGGTCTTCATGACTAATAATGTTAGCACTGCTTTTACCCCACAGCTACCAAAGAAACGTAAGGACCCAGGATATCTTACGATATCGATTTCTATTAGGGGTAAAAATATCAACCATGCTCTTCTTGACCTAGGCGCAAGTGTTAACCTGCTTCCTTACTCTGTTTATGAGCAGCTAGGGATTGGAGAGTTGAAGCCAGCTCACTGCACTCTCCAAATGGCAGATCGTTCAATCACCAAATCTAGGGGTGAACTAGAGGATGTGTTGATAAAAGTCGGGGAATTTGTATTCCCTGTGGACTTCATTGTTCTCGATACACAACCTGTAGCAAACCCACAGAGTCAAATTCCGGTGATTTTAGGTCGACCATTCCTTACCACTTCCAATGCTGTCATTAACTGTAGAAACGGTTCAATGAACCTATCATTTGGAAATATGACAATTGAACTGAACATCTACAAAATTGGAAGTCAGCCATCTGAACCCTCTGCTCATATACTTGATATGTGCTCTGTCCACGAGATTGCTCCCGAAAGTTGCGGAGTTGATGAACTTTGCTTAGAAGATCTCGACGACACTACCACATTAATGTTTGATCTTGCACATCTTAGTGAGGACACATTTTCTAAGTTTGAGTCCGACACTCCTGACTCATCACCATTCGAGTCTGTATCTTTCACAGGCTATGAGCTTCTTTGTGACTCCGAAAATCATTCGATGATCCCACCTTCTATTATTTCTCCGCCAGCATTAGATCTCAAACTTCTATCTTCTCATCTTAAATATGCATATTTAGGTGAGAATGAGTCTTTACTGGTCATCATATCCGCTTCTCTAGCATCAGAGCAAGAGAATGCACTTTTGATGGTATTGAGATCTAATAGGCAGGCGTTTGGTTGGACCATGGCGGACATCAAAGGGATTAGTCCCTTGATTGTAGAACATCATATACACTTGATGGATGATGCCAAACCAACCCGAGAACCACAGAGACGGTTGAACCCCGTCATGAAGGATGCGGTGAAGAAAGAGATCGTCAAATGCCTTGACAATGATATCATTTACCCAATCTCCGATAGCCAATGGGTGAGTCCAATTCATGTCGTCCCTAAGAAATCTGGCATCACAGTTATTACTAATGAGGCAAATGAGTTAATTCAGACACGCGTCGAAACTGGGTGACGTGTATGTATTGATTACAGAAAACTCAATGCCGCTACAAGGAAAGACCACTTTCCTCTACCTTTCATTGACCAGATGCTGGAACGCTTAGCTGGACGTGAGTATTATTGCTTTATGGATGGATATTCTGGCTATAATCAGGTCCCCATTGCTAAAAAGGATCAAGATAAAACCACATTTACTTGTCCTTTTGGTACCTTTGCTTATAGACGCATGCCCATTGGGTTATGTAATACTCCCGCTACATTTCAGCGGTGTATGATGGGGATATTCTTGGATATGGTCGAGAATTTTTTGGAGATTTTCATGAACGATTTCTTGATTTTCGGAGACTCTTTTTCTGACTGCCTATCAAATCTTGACTCAATTCTTACTCGTTGCAAAGAGAAGAACTTAACCTTGAATTGGGAAAAATGCCATTTCATGGTCCAAGAGGGAATTGTGCTTGAACATGTTATTTCACGAAAAGGAATTGAGGTTGACAGAGCTAAAATAGATGTCATTCAAAACCTTCCTCATCCCAAAAGCGTCAAGGATATCCGATCATTTCTTGTCCATGCAGGCTTTTACAGGAGATTCATTAAGGATTTTAGCAAAATTGCTAGACCCTTAACTCTTCTCTTGGCCAAGGATACGACCTTCCACTTTGATTCGGATTGTGAGGCAGCATTCGACTCACTCAAACACTCTCTCACTACAGCCCCCGTTCTATCGTCTCCAGATTGGGATCACCCTTTTGAGCTTATGTGTGATGCATCAGATTTTGCAGTTGGTGTAGTCTTAGAACAACACATTGAAAAGATGTCATACGTGATCTATTATGCAAGTAAGATCCTGAACGATGCAGAAATTAACTATACAACTACCGAAAAAGAACTTTTGGTAGTTGTATTTGTATTAGAAAAATTCAGGCCTTACTTGATTGGCTTACCAATTGTTGTATACACTGACCACTCCGTCTTGAAACATCTTTTGGCGAAGAAGGATGCTAAAGGTAGGCTAATACGTTGGATCCTTCTATTACAAGAACTTGATCTTGTTATTAAAGATAAGAAAGGATGTGAAAACGTCGTAGCCGACCATCTTTCGCGCATCTCTTCTTCACCTATGACCCTGCCAATCAATGATTCTTTTCCAGACGAACAACTCTTGAACTTATCCGATGAACCTTGGTTCAGGGATATTGTGAACTATCTTGCTACGGGACTGATACCCAGCGATTGGTCAAAACAGGACAAACATCGTTTTCTATCCCAAGTAAAACACTTTTACTGGGATGAACCATATCTGTTTAAGTATTGTCCTGACCAGATCATTCGCCGGAGTGTCCCGAATGAGGAATTCAAGAGTGTTCTATCTTTTAGTCATGATCAGGCATGTGGGGGTCACTTCGGTCTTAAAAAGACGGCGGAGAAGGTTTTGCAATGCGGTTTTTATTGGCTGACCTTGTTCAAAGACGCATTTGATCATTGCAAAACCTGTGTACAGTGTCAACACACGGGTAGGATTTCCCGGAGAAATGAGATGCCATAGCAACCCATCTTAGTGGTTGAATTTTCGATGTTTGGGGCATTGACTTTATGGGTCCCTTTCCCAACTCCTTTGGGAATCTGTACATACTGCTTGTAGTTGATTACGTCTCAAAGTGGGTTGAAGCTATTCCTTGTCGCACTAATGACAAGAAGGTTGTCATTAAGTTCTTAAAAGAAAACATCTTTTCGCGATTTGGACACCCACGTGCTATCATTAGCGATAACGGGACACATTTCTGCAACAGGTCTTTCGAGACTTTGATGCGGAAATATACAATCAACCATAAACTTTCCACACCCTATCATCCCTAACGAGCCGGCAGGCTGAAATTTCAAATAGACAGATCAAACAAATCCTGGAGAAGACTGTTGCGAAGAATAGAAAAGATTGGTCGATCAAATTGACGGATGCTCTTTGGGCATTCCGAACTGCATATAAAACCGATCTAGGGATGTCTCCTTATAGGTTAGTGTTTGGGAAGTCTTGTCACTTACCAGTCGAGATTGAGCACAAAGTAATGTGGGCTATTAAAGAAATCAACTTTGATTTGAATCAAGCCTGCAACTTTCGGAAGTTGCAATTAAACGAGCTAAGCGAACATCGCGATGAAGTTTAAGATAACGCTGTAATTGTAAAGAATCGGACTAAGGTATTTCACGATAAAAATATTTTGAGGAAAACTTTTACACCTGGTCAACAAGTCCTTCTTTATGATTCACGACTACACCTTCACGCGGGTAAGCTACGATCTCGGTGGAAGGGACCTTTTATTGAGCGGTCTGTATACCCGCACGGGGCAGTTGAGGTAGAAAATGTTAAAAACGGTACATTTTTCAAAGTGAATGGACATAGATTAAAGCCGTATTTTTCCGTTGACCCCACGGAGGAGCTCCTGTTCTTACAGGAGGCATTTTATCTTGATTAAAATTCCTCCGTCTCACCTCCATGTCCTTTAAATTACTGCATCATCTTTTGAATAGAGGTGAGTGAAAAGAATAAGTTTGGGAGAGGATCTTCACTTAAATATTTTGCCCCCGTTAATAAATTTCCTCCCAAGCTTACAGGTTTTTCAAGATTTAGCGGATGGCAACAGTGAGGACACTGTTGAAAACAAGTTTGGGGGAGGTTTGTGCTTATTTTCGCATCATTTGCATAATACTTTGCATAAGCACAAAACATTTTGAAAAAACCTATAAAAAATTAAAAATTTCAAAAGACAAAAAATAAAAATATTTTTGTATATAAATAAGATAATAAAAGATTAGATAGTGAAAAATTACATTCAAAAGATTGGAAAAATTTAAGAAAACCAAGAAAATTAGAAGTTTTCTTAAACGAACTAGTAATAAGTAGTTATGAGCCGTTGTCCCAAGGGTTAGTAAGATGAAGGAAATCACTAATCTGAGGATAAAAATAAGTCTGAAAAATAGTTCCTATTCTGGAAGCTAAACATTTTGAACGTTGATACCCTACTATACGTACTTACACACGTCTTGAAGCTCGGGATAGTAGAGGATATCTTGAAATGCTCTTGTCTAAAAGCCGATGTATGAAGGAAATAAAAAAAAAGAATAAAATATAAAATGGTGAAGAAAAAATAAACACTGGTTTTGTTATCGCCAAGGCAGCAATAAAAAAATATATCGAGGGTGCCTCTTCACCTAGTGCCTTAGACCAACTGGTCTGGAAGTCACTGCTAAGCCTTAGGTGGTGCAAGACGAGAAAAAACACCAAATAAGTAAGCACATGAGTAACCGGTCGGTTAGTACCTCAAGAAGTATTAACGGTCGCATGAAAGTATGTGAGCAAATTTATCTAAATATTCATTAATTAAAAAGTACTGAGGCAGATGGACAAGAGTATGATAGCTTGAAATGAATTCTTCGGGTGTAGGGATGTTCTTTACACACACGTAGGGTTATTTGATCGATATTTGGAAGAAAAATAGGAATGAAAAATAAAGACGATGTTTTATTGAGGGATGATGTGATTTCTAACATTTTTTTCATGACTATTAAGATAGGGCTCATGACAAACGAAAAGCTAGCATAGTTGGAAACTCTAATTTCAAAGTCTTTCTTTTACAATTCTTGTCATTATATGTAATATTCATGGTCTTCCTTTTATTATTGGATTTTGTGGGTGCAATCCGCTGAAAACCTTCAGGAGACAACACTCCTCCTACTAGGGACACCTAGAGGTTTAAAGGCTTGTTGCACGTGCTCAGTACAATCGTGTTGCCTATGAAAGTGTGCTAGTTAGTTTTTCGCTTTCTTTATTATCTCCTTCTCTTTTTAATAAAACAGTTCGCTCGAGACGACCGAAAATAAGTTTGGGGGAATTTGATCAGTCGAAAATATTGCATTTTTTACACGTCAATTTCCCTACCATTTGCACTCATCTAGATGTGTTCGGTATTAATATAGCACATATTAGCAAATTGACTGTAAAATACCAAATAACTTGTGTTATATATTAAAACCGATATTTCTGAGGGAAATTGAGTGTTTATCATTGCATCGCATAATCTTTGTGTAGCACAACACTTTTTTCGAGAATCTGTGCAGGAAATTCCAGGAGAAAAGCCGAAACAGTTAAAAGTGCTGAGAAAAATACGCCAAGTCCAAGACTTGAGATATGGCAATGAACTAAAGAGAATTATGAGATTCAATATATCAGAAAATGTACCTAAAGTCAGCACCAAGCCTCAGCAGAATTTACATCCAGTGAAGCTTCTAAAGGGCCGCGGATCCGCGGCCGGAGCAGGGCATGCGCGGCGGATCCACGGCTACGTGGGGGTGATGTCAGCATCTCTTCATCTCAGCATTCTTATCTCAAGGCCTACACTCATTTAAGCTACTCCAAACTCCAGAGAACTCCAAAATCTTCTGACAGAACAGCAAGGCCCTTTGTACAAGCTAAACATCCTCAAGCTTCCAACGCAAGCCACTTAACTACCTAAGCCTAGAAGCTTCTCCCTAACCTCCAAGCTTATGAAGGAAGCTAAGCCTAACTAACTACCTTTAGAAGCTTCTACCTAACTACCAAGCTTACAAGGGAAGCTAAACTAAACCTAGCTTCTAAAGGAAGCTAATCCTAATCAAGGCTATAAAAAAGACCCTAAGGCTTCACTTCAAAGGTTGTTGATTCCTTCATCTCTTCCCACAAGTTGAGTGACACAACTTGTACCTCCAAACCCTAACTATAATCCAATCACCAAGCCAAAAATCAAGAACAACGAGTACAATTCAAGCAAGAAGCCTTCAATCCTATAGAAAGCGATGGACTTCATCGGAGCAAGTGATCCAAGGAGATCCGCGACTCAAGGAGACGAGCGAAGCCGAAATCAACGATTAAGTTCTTTCCTTTTGTAGATCTTGAGAGAATTGTAACGAATTGTTGAATAATAAAGGTGAAAATTCTTTAATCTTTCTTACTTTACATTCTTGCATCATGATTCGATCTCAATTCTTGATTGTGTTTCTTGTTATGATGTTTGAGTAAAACTCCGCTCGTGAAGAAGTCGAGAGAATCAATAGATGATGATGTTACAAATCTTGAAACGATTCTTAAGTCCTATGAGTTTTGTAAACCTTAGCAAATTGAATAATCGACGACCTAGTTTCGAGCGATGCTTTCTTGATTGTGTTCGCTTTTAATTAGGGATCCACGATCGATTATTGAATTTACTAGAGGCTAGAATGTGAATGAAATCAACGAAAGGACAAGGGATAGATGATGAAACCCTAGTTTCCGCAAGAAATCCCTAATTCTCGTTGATTGTCATCGATCTAGTATCAAATCATCGATGGATAAGAAAATGTAATCAATAGATTTCATCACGACTTTAGATTCGATCGATTCCTACGAGCCTCACTTCGATTCTTGATTACTATTTGGATTGGATATCATCAATTCTTAATTCTTGATTTTAAATGTTTTCTTGATTTTAGATTTAGATCTAGATAATTCTTGAACTTCAATTTTATAAATCTTGAAATGAATTGTCTTTTCTCTTTTCTTTAATTTTCAATTCATTTAATTCAATTACGAATGGATCACACTTTCCCTGTGGACGATCCGCACTCGCTAACGCGCTACATATGACACCGTTATTGATTGCGGTTTTCAAATTTCTTTGGTTGTAATTTTTATACATTTTCAAAACACGACACACAGAGATTCATTCAATTACTATGTCGGTAGGTTTCTTACTGCCAAGAACTTTAAACAACCCTTCTTTTATAAGAAGTATCTTAACCCTTCTCCGCCACATCAAGATGTTTCATTTGCCATTAAATTTCTCCATCTCAAACTTGGTGCTATTGATCTTGTTATTCGCCATCTTTAATTTCGAAGCAGAAAACCTTCTCTCGGATCCTTATGAACTAATATCTTTAGAATCACAATCTAAGAAGATAGGGAGCGGACACAAGCGTCGTCATCCACCGTAGACTTAGATCATAAAGACAAAAAACGTAGCTCTGATACCAATTGTTGGTGTGGAAACCTGATCGATCCTAAGATCCCTTTAACGAATAACAACTAGAAATAAAGCAAAATCAAATTATAACATAAGAGATTTAACGTGGAAAACCCAAACGGGAAAAACAATAGGAAAATAGGAGAAAACTTTATTAGAATTTTAGAGAAAACGTTATAGATGATTACAAACCCTTTCTTTCCAGATCTCCAACGAAATCTATCTTCTTCTCTATCAAAATTCTCCTTAACGGCTTTCTTGATCTATGGAGCCATCTTTTTTTGCATACACAAAACCTGATGATCAAGCCCCCTAAAAACTTAACCCTAGTATCTTATTTATACTAAATTACAAATCTGAAATATAATAGGAATCCAAGAATTACGAAACTGCCTTCAGAAACACATTTTATGCAAATCTCAACGACAAATGTCTGAGCTCAAAGAGTCAGACGTCTACACTCAATTTGTTTCTCAATCCAGAGTGTCGCCAAACATCTGAAATTCATGGGTCAGACGTCTGACCCTCTCAGCAAAAAATAGCAGATCACATCCAAACGACTGATACTCTTCGGTTCATACATCTAAGCATTTTCCCGAGAGTTGACAGACGTCTGGGACAGACGTCTGAACCTGAAATTTGATGGTGTGCAATCTTATGATTTATAAAACACCTTCACATTATAGGGTCGATGGAGTCCGAGTCCTTTTAGGATTTGGTTTTGGTGAAGATTCGAAAACTTAATAACTTTTGAAATCATTCATAAAATAAGAAAAATACAGTGGGTATCTCACTAGCTCCTAATCGACAATTTCATTTTGAAGGTACTCTTTCCTAACAAATTAAAAAGCCTAAACTTCTTCTCTATGATGTGGAATATTGAAGAAATAAACCCATTAGCTATTGTGAAAAATTCTTTTGCTTCTCCCTTTTCTTTTCTCTCTTTCTCGTTTTCTCTCAAGACATCACTCTTAATATAAGAATGAAAATGGAATGAGATAAGATTAGTGACACTCTTTTCCTTATTCACTTAAAGTCTCAACCCACTACAAAATGGGTCCAATCCAATATAACTTAAGTTGGTCTCTTGCATCAAATCAACTAAGAGACCCAAAGTGATCGAATCCACTAATGGATGTAAACAAGTCCAACAATCTTCCTCTCCAAACCTTTTAGAGAATACCACCATGGCTATACAAAATGGAACCCATGCCGGACGCTTTCCGTCAAAATGCCTACTTCTCCTTCGGGAAGCTTTTTGTCAACATATCGGCTTTATTCTTATCAGTGTGTTTTTTACAAGTTTCAATAACTTGTTCTCAAGCACGTTTCGTATCCAATGATACTTCACATCAATGTTTTTGGAAATCGAGTGGAAACTCAGAGTTTTACTTAAGTGGATGGCACTTTAACTATTAAAATAAACATAATGTTTACTACAAACCCAATACTTTAAAGAATTACTTCATCCATAAGCTCTTCTTGCAAGCTTCAATAATGATTATGTACTCAGCCTCAGGAGTGGACTATGCAACACTCTTTTGCAACTTTGATTGCTATAACACGGCTCCTCCGGCAAAAGTGATCTAATATCTTGATGTGAAATTTTTACTTGCGGAGAAGAAATCGGATCCAAATCAATAACACCATTTAGAGATATCACCGTTATTGATATCTTCAATGGTTTGGTTTTCAAGAAAGAGTATGGATTGACTCCAAAGAATATTTTACTTGCGGGATCGCATAGACTATAACCAAACCCATCAGAAGAATATCTCATGAAAATAAATTGCTTTGTTTTGTTATCAAGTTTGGACCTCTTATCTTTGGGAACATGGCGCGACATCCAAACACTCTCAAGTATTCGTAAGAAAAACATCATTTTCGTTCCATACTCTTTTTGGAATATCACCATCTAAAGAAACCATCAGACCTACCGCCGTTCCCAATTCCTTCCCCAAAAGGGTTCAGACAACTTGGCGTGTGAAAGCATTAATTCTCTCCACAATAGTTCAATTCATCCGTTACACGACACCATTTTGCTCGGGAGTTTTCGGAACCGTTTTTCGATGCCAAATACATGCAGCTTGCAACATACATCAAATAGACTAATTGTTGGATATATGTATGCCCTAGAGGACATTATGTGATAGTGGATGTATCTATACATGTATATATATTCAGTTTGCATTCTTGCTCGACATGATAGTATGCTATCTGGTTATTCTTTATCTGACATGTTGATTTGATCATGCTTTTATTCATCCATACATGCTGATAAAGTCCCAAGGATATCTGCTTGACTACTCTGATTATGATAGAGATCATACTAGTGGGACGTTTGTAGTCTATAAGCATATCCTGAAATGTCCCTAGCCGGAGGTGTATCGAGACGGGGCATCGATATACCAGAGTAGACTAGCGTATATGGTACTAGACCCATGTGATGGGCGATGGATGTTCCCACATTCATCGATGTTTGACATTAAGATCATATACGGGTGCTCAGTGCTGACTGGGTACACTGGACGGACTCACCGAGAACTCCTATATGGAATTATATCTATCGTCGGATAGCAGTTCTCAGGTGACACTGGTACAGGTTAGTCTGTAGACCCGAGATCGTCATGGAGTCTTGTGTGTTCTCCCACTGTACTTTGATTGCCACCCTACCACGGCTCTACTGAGTCGTGCAAAAAGGTGGCCGTTGGGTACAGTCCCGAGACACACGAAGGCAATGAGCGATAGGAGGGGTTTCGTCTCTCCCGGTATTGGGAGTTGATGCTGTGCTGTGCTCGACTGGTTATAACAGCAAGTCCTTGGCCAGGGCTACTGAGATTTGCTGATAAGTGTTATCAGTAGTTTCTCAATCTGTTATAGACCATTCACCGACACGACTTATTGAGTTATTGGGGTCGACGTGACCATCCCTAGGCTCGATATGCAGCATATCTGACGAAGAGACCGGACTGTACGGTAGTGTTGCCGGATGGCTCGACGGGAGTTGTAGCAGGTTCGCTTGTTGTCTTCTGATCGCTCAATACCCGGGCGGCCGTTACGTTTAGCTGACCGCTTGCGGCTTGAGGGTACTTGATATGATCATTACCCTCTGCCGGCGTATTGACGAGTCTTAGAGTCCTACAAAGGAGTTACCCAGTCCAGGCGAAACGTTGTGGTGCGCGTATGCGATATGCGCATGCACCTGATTGAAATGTGTGTATATGATACCGAACATTGATCGGGTGGCCTACTTTTGGTGGGGTCGTATGAGATATGACTGGATTGATAAATTAAGTGTTGATTTATCATCTAACCATAAGTTATCTCACTTGAAACCTTTCTAGGGTTTGATGGATGTAAGCATGCATGCATGTGTTTCTTTATTTTCATTCTAGTTTCATGCACATGTGAATGTGCATACATGCATACATACATACACCCATCCATCATGGTTGTTAGCATATGGAAATGGTGGCAATGCAAGACTTACACCATGGATTAAATAATGGATAATTATTTAATTTTGGTTTTAAAGTTAAATGAAAAAGAAAAGGATAATCATGTTAGTTTCCACACTCTTCTTCTAACCTAACCTAGCTCAACTACCACTAACCTATGGTTATCCTTCTCTTTATCATTCTAAACCCAAGTTAAATTAACTATCTATCATTTAATCATGGTTGAAGTCAAGAAGGAATTAAATATATATAGTGATATATATTTCTTTCTCTTGCTTAACTCATGGTTATCTTTTACCTCTTGTCAAAAAGTTGCCACCATCTTCTTCCTCTTGCTCTTTTGCTCTCTAGTTCTTTCTAGTGATCAAATACCATTCAAAGATAGGTTTTTGAAGTGAGAAACCTAACCACAACATCATTCTACACAAGCTTAGCCGCTTTGTTTAGAGTGTTCTCTTCGGTTTGTCGAAATTGCGAGCTTGGATGGATATCTCCGTTGTGGATCGTCGTGGACACAAGGGGACATCAAAAGGACCTTCGTTCAACACCTTAGAGACCAAGGAGTCCAGCGAAGGGGAGCTACAAAGGTTGTAGCCTTCAAACCCTTAACTTTACTAGCTTAAAGTTTCATAACCCTAATTTTCTAGGATCGATCCATGTGCATGTTAGTTTAGCACCTTAAAAATTATAACTTTGGGTCATGTGATGCTTCAAAACTCTTCATAGGGTGCTATACTAACCTTACATTGGTATCAGAGCCGACCTAGAACATTAGGCGACGTTTTTACGAAGTGAAAACCCCGATCGGACAAAAATACGATATTATGGGATGCTCTCTGGAAATTTTCTAAATTTTGACATTTTGCAGAATTAAAAATATGTAAAAAATAAAGCAGGGAAAAATAAGAATTACGGCAGAAAATTTATCCAATGAACAGTGTTTCTTGCCGCGGAAACGCGGCCTAAGCTTGCTTAGGCCGCGGTTCCGCGGCCTTATATATGAATTAGTGGATAATTTTTCTTCTGTAATTTTTGGTTCTGCATGTATAAATTTTTGGGTATTTTTAATCTGTATTTGGTTTTGAAAAATTCTGGAGATGGTGTTGGATTCGTCGATTCGATCGGGACTTTCATTTCGTAGCTTTTCCGGGTAAATTAGAAAGTATTGAAGTGTTTGAACGAGTATCATTTACTCACTATTCACGGGGTTTAAATAGTTTGGAAATACGTGCAAGTCTTTTTGTGGTGGTCCCTCTAGAAGACAACAAACCTTAACTCGATTATGTGACCGTCTCGAACTGCCCTTTGAACCCTAGGGTTTGGGGCAGTACGGCATGCCACATGTGAGGCGTTGGCTTGACCCTTCTACGGCTGGACCGCCGCTACTGTGTCACACTTCAGATTTTTTTTGAACCCTGCTCAAGTGTTGAGCTTTAGTGAATCTTGGGTGCTTTATTGTTCGTTCGAAAACCTTAATACTGTCTGTTTGTCTGGAATGTGATACAATATGTGGAATTCATATAGTTTAGGCATGAAATACGAAATATGTGATATTTCGCATTTATGATGTCTAAAGAGAATCTGGATTCCAAATATTGTAGTTTTACACTTTCTTTTCTGTGACCGTAAGTGGAGTATGTTAGATATCGCCGGTTTCGTTGCTATACATCAACGACAATTGGGGTGTGCATACTTACTTACGTTGATGATATGTGATATTATGTGTTGCTGAGATATGATGTGCAGGATTGTCGCGATCGAATAGCCGGGTTTTTTTTGTGAGATGAGAGTTTTATATTTTCATTCATGTAAATTCAAATGTAATGTAATATTCTTTTATTTGGGGCACTTCCAGATTGCGGTTGTGTCACCAGTGTTGTATATTATTTACTTTTCCGTATTAGGATGGACCCAAGGAGGGGAGCACAGGTGACCGGGTTATGGGGTTCAGTGGGAGGCCATCTCGAGGAGTCGAGACCGGGTCTCCTAAACTCCAGGATTGGTAGGGTCACTTGCCGCTCTCGTAGGGATCCAGGGTGTGGGCTTGGCTATTCATCGCGACTGTGGAATCCGTATTTTCTATTCTGGCTAAATACTAAATACGGACGTCCTAGGATATCCCACGTTATATCTATGTTTCTGCTGCCTGTGTTCTGTGATATCTGAGACGAATGACATATTATATATATGATATATAGTAGACGTTGCTTATGTTTTACACCCGCGCTAGTCCCGTCCCGGTATGCCGTTAGTTAAGTAACCTAACGGTGCATAACGGAACATTGCGGCGAATGCGGATGACATAAGCGTACGTGTTATTTTCGTTTCTTTTCTGTGATTGGCTTAAGGAATTAAATGATGGGATTACATTAATGTGATTAATGTAAAGAAAATAAACCTAAAAAGATGTTGTAGAATCGGATTTAAAAACTACTCGGCTATTTGTGAAAAAGCTACATTTCAAAACTGCGGAGCTTAAGCCACTCCTTTTGAAAACTGTTTGATTCTACAACGATATCAAGTTCAAAGCGTTAAAGATTTTCTTAAAAATCATTCGCAACCCTCCGTCATTTTAGGAAGTAGAGTACTTAGTATTCGTGCTACGTTTGTTGACTTTAGTTAAGGCGTAGTGTACGGTAGCTAAGTGATGTCTTCCTACACTGCATATGATGCAGATTAATTAGGACATTCATGCGACTTTGTTGACCATAGTTAAGGGTCATATAGGTGGGTCTAATTAATCAAGAAATGACGGGTAGAACTTGACTGGTACTTATGATTTGTTGACTATAGTTAAGGTCATAAGTACTAGGGGTAAAAAATTACATCGGGAATTTCAAGTGTTGAAATTTGCAATGAGATTGCATACCTTCCATGTGATGGTTGGATCCCGATCCCACTGTGGGCAATAGTTGCTCCTAGGAGAGTTTTACAGTTTACAATTAGCTAACTCATTAGGTGTTTAGAAAGGTGTTAACGGGGCTCCGCCTCTGGGAAAACGAGGTTTACTCTAATTAGGTCCGTGCGAAAGCACGGGGAACCTCCCTCAAAGTACCGACACTGGCCTGGCTGAACGGTTAGCGAAGTTGTAGACTGTAATTAATCCTGGCTAGTTTTTCTTTTTAAGGTTTGAAAGAAAAACTTGATAAAAAGCAGTGGGGAACATCGATTAGACAAGATAATAAACCAATCTAATCTATGCAAGAGCTTTCGCTGAGTGTATTCTTTTCTCTCTCTTAATGGCAGATACCAATGACTGGACTTAAGCTTCTACTAGATAAAAACAAACTGAATGGGACCAACTATAAAGACTGGCTAAGGAATCTGAAGATCGCCTTGACTTATGATAAAGTATCATATGTCCTCACGGCTTCAGCCCCGCCTGTCCCAGGTCCAAAATCCTCAGTTGCGGACATTGAAGTCCGCAAGACATGGGACGCTGACTGTGCCACGGCCACATGCCTCGCGCTTGCATCGATGGATAACACACATCAAAAGCAGCACGTGGACATGGACATTCACGGGATACTGCTCCATACAAAGGAGTTGTATGGGGAGCAATCCCGCGTATTACGATACGAAGCATCAAAGAAACTGTTTCAGATGCGAATGGCCCTTGGCACACCAGTAGGAGACCATGTGTTGAAGATGATAGCTCTTATATAAGAGCTTGAGGACCTTGGATGGACAATGGACAATGAACAATATATAGATATTATTCTGCAGTCCCTCCCCTCCACCTTTGCTTAGTTCATAGTGAACTTCAACATGCATTGTAGGGTTCCTAGGCACCCTAATGAGGTCTCACAAGGCATCGACCATGCCAATTTCAAAAATTCTAGGTGCCGAGAAACCCTAACAAGGACCGTTTGCTAGAAATCTAGGCGAAAACATAAACTAGTTAACACTTAATTAAGAGATACGGAAATACAACCTTTGTAGATCCAGTTCTCCACCTCCATAGCTCCGCAATGAAGTCTCCTCGGCTGTCCAAATCAAATCCGGGCTCTAGCGTCGGCTTCATCGGAGAACGAGCGGGCAAGGTCGTCGGCTTCGTGCCGAAGATGATCTACGTCGAGGCATCGCTAGATCAAGCTCCACCTTCACCAAACCATGATAACTTGTGAAGGAAACACACTCTACTACTTGGCAAGAGGTAGAGGATGAAGAAATAGGAAGTGGGTAGACTTTAGAATTGGATTTCTCACTCATTCTCATCACTTGCCATTAATGGAGCAAGCTTTCTTCATGTGAAGAAATGAAGAAGAAGAAGAAGCTAATTATGATAAGTTATTTTGTAAAATAAAAATGAATGAATACTTATCATAATCCAACCCTAGTTAGGTGTAGAGAATTAACTTAGGTTAGGTTGTATGGTTAGGGTTAGAGAAAGAAACAAAATGGTCAACCATTTCAAAGCTTCAAGAAGCTTCAAGGATAATCCAAAAATGGCCACCATTCTATTTCATTCATAAATCAATGAATAAATAAAAGAATAAGTAAATGAAGAATAAGAAACCCTAACCATTGACCAACCATGGTTTAAACCATACACCAAACTATCATGTATCATCAAACATGATACAAGCATGTGCACAAAATCATATCACATATACAATGTGCACATCCGAGCGAGAAAATCCATCTTAAGTGAACCGATACTAGTTAATGCAAAGTAATATATCAAATATATAATTATGCATTAAATCATTAAATCAACACTTGATTTAACGATCCGGTCATATCGCATATAACCGACTAGTATCCTATGTATCGGCTTATCGAATCAATCCTTGATTCGATAACTAGGTTATATCGCATACAACCATTCGACACATCCATCGCGAGAATAGAATACGGTATCACATACACGCATTATTCTCAGTCCCGCACATATCTCATATGCGCTCCTATTTCGTTTCGCTTGAGCCAGGAAACCTCTGTGTAGGACTCTAAAGACTCGTCAATACGCCGGCAGCGGATGATGATCATATCAAACATCCACAAGCCGCAAGCGGTCTGCTAAACGTAACGGCCACCCGGGTATTGAGCGATCTGAAGATCGACGAGCAAGCCCACTCACACTCCAGTGAATCCAACCAGTAACACTACCGTACAGTCCGGTCTGATCGTCTGATATGTCGCATATCTTGCCTAGGGGTGGTAAACGTCAGACCCCAATAGCTCGATAAGTCATGTCGATATGATGTCTATAACAATTCGAGAAACTACTGGTAACACTTACCAGTAAATCTCAGCAACCCTGGCCAGGGATTTCCTGTTATAGCCAATCGAACACAGCACAACATCAACTCCCTATACCGGGAGAGACGAATCCCCTCCTATCGCTCATTGCCTCCATGTGACTCGGGACTGCACCCAAAAACCACCGTTTTGCACGCCCTCTTGGACGTGGTAAGATGGAAATCAAAGCACAGTGGGAACCACAAAAGACTCTATGACGATCTCGGGTCAACAGACTACTATGTACCAGTGTCACCAGAGAACTGCCATCTGACGTGAGGTATAATACCATCTGGGAGTTCTCGGCGAGTCCGTCCAGTGTACCCAGTCTCTACTGAGCACCCGTATATCATCTCCGATGTCAAACACCAATGGATATGGGATCATCCATCGCCCATTTGTATGGGTCGAGAAGGTACACGCTAGTCTACTCTGGTATATCGATGCCCCGTCTCGATACACCCACGACTAGGGACTGTGAAGGATGTACTTATGGACTACCATGTCCCTACTAGTATGATCCGCATCATAGTCCAGGTAGTCAAGTATACATCCTAAGGGCTTTACCAACATGTAACAGAGAGACAATCAGTATACACGTTAAGGTAAAGATCAACCAGATAGCATACTATCATGTCGAGCAAGAAAGTCCTCCCTATATATGTCCCAGCATCCACTACAATATACATCCAATGTACAGTAATGGCCTCTAGGGTATACATATAACTAACAATCTCCCACTTGCACTAGGGCCATCTGTAGCAGTGGTTGTAGTATCTCATACTCAACCATCCCATAAAAATCTCTCTCTGGGAACAGGCCTTTGTGAGTGGATCCGCTGTGTTGTCCTCTGAATCTACTCTCCTAACCTCGATCACCCTGGAGATCAACTATCTTTTGTCCTCTGAATCTACTCTCCTAACCTCGATCACCCTGGAGATCAACTATCTCCATGATCAGGCGATGCTGCCTTAGAATAAGTCTGGATCACTGATGGGACCGGCGTTCCTCGGCATGAGCCACAACTCCATTGTCACACAATGGGAGGAACATAGTTCATCTCATGAACTAATATACACCGAAACATCCTCTTTGGTAGCATCTTAAGTAGCGATGCATCCTACCTTTATCGTCTAGTATGCCACGGTATCTAGCTTGGAACTCTTCCAACATACCGTCCCTTTACTGAGGGTAAAGACAATGCCTGCGACTGACATTCAGTCGTCTTTATCACCCTGGAACCCTTCCAGTGATTCTCCCCAGGATCGATTGATACCTTCTCACTGCAACTAGTGAGATTCCTAACATCCAATTAGATCTATCTCATAGATCCAAAATCCAGGATTTAGTAGGTATCACTTTGATCCTATATGGAGAATTATGGTGATAAGTGGAGATTGATCGAGCGTAGCATAAGAAACTCCTTTCTTATCAAGAGTATGTCATCCACGTACTCTACGAGGATCACCACCATACTCCCTACTACCTTTTTGTTTATACAAGGTTCATCTACCATTTTGATGATGTCAAACTCTTTGACTACTTCATCAAAATAGATGTTCCAACTCCGCGATGCCTGCTTTATCCTATAAAACATCTTGCACATGTTTCCGCTGCTCCCACTTTCTACGAGGCCCTCTGGCTGTGCACTTATAGACGCACTCTTCTAAAACATCATTTAGAAAAGCTGTCATGACACCCAACCACCAGATATCGTAGTCATGGTATGCAGCCGTGGCAAGTAGGATCTGGATGGACTTAAGCATAGCTACTTGAAAAGGTTTCATCATTATCCACGCCTGGTCAATGATGCAAACTTTTAACAAGTCTAGCTTTGAAAGCCTCAACTTTTCCATGTACACCAAGTAATCTTCTCAAGATTTACTTGCTCCTGATGGGGATTTAACCCTTCAGATATAGCAACCAAAGTCCATACTTTGTTGGTGTATATGGATTCCATCTCAGATCGATAAGCATCCAGCCATTCTTACAGAGTCTCACTCTCGATGGCCAGCTCGAAACTAGTTAGGTCATCATCTCATGATGCAATCCTCGCTCCTACTGTCATAGAGGAACCGAAGTATCTCTCAGGTGGGTGAGGAACCCTACTAGATCGGCGGAGAGGCTGAGGTTCGTTGGAATCTATTGAATCCTTTGGTTCTACCAAAACATCTGCTGTAGTTCGTATAGCTGGAACATTTCCAGTTCTACATAACAGATCTTGCCTCGAGCTTGTCCGGATTTTGCCTTTAGACATAGGCCAGACAACCCCAAATCTTAACCAACTTAAGATATGGGCTCTTCCCTTTCCATATCACATATGAAATGGTAGGCAACTGATTTGATTGGAACCCTATTCAATAGGTATGCAACTTCGTAAGTACATAACTCCCAAAAGGAAAATGGTAACTCAGTATTACTCATCATAGAGCACACCATATCAAATAGGGTGTATCTGCTCCGCCTCGATATACCATCGTGCTATGGTGTATACGGAGGAGTAATGCTGAGAGAGAATCTCATTCTCCTTTAGAATAGTCCTGGAATTCCGTGCTCAAGTATTCTCCTCCTTGATCTCATCATAGGACATAATACTTATACCCGTATTGGTTCTCTACTTCTAACTTGTATTCTGTGAATATCTCAAAAGATTCTGACTCATGTTTCAACAGGAACATATGACTGAATCTTGAGAGATTATCAGAGAACGTAATGAAGTAAAAAGAACCAGTCCTGGCATGTGTAGACTGGGGACCTACATACATCAACATGTATCATCCCAAGAGTTCACTAACTCTTTCTCTGTTTCCAATAAACAGAGCTGGTGTCATTATATCTTTGTGACATGACTAGCGAGTTTCACAAGATGTAAATTCAAACTGATTTAAATATGCATCTACATGTAACTACAGCCAGTCGGGTCGCATAGATATGACATAGTCTACAATGCCTCAAGAAGAATTCGTTCATTTCTGAACTCTTCCTCTTGTGTGTGTTCCATATACTAAGAACTGTGGTTTGATTTAGAATATCAACGCTTTTAGATAACGTGCCTGATACGATCAACTTTTGATATAGGAAATGTTCAAAACATTGTCCAACAATACAAAATTTTATCGTTTCTTTACTAATAAAGAGACAGATATGATTTTGCATAACAGGTTCGGTATCTAATAACATTCGTTCAGAATCAATGTATTTGTAATACAGAGTGACAGTGACCAACAGACTTGGTTGCAACACTTGCCCCGTTTTCTGCCTCATGAAACTTATTATCCGTTCTCAGTTCTCTACCTTTCTGCAGCCCTATGTAACAGATTACATATCTGGGATCCTGATCTGGTATCACATACCCAGGACGTAAAGGACACTGAGAAACAGTTCTCTGTAATGAACACACCCGAAGATGATGCATCAGCATGCACTCTCTTCGTTTGGGCGGCACGAAAAATCTGGTATTCCCCAATTTCCTGCTCTGTCTTATAACATTTATAAGTTGGAGCGGGACCAACGTTCCCCAGCTCAGTATAACAAGCGGGTTCGGTCAATAATCCGTTTTATTATCTTGATTAAGGCGTGATATGGTCGCTACCAAGAGAGAGAGAGAAGAAAACACTCAGCGTGCGCTCTTGCAAGAATAGATTGGTTATTATTTTATCTAATCAGGATGGCTCCCACTGCTTTTTATCAAATCTTCCTTCAAACCCTAAAAGGAAAGACTAGCCGGGATTAATTACACACTACAAGTTCGTCAATCTTTCAGCCAGGCCAGTGTCGGTACTTTGAGGGAGGTCCCCCGTGCTTTCGCACGAACCTAATTAATGTAAACCTCGTTTTCCCAGAGGCGTAACCCCGTTAACACCTTTCTAGACACCTACTTGATCGGCTAATTGTAATGTATAAAACTCTCCCAGGAGTAACTCTTACTCGCAGCGGGTATCGGGATCCAACTATCTCATAGAAGGTATGCTATCTCATTGCAAATTTCAACACTTGAAATTCCCGATAATATTTTGCCCCTAGCTCGCTATGACCTTGACGGAGGCCAAACAACCCATAGTCCGCTAGTCAAGTTCAACCCGTCATTTCCTGATTGAATTAAACCCACCCGCACGACCCTTGACGGAGGCCAAACAACGCCGTACGAATACCCTAATCCAATCGCATCATATGCTAGCAGATAAGCACTAGTTAGCTACCGTACACTACGCCTTGACGGAGGCCAAACAACCGCAGCACGAATACTAACTAGTACGTATCTGAAAAGACGGAGGGCTACGACAGGTTTTTCTGAAAACCTATTGCGTAATGAACTTGATATCGCTGTAGAATCAAATGATTTTAAAATGGAGTGCTTTTGAGGCTTTTCTAGTTTTGCTAAAGGAGTCACTCCCGGTGAAGGGATCGTCGGTCCTTTCCTCGTCGAATGAGGTGCGGGATATATCATATATATCACTATGCAAAGCAAAAACACTTAAAAACAATCAAAAGACAAACCGAAGGTTGTAGCATCTGCCAGTTATTGCTAAAGAAGTCACTCCCGGTGAAGGGATCTCGGTCCTTTCCTCATCGAATAAGGTGCAGGATATATCGCATATACCGCTGTGCAAAGCAAGAACTGTAGCTACCTGTTTTATTTTGAAATTCGATTCTACAACATCTTAGGTTTCTTTTAATTCATTAATCACATTAATGAAGTCCCATCATTTAAATACCTAAACATCACAGATAAATACGACGTACACTTATGCCATCCGCATTCGCCTCGATGTCCCCTCGTGCACCGTTAGGTTAGGTAACTAACGGCAGAGCGGGGCAGGGCTAGCACGGGTGTAAAACATAAGTAACGTCTATATAATATATCATATATACTATATACTGTATCTATCACAGAACATCACATGATCACATCACAGATATCGCAGCAGAAGAATCATATGAAATATTGGATATACTAGGACGTCCGTGTTTTCAATACGAGCCAGTATAAAACACGGATTCCATGGTCGCGATGAATAGCCAAACCCACACCCCTAGACCCCTACGAGAGCGGCAAGCAACCCTACCAATTCTGGAGTTAGGAGACCCGAACCCGACTCCTCGAGTTGGTCTCCCACTGGACTCCAGAACCCGGTTACTTGTGCTCCCCTCCTTGGGTCTATCCTAGTGCGGAAAAGTAAATAATATACAAACGGTGACAACTTCCGCAACCTGGAAGTGCCCCAATAAAAGAATATTACATACAAGTTTTTACATGAATGAAAATGAAAAACACTCATCTCACATAAAAACCCCCGGCTATTCAAACACGACGATCCAATATAACATATCCAGCAACACATAACATCACATGTCATCAACGTAAGTAAATATGTCCATCCCAATTGTCGTTGACATATAGCAACGAAACCGGCGATATCACATATTACACTTACGGTCACAGAAAAGAAAGTGTAAAACTACAACAGTTGGAATCCGCAATCACCTCAGACATCGCATGCCTGACCAAATGAATTCTTTAGACATCACATGCCTAACAATTATAAACCCCGCATTTTAGTCTCAAAATCGAAAACTCTTTTCAATATCAAGTCGGGCAATTCAACAAGATTCCCGACATCCTGATCGAATGCCCGTCGCAAACTTTAGTAGGCGGCCGCACCCCCGATACCGTCGACGAAGTGCACCAAGGCGGAACACCGCTGCCGCGAGCACCCGAACGGATGCTTTCGGCGACGGGGTTCTCCTACAGTCACTTGGTCGGGGCTATGGGGTGAGGCTGTCTATTAAGTTTACCCGGCGAGTATCCGCGTACGCTACGGGATTGCGACGGACTTTTGATCACATCAAAATTCCGTGGCAACCGATCAAGTGAGACTAAATTGCTACGTTTATAACATTCATTCAGTTATCTCATAACATATTGTGAATTCCAATTATTGTATCCCATTCCAGATAATTAGAAAATGTTAAACTTTCCGATTGAACATTCGAACACCCAAGTTTTCCCGATACAGATCAACACATGAAATAAGTCTAACAACATTCAGTTCGTGCCTCAGTACCGACGGTCCAGCCGTAGAAGGGTCAAGCCAACGCCTCACATGTGGCACGCCGTACTGCCCCAAACCCGAAGGTTCAAAGGGCAGTTCAAGACGGTCACATAATCGAGTTAAGGTTTGTTGTCTTCTAGAGGGACCATCGCGTTACTTGCACTACTTAGAACATCGTTAAACTACGGAAAAATCCAACATTTGGAAATTTCCCGACAGGGGAAAAATTGGGTATTTATATCCGGTCGAACTTTTAACATATTCTAAAAATTATCCGGAAAGCCACACAGACAAAATTTGATACTCCGATCGAAACACCGAATCCCCAAATCAATCCCAGAAAATACAACTCTGTAATAAATATTAAAAACATCCAGAACACACAAGAAACACCAACAGAAACAACTGAAGAAAAAACACAGTCTAATCATTATATACGGCCGCGGAACCGCCGCAAAAGGGGGGTCAACGCCGCGGTTCCGCGGCAGTACTGTTGAATTAGGTTGTCGTTTTCTCCAGTTTTTCTTAGAATTTCCTGCACATTTCTCTGCATATTTTTAATTCCAAAAAATCCACATTTTTGAGAAAAGGACAGAGAGCAAGTTTGGTTTGGGGTTTCGGGTTCGTTCGGACTTCAAATTCCGTCTGGACTTCGCCTAAGGCTCTAGCTAGGCTCTGATACCACTGTAGGGTTCCTAGGCACCCTAATGAGGTCTCACAAGGCATCGACCATGCCAATTTCAAAAATTCTAGGTGCCGAGAAACCCTAACAAGGACCGTTTGCTAGAAATCTAGGCGAAAACATAAACTAGTTAACACTTAACTAAGAGATACGGAAATACAACCTTTGTAGATCCGGTTCTCCACCTCCATAGCTCCGCAATGAAGTCTCCTCGGCTGTCCAAATCAAATCCGGGCTCTAGCGTCGGCTTCATCGGAGAACGAGCGGGCAAGGTCGTCGGCTTCGTGCCGAAGATGATCTACGTCGAGGCATCGCTAGATCAAGCTCCACCTTCACCAAACCATGATAACTTGTGAAGGAAACACACTCTACTACTTGGCAAGAGGTAGAGGATGAAGAAATAGGAAGTGGGTAGACTTTAGAATTGGATTTCTCACTCATTCTCATCACTTGCCATTAATGGAGCAAGCTTTCTTCATGTGAAGAAATGAAGAAGAAGAAGAAGCTAATTATGATAAGTTATTTTGTAAAATAAAAATGAATGAATACTTATCATAATCCAACCCTAGTTAGGTGTAGAGAATTAACTTAGGTTAGGTTGTATGGTTAGGGTTAGAGAAAGAAACAAAATGGTCAACCATTTCAAAGCTTCAAGAAGCTTCAAGGATAATCCAAAAATGGCCACCATTCTATTTCATTCATAAATCAATGAATAAATAAAAGAATAAGTAAATGAAGAATAAGAAACCCTAACCATTGACCAACCATGGTTTAAACCATACACCAAACTATCATGTATCATCAAACATGATACAAGCATGTGCACAAAATCATATCACATATACAATGTGCACATCCGAGCGAGAAAATCCATCTTAAGTGAACCGATACTAGTTAATGCAAAGTAATATATCAAATATATAATTATGCATTAAATCATTAAATCAACACTTGATTTAACGATCCGGTCATATCGCATATAACCGACTAGTATCCTATGTATCGGCTTATCGAATCAATCCTTGATTCGATAACTAGGTTATATCGCATACAACCATTCGACACATCCATCGCGAGAATAGAATACGGTATCACATACACGCATTATTCTCAGTCCCGCACATATCTCATATGCGCTCCTATTTCGTTTCGCTTGAGCCAGGAAACCTCTGTGTAGGACTCTAAAGACTCGTCAATACGCCGGCAGCGGATGATGATCATATCAAACATCCACAAGCCGCAAGCGGTCTGCTAAACGTAACGGCCACCCGGGTATTGAGCAATCTGAAGATCGACGAGCAAGCCCGCTCACACTCCAGTGAATCCAACCAGTAACACTACCGTACAGTCCGGTCTGATCGTCTGATATGTCGCATATCTTGCCTAGGGGTGGTAAACGTCAGACCCCAATAGCTCGATAAGTCGTGTCGATATGATGTCTATAACAATTCGAGAAACTACTGGTAACACTTACCAGTAAATCTCAGCAACCCTGGCCAGGGATTTCCTGTTATAGCCAATCGAACACAGCACAACATCAACTCCCTATACCGGGAGAGACGAATCCCCTCCTATCGCTCATTGCCTCCATGTGACTCGGGACTGTACCCAAAAACCACCGTTTTGCACGCCCTCTTGGACGTGGTAAGATGGAAATCAAAGCACAGTGGGAACCACACAAGACTCTATGACGATCTCGGGTCAACAGACTACTATGTACCAGTGTCACCAGAGAACTGCCATCTGACGTGAGGTATAATACCATCTGGGAGTTCTCGGCGAGTCCGTCCAGTGTACCCAGTCTCTACTGAGCACCCATATATCATCTGCGATGTCAAACACCAATGGATATGGGATCATCCATCGCCCATCTGTATGGGTCGAGAAGGTACACGCTAGTCTACTCTGGTATATCGATGCCCCGTCTCGATACACCCACGACTAGGGACTGTGAAGGATGTACTTATGGACTACCATGTCCCCACTAGTATGATCCGCATCATAGTCCAGGTAGTCAAGTATACATCCTAAGGGCTTTACCAACATGTAACAGAGAGACAATCAGTATACACGTTAAGGTAAAGATCAACCAGATAGCATACTATCATGTCGAGCAAGAAAGTCCTCCCTATATATGTCCCAGCATCCACTACAATATACATCCAATGTACAGTAATGGCCTCTAGGGCATACATATAACTAACATGCATGGCATGGAGAAGGACCTCCCTGAACTCCTTAATATGTTAAGGAGCGCAGAGAGCACTATGAAGTCAGCAAAGACTCCCGTTATGACCATTGGACAGTCTTCTTCTTCTCGCCCAAAAGCTAAGGCCAAGGGAAAGAAAAAGAAGAAACCCACTAATCCTAAGGGCGGAGTCAAAAAGGTGAAGGGAAAGGGAAAGTCCACGGCTGGAGACCCAGGGAAAGGCGAGTCTTTTCTTTGCCACAAGACAGGACATTGGAAGCGCAATTGCACGGAGTACCTAAGTCTCAAGAAGAAGCATGGTGATGCTTCTGCTTCAGGTGCGTTTGTGACTGAAAACTGTTTTTCTATAAACTCTGCTTCCTGGGTATTGGATACCGGTTCAGGTTCTCACATTTGCAATTCTATGCAGGGGCTGAGAAATAGCAAGGTTTTGAAGACAGGTGACCATACTCTCCGCGTTGGAAATGGTTCCAATGTACATACAGTCGCAGTGGGAGAGTATCACTTGGGGTTGCCATCTGGATGTATTTTGATTTTGAATCCATGTTATTTTGTACCAAGTATGCTATGTAATATAATATCCGTTTCTTTGTTGGACAATGAAGGATATAATTTTGTGTTGCAGAACAATGTTATGAACATTCACCTGAATCAAATGTTGGTTGGGTATGGTACGCTTAATAACGGAATATATGTCCTAAATCAACACACAGTTTTCAGTATACAACACACTAATAAAAGAAAACTTTCAGAATTAAATGAAGCTTTTCTTTGGCATTGTAGACTTGGTCATATTAACGAAACAAGACTAAACAAGTTACATAAAGATGGATATTTAAACTCTTTTGAATATAAATCTTATGCGACTTGCCAGTCTTGTATCAAGGGTAAAATGACCAAAACTCCGTTTACAGGACACGGAGAAAGAGCTACTCAGTTCCTTGGCCTCATACATAGTGATGTATGTGGGCCAATGTCTACACAGGCTAGAGGCGGTTTTTCATACTTCATTACATTCACCGACGATTTCTCAAGATTCGGTCATGTATTTTTATTAAAACACAAGTCCGACGCTTTCGAGAAATTCGTTGAATATAAACAAGAAGTAGAAAAACAAACCGGCTTGAGTATTAAGATGCTTCGATCAGATCGAGGTAGAGAGTATCTCAGTACAGAATTTGCAAACTTCCTAAAAGAGAATGGGATTCTCTCTCAGCTCATTCCGCCTTACACACCACAGCACAACGGTGTGTCAGAACGACGGAATAGGACCCTATTAGATATGGTCCGGTCCATGATGAGTGACGCTGAGTTACCCGTCTCGTTCTGGGGACATGCATTGGAGACTGCAGCGTTTCTGCTAAATAGGGTTCCGACCAAAGCCGTGTCTACCACCCCATATGAGATATGGAATGGGAAGAGACCATCTCTTAAGAGAATTAAGATTTGGGGTTGCCCGGCCTATGTTAAAAAACAGAATCCGGACAAACTCGAGACACGGTCAGTCATGTGTAACTTTGTGGGATATCCAAAGAATTCTTATGGATATCTGTTCTACCACAAAGAGGAACAAAAAGTGTTTGTTTCTCAGTATGCCACATTCTTGGAAAAAGAGTTTTTCACAGATAAAGATGATGGCAAGGTGGTAGATCTAGAAGAGGTTCTAGAGACACAAACTACAAATGACGATTTGGTTGAACCGGCTGTTGCAACAGAAACTGAAGAACCTCGGCCACTCCGTAGGTCTGGTAGGACTTCTCGCCCACCGGAGAGGTACTACGGTTTCCTCATTGATGGTAACGGAGAAGATTGCATCATAGATGATGATGATCCTACCAGTTTTCAGCAGGCTATAACGAGTGGTGACTCTGTGAAGTGGCTGGATGCCATGAGATCCGAAATGGAGTCTATGTACACCAACAAAGTATGGACTTTGGACGTTGTACCCCCTGGGGTAAAACCTGTAGGGTGCAAATGGATCTTTAAAAGAAAGATTGGTGTGGATGGGCAGGTAGAGACCTATAAGGCAAGATTTGTGGCGAAAGGTTTTCGTCAAAGACCAGGTTTGGACTATGACGAAACTTTTTCGCCCGTAGCCATGCTTAAATCCATTCGGATCCTACTTGCTATTGCTGCTCACTACGACTATGAAATCTGGCAGATGGACGTTAAAAAAGCATTTCTAAATGGAAATTTAGAAGAATGCGTTTATATGGATCAGCCAGAGGGCTTCATTGACAGTGGGAGCAGCGAGAAAGCATGTAGATTGCTTAAATCCATATATGGGTTGAAGCAGGCATCTCGGAGTTGGAACATCTGTTTCGATGATGTTATCAAAGAGTTTGATTTCATCAAAAATCCAGATGAACCTTGTGTTTATAAGAAGGCTGTAGGAAGAGCTGTCACATTCCTCGTATTGTACGTGGATGACATTCTTCTGATAGGAAATGATATTCCTATGCTACAGTCGGTCAAATCATTCTTATCACTAAGGTTCTCCATGAAGGACCTGGGTGATGCCACATACATCCTGGGCATAAGGATCTATAGGGAGAGATCCAAAAAGTTATTGGGATTGTCCCAAACCAGGTACATCAACACCATCCTAAAGAGGTTTAGTATGGAAGACTCCAAGCGGGGTGTCTTACCCGCTTGCCATGGAGTCACTCTCTTCAAGGATTCTTGTCCAAAGACCGATGAAGAGAGAGCTCGCATGAGCATTATACCTTATGCTTCGGCAGTAGGGTCTATAATGTATGCGATGTTATGTACACGCCCAGATGTAGCTTATGCACTTAGTGTTGTAAGCAGGTATCAATCCAACCCAGGGAAGAACCACTGGACAGCTGTGAAGAACATTCTTAAGTACTTACGAAGGACTAAAGAATTGTTCTTGGTGTATGGTAATACAGATCTCCAAATGGAGGCCTTTACCGATTCGAGCTTCCAGAGCGATAAGGATGACAACAAATCTATCTCAGGGTTTGTATTTACCCTCAATGGAGGGGCGGTAAGTTGGAAGAGTTCCAAACAGGATACCGTTGCAGACTCTACGATGGAAGCTGAGTACATTGCTGCAAATGATGCCGCCAAGAAAGCCGTCTGGATGAAGAAGTTCGTCTCGGAGCTAGGAGTAGTTCCAACCATTATTGATCCAATTCCTTTGTGTTGTGACAATAATGGGGTGATGGCGTTAGCCAAAGAGCCCAGATCCCATCAGCGGTCCAGACACATCCTGAGGCGCTTTCATTTGATCCGGGAGATTGTAGATCGCCGCGAGATCGAGATTAAGAGAGTTGACACAAAGAACAACTCCGCGGATCCACTCACCAAGGCCCTCCCTCAGCCACAGCATGAGCGACTTTTTAAGATGTTGGGTATGAGATACGCCAATAACTGGCCTTAGTGCAAGTGGGAGATTGTTGGATATATGTATGCCCTAGAGGCCATTATGTGATAGTGGATGTATCTATACATGTATATATATTCAGTTTGCATTCTTGCTCGACATGATAGTATGCTATCTGGTTATTCATTATCTGACATGTTGATTTGATCATGCTTTTATTCATTCATACATGCTGATAAAGTCCCAAGGATATCTGCTTGACTACTCTGATTATGATAGAGATCATACTAGTGGGACATTTGTAGTCTATAAGCATATCCTGAAATGTCCCTAGTCGGAGGTGTATCGAGACGGGGCATCGATATACCAGAGTAGACTAGCGTATATGATACTAGACCCATGTGATGGGCGATGGATGTTCCCACATTCATCGATGTTTGACATCAAGATCATATACGGGTGCTCAGTGCTGACTGGGTACACTGGACGGACTCATCGAGAACTCCTATATGGAATTATATCTATCGTCGGATAGCAGTTCTCAGGTGACACTGGTACAGGTTAGTCTGTAGACCCGAGATCGTCATGGAGTCTTGTGTGTTCTCCCACTGTACTTTGATTGCCATCCTACCACGGCTCTACTGAGTCGTGCAAACAGGTGGCCGTTGGGTACAGTCCCGAGACACACGAAGGCAATGAGCGATAGGAGAGGTTTCGTCTCTCCCGGTATTGGGAGTTGATGCTGTGCTGTGCTCGACTGGTTATAACAGCAAGTCCCTGGCCAGGGCTTCTGAGATTTGCTGATAAGTGTTATCAGTAGTTTCTCAATCTGTTATAGACCATTCACCGACACGACTTATTGAGTTATTGGGGTCGACGTGACCATCCCTAGGCTCGATATGCAGCATATCTGACGAAGAGACCGGACTGTACGGTAGTGTTGCCGGATGGCTCGACGGGAGTTGTAGCAGGTTCGCTTGTTGTCTTCTGATCGCTCAATACCCGGGCGGCCGTTACGTTTAGCTGACCGCTTGCGGCTTGAGGGTACTTGATATGATCATTACCCTCTGCCGGCGTATTGACGAGTCTTAGAGTCCCACAAAGGAGTTACCCAGTCCAGGCGAAACGTTGTGGTGCGCGTATGTGATATGCGCATGCACCCGATTGAAATGTGTGTATATGATACCGAACATTGATCGGGTGGCCTACTTTTGGTGGGGTCGTATGAGATATGACTGGATTGATAAATTAAGTGTTGATTTATCATCTAACCATAAGTTATCTCACTTGAAACCTTTCTAGGGTTTGATGGATGTAAGCATGCATGCAAGTGTTTCTTTATTTTCATTCTAGTTTCATGCACATGTGAATGTGCATACATGCATACATACATACACCCATCCATCATGGTTGTTAGCATATGGAAATGGTGGCAATGCAAGACTTACACCATGGATTAAATAATGGATAATTATTTAATTTTGGTTTTAAAGTTAAATGAAAAAGAAAAGGATAATCATGTTAGTTTCCACACTCTTCTTCTAACCTAACCTAGCTCAACTACCACTAACCTATGGTTATCCTTCTCTTTATCATTCTAAACCCAAGTTAAATTAACTATCTATCATTTAATCATGGTTGAAGTCAAGAAGGAATTAAATATATATAGTGATATATATTTCTTTCTCTTGCTTAACTTATGGTTATCTTTTACCTCTTGTCAAAAAGTTGCCACCATCTTCTTCCTCTTGCTCTTTTGCTCTCTAGTTCTTTCTAGTGATCAAATACCATTCAAAGATAGGTTTTTGAAGTGAGAAACCTAACCACAACATCATTCTACACAAGCTTAGCCGCTTTGTTTAGAGTGTTCTCTTCGGTTTGTCGAAATTGCGAGCTTGGACGGATATCTCCGTGGTGGATCGTCGTGGACATAAGGGGACATCAAAAGGACCTTCGTTCAACACCTTAGAGATCAAGGAGTCCAGCGAAGGGGAGCTACAAAGGTTGTAGCCTTCAAACCCTTAACTTTACTAGCTTAAAGTTTCATAACCCTAATTTTCTAGGATCGATCCATGTGCATGTTAGTTTAGCACCTTAAAAATTATAACTTTGGGTCATGTGATGCTTCAAAACTCTTCATAGGGTGCTATACTAACCTTACACTAATGAATTCATCACCACTATCTAAACGAATGCACTTCAAAGGCTTTCCGGTTTGCTTCTCAACCATAGCATGAAATTTCTTTAAAACTTTCAAAACTTGATCTTTGCTTTTCAAAGCATATGCCTAAACTTTCTGGCTATGATCATCAACAAAAATAATAAAATATAAAGCACCGTCTGGTTTTGGTTTTCATAGGACCACACATATTGGAATAAACCAAATCTAAAATGTTTGACTTTCTTTGCAAAGAAAACTTTATGCTGTTTGCCAACCATACAATGAATACTAGTATCAAAATGCTCACCTTTTATATAAGAAATGAGTCTGTCCTTTGCAAGAGCTTGTCGGCCTTTCTCACTCACATGACCTAACCGTCAATGCCACAACTCCATAGAGTTATCCAACGTTGTCTTCGCTTCAAATGTGCATAGCTTTGCTCACACTTAATAGAGGTGCAACAACTCGTCTCTTGCCGCTACAAGAGAGCTATTGATGAGCTTCCAAGCACCACCCTAAACATATTGGTGTAACCCTCTTCATCGTGCTTTCCGGTAGATTACAGATTGAGACGAAGTTTTGTCACATATCGCATATCTTTATGCACCAATTTATAACTAAGATTGGTCTCAACATGAATATCACAACACCAACATTTTGTGAAGTGTCTTTATTACCCATCCTCCCAACGCTATAATCACATGGCTTGTATTTTTTATTTTATTTTTTTACAATAGCTCGTAGGATTTAGGGGAAGGGTTAGGCCTCTAGGTTCATGGGAACTTTCACTACATAATTAGTTGAAAATCCTCTTTACCACTGCAAGTTGGGGGTTTCGAACCCAAAACCTTCCACCAATTAGGGAAATGTCATTGCTACTTGAGCAAAGGCTCTATGGCATGATAGGCTTGTAGGATGCCCTTCTAGAGTAGTAGCATGATAGGAGACTCCGGTGTCAACTACCTAATCCGTGTCATGACACGTAACACAAATGCTCAATTCACCACTAGTAGAGACAACAAGCATGTCTTATGGTGTTCTCTTTGAACTTGGAACTTGTTTATACTTGTCTCCTCCTTTTGCTTACCTTTCAATTTGAAATTTCATAATACACCATTCTTTTCTTACAATAAATGCATGTGATATCTTTTATTGACCTTGATTTATTTCTTAATTTGGAATGATGACTTTACTAATAGGCTTTGACCTCATTTTATTTTCCGCGATAATTACTTCTAAATGAAAAACTCCGAGATCTTTTCTACTCAACTTTTCATTCAACAAACTACTAGTCACTACACTAATCGTGACAACACCATCCGGAGCGGGTTGCTAAGAGACATCATGATGTCTCCCAAGTCTCTATATAGGAAAGAAAAAAGACTTTATAGAGTATGTTATACTAAATATAGCAGGTATATACTGCTATATTTAATACTCTCCGCGTTAGATCTAGAATTGCAAGTTTGGAAAGAAATAAAAAACTTGATACAACCGAACATTTTTAATTCCATTGAAAATGACACAGAACTCATTCTACGAAAGAGACGTCAAAGCTTGACATCGTCGAAAAAGCCGAAGGTTTTTTAAGGGGGAGTCGAGTCTTGTCACCGAAATAGATGGAGAAGGTTGATGGTGGAGTTTATAACCAGAGCTACGTCTATCAGAGGAAACGTTTGGAGATCCTCACGGAGGAGGCGGCCAAAGAGACTGACGGAGAAGTCGACCGGAGAGACTGACGGTGGGATGATCAGAGAGAGTCAAAATAAGACGTTTAAGAGAGTCGCCGAGAAAGAGAGGTATAGTGAATGTGGTTCAATGACGTGAGGAGGGTTGACGACGGGTCTCGATTCAAGGAGGCAGCTGCTCTGGAGGCGCCGAAGGTGATCGGAGGGTTGGTGACAAAGCGCCAGTCACTACTAAAATAAGGGGTTGGTCCTACGGATAATGAAATCCATAGGGGCAGATTTCTTTTGGCCCTACGGACTAATCCGTAGGGCCATAAGGTTGCCCCTATGGTCCTTACATATTAATTTAAAAATATTAAATCGTAAATTGTTGTTTGCCCCTACGGAGCCGCAATCCAAGAACCTACGGACTAATCCGTAGGGGCATCTAAATAGGGATTTAATTAAAAAGGAACAGATTGATCCCTACGCTGATTATCTTATACTCTCGCACGCGAACCCAAAATCCCCAAATCCTCGTTACCGCCGATCGCCAAATCTCTCGTCGCCGTTCTCGTCGTCGCCAGCGTAGGCCGTTTCGTCGTCGCCACCGCCTGGTTCTTCCTCATCGCCGTTTTCGTCGTCGCCTCCGTTTCGTCGTCGCCATCGATCGATCGTCTCCTCCACTGCACAGGTTAGGAAATCTTCAATTAAACAAATTTTTGATTATTTTAGGGATAGGGTTCATGGTTTGGGTACCGATGAGGCATCGGTTGGGGTTAGCGTTAGGGTTAGGGTTGGGGTTGCGGTTGGGGCTGGGGCTGCGGTTGCCGTTGGGGTTAGGGTTCGGCAGGGGGTTGCGGTTGGGGCTGGGGTTAGGGTTAGGCTGGGGTTCGGCTGGGGCTGGGGTTAGGGTTAGGGTTGGGGTTAGGGTTTGGCTGGGGCTGGGGTTAGGGCTGGGGTTAGGGTTAGGGTTGGTGTTGGGGTTCTTAAATTTTAGAGTATGATAGGTGTGCTACTAATTTTCCTGGGAAAAAGTGTGTGAGAGCATGGACTGCAGATCGGTTCAAATTAGAGCTGAAAATTGAAAATGTTGCTTGCATTTTGCTCAGGCGTAACTCTTGAATGAATCGATTCTGATGGTGCAGTGCATGTTAAGATACAGACTGTTTTTTTTGTGGGAAAACTGGTCTCAGGGGACGGAGATTTTATTTATGATCTGCTGAGTGCAACTGCATATACAACAGAGACAGCAAAGCTGAATACACTTTCATTTTTAGCAAAAGTAATTAAAAATTTAGAGCTTGGGATTGAACTTCCTTAAATGTAACTCTGATGTATGGTAAATTTGTTATACTTGATTTTGCACCATCTACATTCAATTCGTGCCTATCTTTGTGAGGTTTTACCCAGCGGGTATATCCGATCAGGTTAAATTTGTTAACTCGACAGATAATATTCAGTATGCAGGCTAGTTGAGGATAAGGGTTGCTTCTTGTATGTCAGGACCGGGTTTCTGATACCAGTTATATTTTATTTAAATACTTCGTATAGTCCATATGACGAGAATATTCAATCGTATGATAACCGATAGAAGCCTTACCCCCGACAGCCGAAACACACACACACAATAAGAATACACAACAAACGCATCATTAGAGAGTGATTCAAGATGTTCAAGTTAAAACCAATATATGATACTCGATGATAATATGAAACTTTCATATTCTCATCGATACTCATATATGAAACTAAAAGCACCACTTAGTCCCTGTCTATCGGTTAACATATGTTCGATGTTCGTCGTGACATAGAACTATACGAAGGTTGTTAAATATCGGACGGTATAACTTGATACTAACAACCGTCGTATAGTCTATATGACGAGAAGATTCAATCGTATGATAACCGATAGATTTGTCCCATGTGGACAAGTTAGGAATGTATAAAGCAAACACCTTCATTCACTTGTGTTTTCATCCGTTTAGAGATATTTCGTCGGTACCTTTCCGCTGGTTCTCCGTGTACAAAGATAGATTAGATGTTCATTTCAAAGTTGTTTCACAGCTTTGAAATGATTATCTATTCTATTACAGTGTACTCGGAGAACAGCAGGGAGGTGCTGCCGAAATTTACTCGAAACGGTTGAAAGCACAAGTGAATGGGTGTTCACTCTATACATTCTTAATGGGATAGAAGCCTTACCCCCGACAGCCGAAACACACACACACAACAAGAATACACAACAAACACATTATTAGAGAGTGATTCAAGATGTTCAAGTTAAAACCAATATATGATACTCGATGATAATATAAAACTTTCATATTCTCATCGATACTCATATATGAAACTAAAAGCGCCACTTAGTTCCCGTCTATCGGTTAACATACGTTCGATGTTCGTCGTGACATAGAACTATACGAAGGTTGTTAAATATCGGACGGTATAGCTCGATACTAACAACCGTCGTATAGTCTATGTGACGAGAAGATTCAATCATATGATAACCGATAGATTTGTCCCGTGTGGACAAGTTAGGAATGTATAAAGCAAACACCTTCATTCACTTATGTTTTCATCCGTTTCGAGATATTTCGTCGGTACCTTTCCGCTGGTTTTCCATGTATAAAGATAGATTAGATGTTCATTTCAACGTTGTTTCACAGCTTTGAAATGATTATTTATTCTATTACAGTGTACTCGGAGAACATCGCGGAGGTGCTGCCGAAATTTACTCGAAACGGTTGAAAGCACAAGCGAATGGATGTTCGCTCTATACATTCTTAATGGGATAGAAGCCTTACCCCCGACAGCCGAAACACACACATACAACAAGAATACACAACAAACATATCATTAGAGAGTGATTCAAGATGTTCAAGTTAAAACCAATATATGATACTCGATGATAATATGAAACTTTCATATTCTCATCGATACTCATATATGAAACTAAAAGCCCCACTTAGTCCCCGTCTATCGGTTAACATACGTTCGATAATTTATTCTTTTCAACGACAAACGCACACACAAAGCATATACACGGATTTTCTCCTTTGTCAGTAACTATCCCTTTCTTAGATTTCTCAATATAGTCACCATAACCTACAATTTATATGTTATACAGTCTAACATGGTCCATGAGTACGTCAGAGTTAAGGACTGGATGTATGTGGATTGGCAACAACGTATTTAACCTAAGTTTGTCGCAGAAGTTGCTGCTTTTATTGAATTTGCACGCGCACATAATAAGATCGTGATAGAGAAGATTCTCTGCCCGTGCGATAGATGTGGCAATAAGTACTGGCAGAAGGTAGAATTGGCAGAGCTTCATATCGTAAAATATGGGTTTACTAGACTTTATACAACTTGGAAATATCACGAGGAAGGAGAAGAAAGCAGTAATGCTGCAGAAGAAGAAGGAGAACACGATAATGCGGCGGGAGAAGAAGGAGAAGACGGTAATGCGGCAGAAGAAGAAGACGGTAATTTATTTCATCAGAAGAAATGGAGGATATGGTAGAGGCTGCCCTAGGTGAATCTATTCGTACCGAAAATGACATTCCTTCCGGTCAAGGACCGCGTGCGGATAAAAATGAAAATTTCATGAATGATTCTAGAAAACCAATTTATGAGAATGCAAAGTTTCCACCTTCTCATGGTTCGTCCAACTTTTCTAGATTAAGTGCCTAAATGGATGGAGTAACCAGTCATTCATAATTCTTCTTTCGTTCTTGAAAGATTCTATGCCCCCGGGAAATAACGTGCCCGACAGCTGCTACGGAGCCCAGAAGATGATGTCTGATTTGAGTCTAAAGTGCGAGAAAATTCAAGCATGTCCTAAAAATTGCGTGTTGTATCGGAAAGAGAATTCAGATTTGAAAGGGTGTCCAACATGCGGAGAGGCTAGGTATAAGCCGAAAGATTCTGATAAGAAGCCTGAACTACCTGTCAAGATAGCACGATACTTTCCCATAACATAGAGGCTACAGAGGCTATTCAGGTGCAAGAAAACAGCCGAGGCAATGATTTGGCATCACCGTGCTCCTCCAAGTGAAGATGGAAAAATGAGCTATCCAAGAGATTCACCGGCATGGAAGAATTTCGATAGGAGGCACGCAATATTCAGTAACGATCCTCGCAATGTCCGGCTCGGACCGGCTAGTGATGGCTTCTGCCCATTCAACTATATGGCTGGAAGTCACAGCACATGGCCCGTTGTAATGATAATTTATAATCTGTCGCCTTGGTTGGCTATGGACCAATCATACTTTATGATGCCTCTTCTTATTGACGGACCAAACTCACTTATCGACGTCTATCTCCGACCTCTGATCGAGGAGTTAAAATCTTTGTTCATTGATGGTGTAGAGACATACGATGCAAACAAAAATACAACCTTCATACTGCGTGCGGCTTTAATGTGGACAATTAATGACTTTCCTGCGTATAGAATGCTATCAAGTTGGTCCGTACATGGTCACAAAGCATGTCCTCATTGCCATCAACACACAATATCGAAATTCTTGAATTTTAGCAGGAAGGTTTGTTATTGCGGCCATCGACGTTTCCTGCCTCTAGACCACCCCTACAGGTTAGACACTGTTCACTTTGATTGTCATTAGGAGCTTCTTGGACCTCCAGCCCCATTGTCCGGAGAGGATGTGACTGCTCAGTGGGATGGTTACAATAATGTGACCTTCGGGATGGATCCGACAAAACAGGTCAAACCACCATTTTGGAACAAGTTAAGCATTTTCTTCGAGCTTCCGTACTGGTCAACAAATTTAGTGCGGCATTGTCTGGACGTCATGCATATAGAGAAGGGAGCATCAGAGCACATACTCAACTTGCTTCTTTGTAAAGACGGGAAATCGAAAGACAACCTGAATGCTCGGATGGATCTACAGGAATGGGGAATAAGAAGTGAATTGCACCCTAGACCGGTAGCGCGTAAACCAGACAAGTTTGTATTTCCCAATGCCGCTTATCATATGTCACAACCAGAGAAGAAAAGATTCCTGCAGGTGTTGCATGATTTGAAAGTTCCCACAGGTTTCTCAGGATCATTCAGCAAGAAAATAAAAATTGTGAAAGGCATAATCGATGGGCTGAAAAGTCATGATCACCATGTTATCGTGGAGCACCTTCTTCCATTAGCCCTCAGGACTTCTCTCCCCGAATCGGTTGGTCTAGTAATCAACGAGCTATGTTGTTTTTTCAGAGAGTTGTGTGCTAAAACACTGGAGGTTGTGACGCTGGATAAACTAGAAAATTCTATTGCGTTGATACTTTGCAAGTTTGAGCGTATTGTCCCACCGTCATTCTTCGATATCATAATACACTTGACGGTTCATCTTGCAACTGAGGCTAAGTTAGCCGGACCGGTACAATATCGATGGATGTATCCCGTCGAGAGGTACGTGGAATTTTTCGTTTCGCGCAATTTTTAAAATTATTGTTGTCCTGTATGCCCGTATTTATTTATTCAACATATTTTTTCTTTAGGTACCTCTACATTCTTAAAAAGTATATACGCAATAGAAATCGACCAGAGGGTTCTATCATACAAGCTTATCTTCTTGATGAAGCAACCATATTTTGTTCCCGCTATCTGGACGAGAACATTGAGACGAGACTTAACCGGCCTCGAAGAATTCAAGACGGGCCATATGGTAAAACCGATTATAAGAGGGTAGACACTATATTTATCAACAAGATATACCGGTTTATCTTGCTTAATTGCGTATGTCTTGAACAAATTAGAGAGTAAGTTTTTTTGGATTAATTGTTATATTTGTATTTGTGTGTGTATGAAATGATATAATATTAATGTCAACCTTATTTGTCGAAAACAGAATTCATTTTAACGAGGTACGTAAGGGGCATCCTGATTGGAATGAAGAACGATTGGAAAAATATCATCAGGATAATTTTTGTGATTGGGTCACAGATCATATAAGTTATTCAAATAACATGTTATTGCTATCAGTTTTAATCTAAACTTATACCTTTATGTATTTGTCGTAAAATTTGTTTTGTTAGATCCACGATCCGAACTTGTCTGCATCATTTGAGAGTGATTCAAGATATTTAGCTCAATTTCCTAGTATGGAGGTTGCATATTATAAAGGATTCGGTGTTCTTGGATACAAATTCGAAGTTAAGGACATAGAAATATCTAGAACCACTCAGAATAGTGGGATTGCGACGGTAGGATCGGACGGTGTGATTTATTATGGGTACTTAAATTGTATACTCGGCATCCACTATCCCGGACGATCAGAACCCTTTTATATATTCCAGTGTACTTGGTACGATACGCGAACCGATACGGATAAGTGGAGAAGCAATCTTGGGACTTGGAAAGATGAATATGGATTGACCAGTGTGAACACACTTCGATTTTAAGGTCAGGAAGATCCGTTTATCTTTCCGAACCAAGCGTTCCAAGTATATTATTCACAGTGTTTGAAGCATCCGAGATGGAGTGTCGTATGCCGTTGAAAACCCAGGGATGTCTACGATATCCTAGAATTCGAGGACAACGATGAGGATGAAGAAGAGAGAAGGCTTAGAGTGCTCCGACCGTCTGTTTCGAAGGACGGGTTGTCTTCGGCCGATCATGAAGTTACGTGGGTTAAAAATGATATCGATGATGAAATCCAAGTAGATATGTTTAATGCGTCCACGAAACGAAAAAAGTTATCAGTAATGTTATATTATTACTTCACATTTTACGATCTATACATATATAGTCAATACTTGTAATGATTGTCTAATGCGTCCACGAACCATTTATCTAGATTTGATGACGATGACGGGAGAAGCGAGGGGCGGCAGGAGCTCCAGCCGCGGCACCGGCAGAGGCAGAGGCAGAGCGGTTCTGCCGCCCGGAGAGCTGCGTAGGGAGCTTCAGAGGGCCGGTCTTGCACCAAGATCGGAGATCCCTTCGGATGCCTCCTTCCGTGTGGACTTTGCCACACCTCCAGGTATATTGCACGCATATCCATTTTGAATGTAATATTATAGATATTCATGCCTGTTCATGTCAAAATTACTTATATTGTCAATGTTTGATTGTCTAGTTGTTGGTGATGTGTCCATATCAGGGACAGAGGCCACTCCCGCACCTCCAGGTATGTTTATATATCATATAGTGCATGTATATTGATTTAGAATGCTATATCATAAATATACACACATTCCTTTTGCTCTTACTTAGATAGTAATTTTTTTTTATTGTCTAGCTGTAGGTGGTGACACCACCACACCTGCGGGTATGTTTATATATCCTATAGTGCATGCATATTGATTTAGAATGTTATATTATTGATCTACACATTTTTTTTGCAATTACTTATATAATCTATTTTTAATTGTCTAATTATAGGTGGTGCGTCCACATCTGACGCAGGGGCCACTCCTGCCATTTCTGTACCCTCCGCATCGTCTGTAGGTTAGTATGAATAAATATAAAATATTTATTCATTTTACATATCCTCTATAGAATAAATATGAACTTCATGGGAATTTAGCGTCAATATTTATTTTCTAGTTGGAGGGGATGCGTCCGCATCCGGGACACCGGCTGTTCCTCACCGGAGGAACTATCGTCTCGCTCGTGCTGCTGCCCGGGCCCAGGCTCGTGCTTTAGTCACCGGAGGTATATATCACACTTCAATTTTCGTTTATCCTTGATTTCTTAATACAACTTTGTCTTAATATTGATTATCTTGATATTTCTTGCAGACGCAGGGCCTCCCCATCCCTAGAGGGGGACTCGAGGCCCGAATCAGTCCCACAGGCTGAGGCCTGACAGAGCTAGGGGGGAGGCAGCATTCCCCCTCTTTTTTACCCCTGATTATCGCTATACCGGCGATCATGCCGAGATGTTCGACCGGTATATGGGGGATGAGAGCCGGCTCGTGAAGAACTATCCACTTCATGTTGAGTGGGGCGACCAGCACCGGCGCTCATTCGCCCTCTTCTTTGATCAGGCTCGGGTATTAATATATATTTTCATTTGATTTATCCAATATATTTATTATTAACACTTGTAATCTAATAACAATGTTTTTTTTGTATTTTCAGTTGGATTACGATTTTCAGCCTGTACCCGACCCTGATCACCATGGGAGGGTGCTCGACCTTCATGCTCTGTACAATGGCCTGATGAAGAACATGCAGACCAAGGTCCGATACATCAGGAATGAGATGAAGGCCGACTGCTACTCCCTGTGGATGGCGACCCTCGAGGCAGAGAGAGCGGCCCTCCTATCTACTCCGGCCTTTGCGAGAGTCGACGCAGAGACATGGCCTCTATTGTGCGAATATTTCGACTCTCAACGCAAACATGTATGTATTTTAAATGTAATTCATTGTTTAGTATATAATTTATTTTTTTGTGTTCCTTAATTAGAAAACTAAATGTGAATGTGTTGTGCAGAAACAGGCCGCTCAAAATATTAAGAATAGGAAGTCGGCGAAGAGGGGTCGTCCCACTTATACAGGTGACTCGAGGAATATTACTCGAGCCATGGAGTTATCGGTAAATTACAATAGACCGGCCTTTGTGATATAATGCAATATTAAGAGTTATTTTCTAATATATCTAATATTAAGAGTTATTTTCTAATATTGCAGAGAGCTCAGACACTGGCGCAAGGTGGTACACCGAGCATGCTGTCCGCATATCTTGCCGCGGCACCTCGACAGATCCCGCCACGGGCGAGCTTCGATACCCCGACGTCGCTATCCAGGAGTATTGCGTAAGTGTTAATATTTATTCAACCCCTATTTAAAATTTTAGTTTTGAAAGGTTCAAATTTAAATGATATACTTATATTTTACTGGTTAATGTGGGTGTAGGAGCGGGTGGTTGAGCAGGCCGAGGCATTGGGGATCGATTTTACCGAACAGAACGATCCGATGCTGCTGACCCCAGTCCTGGACTCCGCACACGGAGGGCACCACGGAGGTTGGGAGAGAGACCGGAGACTGGGCCCTAGCATGGTCCATATGAGGTTGGACTCCACCCCGGCGGTTACTTCCTCCATCTCCAGTGAGCGACGTTTCCAGCAGGAACTTGAGAGCTTGAAGGCCACCGTTCAGAAGTTGAAGGAGATGCTGGTATGTATACTACTTAATAGTAAAATATTATGTCATATTATAGATAGCAACATATCCAATATTAGTACGTAGCCTGAGCTTATTTGGTTGTAGACTTAGTTTTGATTAATCATACATACATATCTAATTAAAATAAACTACGGTTTTCCAAACTAGATATCCAAACGAGGCCTAAGTCCCTAAGTATACATAGATTGGGGTTTCGAAATAACTTGATAATGGTACGAATTCAAATAATACACAGTTCTTACTCGCTTATTACACACGTAGGTCCAGACGCGATAGGGTACATCGGCCAAGCCTCCACATGCATCTCCTTCGGCTGCGGCTCCGCAAGCCACTACATCGGCCGCGGTTCCGCAGACAGCTCCTATAGCTCCACCGCCCGCTTAGACTGCCGCAGCCGCGGCTCCGCAAGCCACTATCTCGACGGCGGCTGCGCAGACCACATCGCCAGCTCGACAGCCCGCTCAGACTCCCGCAAGCTCCGCCTTGCATGATTTATTGACCGAGGAGCAGGCACGCCAGATTATGGCGTTTATCAGAGGTGGAGCTGGACCGAGCTAGGGTAGCTTTTTGATTCTTATATTTTAAACATGCATTTATTTATATGATACATATTGTACTACATTTTGGACGATATTGATATTGGTGGTGTTTGCGTGTTTATATTGATATCATATTCTGCTTGTTGGTTTCTTTTGTATATTATGCGTGATGTGATTATGAATACTACGATATATGTTCTGCGTGATGATTAATTTTATATATGATGTATATATTATTGTGCACAGGACGAGAAAAAAATAGGCAGCCCTTTTTTATAAAAAAAAACCTGATAATATGTACCTACGGATTAATCCGTAGGGCCCAACAATATACCTACAGATTTATCCGTAGGGGCAAAATATCAAGATACCTGATATTTTGCCCCTATGATCTCAGTATTAAGGGTTACGCTTGTCCCTACGGATATATCCGTAGGGGCTACACAGGTATCCGTAGGGACAAAATATCAGGATACCTGATATTTTGTCCCTACGGATTTATACCTACGCACTTATCCGTAGGGGCAACTACTTGGCCCTACGGATAAGTCCGTAGGGACACCTAATTTATTTTATAATATCATAAATTAAATAATTTTTTTGTTCCTACGGCCTAATCCGTAGGGACAACTGGACCTACACATAACTCCGTAGGGGCAATTTTTTGTCCGTAGGAGCATGTTCAAGGCTGCGACCTGCATCTACGGCGTTTGTACCTACAGGGTATTTTCTTGCCCCTACGAATATATCCGTAGGGGCAGTGATTTGCTCCTACGGATAAATCCGTAGGGGCAACCCTTATTTGTAGTAGTGAGTGACGGAGCGTCGACTATAGAAGGATCATCGACGAGGCTGGTCGATGGTGCAATAGCTTCTCTGGATAAAGGAGGTGGTCGTGATTGATGTCAATGGTGGAGGGCAGACGAAGAAGAGGGTCGACGGTGCAATGAGGGTAGCAAAAAATTAGGGTTAGGTTTTAAGAGGCGGCTTGTCTTTAACGTCTCATTTTGACGTCCACCGATCGTCCATTTGTCAAGTTCTTCAGTAGTCTTCTCCCTACAATATCAAGTTTTGACGTCTCTTTCTCGAACAAATCCCGATCTTTCTTAACTACATTAAAGATGTTCATCCATTTCAAGATTTGTTATTTCTTAAAACTCTCAGTTCTCGATCCATCGTGAGTTTAAGGGCATTAAATATAGTAATATACCTGCTATATTTAGTATAATTTTTTCTAGAGTCTTTTATCATTTTTTCTTCTAGGAGGAAGATGAAGAACGATTTGGAGTATAATCGTTCTGAGTGGAAGATTTTGAGAGAGTTGTTATTCATGATAGAAAGAGTATATTATGTCTTTATATATATAAATAAAAAGCTTAAAATAGTAAGTCTCTATATGGAAAAAACTCAAGAATATATTATACTAAATATAGCAAGTATACTTCTATATTTCATAGGATATAAATATATCGGTAATATGAATGATCGGCTGGGAATCTATATTCGTGTAGAAAATTCTAGGATCCGTTGGGAATAGCCCATCAAAATATTTTGATGGCGAATGTTCGTGCTTGGGCTTCATTTTTATTTGAGCATGAGAATAGTTAGAGATTTTTTAAGTATACGTTAAAAATGTATTTAGATGAAACAAATGATCAAACGATTAACATAAAGTTGGTTATGAATTGAGGATGTTTTTTATTTTTATTTTTATTTTTATTTTTATGTAAATATTTTGATAATGAATACTAGATCATGAGAATGTATAGGAAAATAATGCATGCATGCAATTTCCCCCATATTTCTACTTTATTTTTGCCTTAATTTCACAATTAGTACAGAAGGATAATTCAAAGTACCCTCCAAAAGATGTTTAATCAAACTAAGAGTATATTTAAATGCATTGTAATAATTTAATTTCAGTATTAGAAACGAAAAATATAGAGAGATTAAGGGGCCACACCTCTAGAAATCCCAGAAGTATTTCAATATTTGTCTCTATACCGGCTTGCATCGTACCATCTAATAGTATTTTATAGTATTTCGAAGGATAGTATCCAACTATACGACGAAGAAACTGCAATAAAATAAGGGATATCAATTTATAAATAATGCAACATGATATAGAGAACAATATAATTATACATATGATGGCAGGCAGAGCATGGAATATATGCTTTGAGCTCTTGTGAACAACCAAAGATAAAGCCAGCTTATAAAGACAAAAATGTTTGAAAAACTGTCTATTTTCTTACCCAGGAGTAAAAGAAATAAAAATTACATGAAGCAAGAATTTGGAACAAAATAATATTAAAAGAAATATAAACAAGGTGACGACAGATATATTTCCCAACGAAATTAATTATCATAGTAAATGATTGGTAAACTACTCGTAAATTTTGTATAGACAAAGATCTTTCACTAAAGGTTGAATTAAAAAGACAAAGAATAATGCACATATGGAAATGAATATAGTTTGATGCATGATGATACTACTAAAAGGACGAAGTTATAGCTATCCAAATGAAAACTAATTCTTACAAGCTTGCATCAAGCATAAGGAAAGAAGAATGCATGTACATGATCATTTCGATAAGCATAAGAGCTCTGCTCGCACATTTTTCTTTGGTTTACGTAATTGATAGTAAACTCGAGACTTGGCAGTTTTAAGATCGGTTGATGATGATATAGAGTCATCCATCTTAAAAGGTATCAAGTTTCTAATGCAAGTTATTTGTTAACATTAATATTTATTTGAAAGTTACTTGCAGAGTCATTGTTCTTCAGGTTCTTTTGCAGTTTAATGCAGCTTTCTGATTTCATGATTGGTACCACAATGTGCTCCACTTGTAAGAACTCAACTTGCACATGATAATATTATTGTCCAATGGTCAAAATTCTCATTCTAACTTGGTAATAAAATATTATTAAACCATTCCTTCAACCAAGCTGAAGGGCTTTACATCATGATATGAGGTTAATAACTTCTTCATTTTTAAGGAGCTGTTTGGGGACAGAGTTAAGTTTCTAAGCTTCAGTTCCCTAAGGGTGGCAAAACTTAACTCCAAAAGCTAACTTTGCCTTGTTTGGTAACGATTTTAAAGTCGGGATAACTGTACCTAGTTATCTCAGCCTAAAACATGAGAAACTGCAGTTATCTTTAATCTGACCAAAGTTTTATAATCCATTTTTGGAGTTTGGGGCTTGCAAACCGTACTTTGCATCCTCTCTACCTTCACTTAAAAATAAACCACAATTATTCTAACTCCATAACCAATCAAGGCCTTAATGAAAGAGGTCAATAATAAATATATTCGATACCATCCTATTTAAAAGAAAGAGACAGCATAAAAGACGCATCTTGTCGAAATATATTATTGTCCAACTTTCATCATGACATTGCTGTTAGTGGAACAACAAACAAAACGAGAAGTTGATTCCTGGCATCATATCTAATTACTCAAAAAACTAAAAGTTTAGAATTTCTCTTTTACATTTAAACATAAGAAAATTACACGGTATCAATCTCTAAATGAGTAGCTAGCATCCCCAAATTAGCTAGGATTTACCGGACAACCTACCATTATGCTCATCATGAAAGTCAGTATCGAACCCAGCAGGCCGAGGAGCTGGAGGTCTAGCTAGCAAACCCGATGCATGCAAAATCAAAATAAATAAATAATTCTCATACATATACATATCCATTCTTTATCAGTGACACAATACACCAGAGAGATCAAATGTAAGAAAATTCTTATTCAGCAAATCTCCATCAGATTCATGTAAAAAAATTGTGCACATATTAGGAGTTCTGTAATATTTTGAAGAACTATAATAAATACGATACTAGGACTTACTCCGTACCCCCAATTATGCGGATCGTGCGAGTAATAATCCTCTCATAAATAATACAAATCCATTCATTATATATGATGGCAGACAGAGTATGGAATATATGCTTTGGCCTATATGAACAACCAAAGATAAAACCAGCTTATAAAGACAAAAATGTTTGGAAAACTGTCTGTTTTCTCACCGAGGAGTGAAAACAAAAAATAAAAAAAATACATGAAGCAGTAAATTTAAAGAGAATAACATTAAGAGAAATAATGAAATATACACATTTTTCTCACAGAAACCATCATCATAGTAAATAATTTGTAAACTATGTCATTATTGAAAATTTAAATAATTTGCATAGGAATTGAGTGATGAACTCAATAATTTGCTCACGCGCACAATGACTTCGATATAATCAAGCATTATTGAAAATTCATAGGCAATATATGAAATTTTTTATTACGATATGTACGATTGTTAGAGATGGAACAAGCCTCGCCAGCACTAAAAGTTATTTGTTAAAACCAATATTTATTTGAATGTTACCTGCAGTGCAATTGTTCTTCAGGTTCTCTTTTACAGTTAAAAGCAGCTTTCTGAAGTATGATTGGTACCAAAATATGCTTCACTTGGAAGAACTGAACCTACACATGATATTAATGTTCAATGGTCAAAATTCTCATTCTAACTCGGTAATAAAATATTATTAAACCATTCCTACAACCAAGCTGTAGGGCTATACAGCATAAGATGAGCTCAATAATAAATCTATTGGATACCATCCTATTTAAAAGAAAGAGACAACATAAAAAAGCGTCTTGTCAATATATTTTATTCTAACTTTCATTATGACTTTGCTGTTAGTGGAACAACAAACAAAATGAGAAGTTGTTTAGCGGCATCAATAGCTAATTACTCGCTGATTACACCGTTGACCTCTATAAAAATACCAGGCAGAGCTACTCTAACTATTTTATTGAGTGGGCTCATTTTGGATGAGATTGATTCCGTTTTGGATGACAACACTTGTGTCCGCTCTCCAAACTTACTGAAAGAATGTGCCCACCTAATAAAGCTACTTGAGCCATCAAACTGGGTTTAAACGCCCATGAAGGCACCCAAAAGGGTTCTCGACATAGAGATCCCCGCTACTAAGCCAAAAGAAGGCTCCCGTTGCCAACCCAAAAGGGGATCCCCCGCCATGCTAATAGAGGCTCCTGCCATCCTCTAGAGGGTCCCCGACACGAGACCTTCTCTGCCATGCTCAATGGGTCCCCCAACATAGGGTCTCCGCCACATCATCAAACAAGGGGTCCCCGACGTTAAAGGGGTCTTCGCTATATCCTCAAATAAAAGCTCTCGCTGCTCCTTAGAGGGGTCCCCGATGGCGGGAGGCACCCACGAAGTGAAAACGGACGGCGAGCTACGCGCCCCACGTTCTCAATCGTGGCCTACATTGGTGGCCACAGTTCCAAGCACCCATGGGACTATAAAAGCTTCTTCTTTTGCATTGGAGAGAGGTGAAGTGCTCAAATTCACTCTCAATCACAAAAATTACCAAGCCTGCCGGAGCACTGAAAAACATCAAGAAACACCTAAAAGTCCAAGTTTCAAATAAGAAGAGAAGAAGAGTTTAAACAAACGTAAGTATGGAGCGGCATATCTCCTCTTCTCTGCAATTTCTTATGCCCCAATGATGCGTGCTTCAATTGCTTCAAAACAAAGGATCCTTGGGATGCTCGATAAAGAGTTATCCCTGAAATGCAAAGTTAACAACTCCATTTCGAACTGTTCAATGAACTTTAAATTTTGTAATAAGCCTCATGACGGCTTTAAAACTCAATTATAGGATACTTGCAAAAGTTATTTCCTTTTGGATGCTCTTCGGAGTTATCCCCATGTATACGGATACTCGTTCAAGTTATCCTCCATGAGATTGTCCTCATAATGGACTCTATAGACGTATACATGGATCGAAAATGAACAAATGTGCACATATATAACGGACATGAACCACATGACAGATTTAAATATTTTTTTTAATATCATAACCAACGGCGTGTACCCCTATGAAATCAACCGCTGGCGGTGGCATCCAGAGCTCCACGACCCCAATTAAACTCAATGACGGCGACCCCTAGAGGACCCCACACCTACTATATCAATGGCGGCGACCCCCAGAACTCCCCGCTTCTACCGAAACTCGATAGCAGCGACCCTATAACGGGCCCCAAACCTACCAAATCAACTTCGGCGACCCCCTGGCGGGCCCATCGCTTCTAACAATCAATAGCGACGACCCCAGAGGTCTTCGCCCCCACCAAATTCGACGGCGGCACCCCCAGAGGTCCCTGTCCCTACCAAAACTCATCGGCGGCACCTTCCACGGGTCTTCGCACTTTCCATCAAACTCATTTTGACACTTATCATATGAAAAACTACACCATATCAATTGCCCTATGGTAGCAAAATAGCTTGTCATATACCATCCACGGGCTACCATTGTGGTATAGAAACCAACCGTTTGGTCCGAGATGACCTCAAACTAATATTTATATCCGAAATGACTTTAAACTAATATACATTTGAAATTTATGCCAATGGACCTCCAATGGTACGAGATGACCCTAAACTAATACACATGTCTGAAATGCCTTTAAACTAATTACATGTGAAACCCTATCAGTGGACCCCCAAGTTTATAAACTGGATCCATGGACCACCGCGTCCCTAAAACTGGAATCCTGCCCTATGGGGGATTTATGGGCAACTATCGTGGCATAGTAGCAAACTGTCGTGACACAGAAGTCAATAAGTCCATATACCAAAACCTATTCTGCCTTATAGTAGGTTACATTATATCAACATGCTGTATACAATCCACGGGCAACCATCATGGCACAAAAACCAACTCTATGTGACATTGAAGTCAAACACCAACCAGAACACAGCCATATAAATTGCTCTATAGCTAGTCTGAAAATGACTACCATATGCTATTCATAGGCATCCGTCGGGATATAGAAGTCAACAAACATCCTAACTTACTTTAAGCCACCCATGACAACATATACCATGGTCCGAGATGACCCTAAACTAATACATACGTCCGAAATAACTTTAAACTAAAATCCTGATCTGAAATGACCTTAGGCTAAAATTCATATATGAAATGACTTTAAACTAATACCTATAAATCCAAACCGCCCCTATGGTAGGGTTACATTAATGACTAACCTATCACATATAATCCATGGGCATCTGTCGCGGTATAGAAGCCTACCGTCTTGACACAGAAGTCAACTATTATACCACCCTACTATCCATGTTCGAGATGACTTTAAACTAATACTGAAACAATTCTAAACTTTCTGTATGAATTTTTTCAAAAATACAGAAAGGGACACCTAAGCCTGAGCACGAGTTATAAGTTTGTTTTGCTTTTGAACCACAAAAAATAACTTGTAGCTCATTGGTAAAGCCTTGTACTGCTGTGACATAGCCCCTGTGTTCGAATCCCATCAGCCACATTATCCTTTTGTTTTATTTTCTTTTAATCTTTTTAGAAGTCCAAGAGTCTACACGTGTACTACACGTAAACTAAAAAAACACTGACTATTTAAACATGCGCACGAGGGTATAGGAATCGACATGACACGCGGCACTAAGACCCAGCACCCCTTTCGGTATTGGCCCGGCGACAAGCACCAAAAAGCCCGGCGCCACCGGTTTAACCCGACGGTAATGCCCCCAATTCTTTTCCTCTGCAACTTTTGGCCTACCCCACTTCCCATAGGCTGTTTGTATACTCCGCACATTTCCAGAGAGCAATAAAATTCCTTAAAACCAATTTTTAATGCATATTTTAAATGCATTCTTTAACACACCAAACCCTAATTTCCCCTATAAATACCACACCATATTTCACCTCTCCTCACCAGAATTTCATTATCCAAACTCTACCAAATTCCCAAGTATTTCAGTGTACAAGTGGAGTTAGCAAAAATGGTGAAGTTCCGGCGGCGATCCAAGAAGATTCCGGTGACGAAACGATATCCCGACGTTTACCAATCCTTCTCCTACCTCTCCCCTCTCTTTAAAGCCAGAAAGTCCCTCTCCCCCTCTCATCTTCTATTCTAAAAACTTTAAATTATAAAACCGACAGAAGCGGAGTTAATCCGACTTCCGATTCGGTTTTTCTTCAAAACTCAACTTTTATTAATCAAGAAAATACCATACTCTCATATCATGTTTAACAAACATTAACAAACACTTTAAAACAAGAATCATCGCAAAATAATCTTTTATACAACTTTTATCATAGTTTTACAGCAAAATATCATATACTTTAGTTTCGACATAAATCATCATAATTTCTGTATTACCTTTAGATAATTCACGAGATAATGACCTATCTCATCACAACACACATTTTTGATAAATTACGATGAAAATTTGGGAACATAGTTGTGGATAATACGATATTTCAAATAAATACCATTAACTTATAAAACCATTTTCTTAAAAAGATGTATTAAACAATTCCTTGCAATTGCGTCTCTACAACCCACTTTTGGGGACCCCGTTCGGGATGATGCGGAATATCGCACGTCCTCGGGCCTAGTAGAGCGAGATACAGACTTCAGAAAGGAACATTAGATCTTGATGGAATTTTTATGTATTTTTTTTTAGAAAATGAGATTTCTACAAGAAAATAAATAAAATATATTTAAAATCTATCTATCTATATATATATATATATATCATCAAAATATCTATTTTAATTATATTATATAAATATTCCAAGTTTTCAAAAGAAATCACCATTACATGAAAATACCATCCAAATACAAAACAATACCGATATTTCAATAAAATACCATATACTATGAAAACTAGGTTCTACTCACTAGAAATTTCACATTTATAAAATATACATTTATGAAAACCCTAAAGACGATAATTAAATACTTGAGGTGTATTTTGAAATTATACCAAAACTACTTTTACATAAAACCCCCTCAAATTATACTAAATTACAATAAAGACCCTACTAAATATAGGTTTAAGCGGGACTAGTCTCTTGAGTCTCAGAGAGCCGGAGATATGAGTGCTTGCCTATTTAAGGTAGACAATCTAACAACCGGTGTTATCAACACAGTAATCGGCTTGGAAAAAGACATAAATCCTGCCGTCCATGTGCAGCAGTTACCGATAATATCAAAACCTAATTCAGGATTTCAATTTCTTTTCTAAGTGTCTGACTCAGACTGAGTCTCAATCTAATCAATCTGACTTGAATGATTCAAGTATAAACTACAATACAACATGAATCCATGAATCCGTCTATTCAATCTATATTAATCTATATTGACCGAACCGAACCATGGATATACTCCGTCCACATGACTCTCCATTTATATCCATTCCATTTACTGATATTATGGTTTCGGCAAGTCATCCATCTGTATAACAAAACCATACAATAATTACAAAAGATATCGCGAGGTTTATAAGGGGTAGATTGGTATGGAAGGTGTTAAAAGTGGCACGAGACTGTAACTATAATACACCTAACCTGAATATCCATTGCCGTTGTACCGTGGCTGAACGGTTCTTTATGCTCCGTATACCTTAGTCTCCAGAATAGTGGGACTTCTCTCGTATACACTGGCATTTTCTGTACCAAGCTATAAATAACAGCGTTTACAATATAATAAAACATTAAAACTTATATTCTCCTTCTGTCTATACTATTTCTATTCACCTTTAGGACTTACCGAGCGATTGTTCGCTGACGACATTCATTTTCTTCTTTCTTTGGAATGTTGTCAGGGGGATCGGATTTACTGGAGATCGAGCCCAGCACCGAGGACTTGGAGCAGATACCTTTCGACCCGGAGCTTTAGATACATGTACATATTATTTTCATTTCTGTTATGCCATTGTTTAGGCATTGCTTTCATTCCATGTATTTACATTTCAGTTGTACTGTAAAAGAATATTAAATAAATAAAGTTGCTGTTCATTTACATCTTGTATCTTGTGTACTTTATTTATATTGCTTAGATACGCTTAGCGTGTTTACTTCTGAGTAAATACATAGCGGCCTCGTCGCGTCTTCTTACCCCCACACTGGGAAGCGGGGCGTGACAGGTTTTGTTGGTAGCCCATGCAGGTCAGCTCTGTGTTGACATGCAGGTCAGTTTTGCATGGACATACGGGTTAATTCTGCATGAAGTTTTAAGCAATATAACATAAGAATCAACAACTAAAAACATTCTTTACATATTCCTTGAATCTGTTCTAACCCAACTTTTTCTTTCAAGGTTATAGAATCCCCAAACAACACTAGCACCAATGTCAACAACACACCTCCATCTCTACGCTTACTCCTACCATAGCTGCTCAGATCAATGAGCAGACGGTATTGCTTGAGACGATCCGTACCCTCCTGGAAGGACTGCAGCAGCAGACTGCTATATTATTGAACCGTCCAGAAGCGGAAGCAATCGGAGTGAAGCAAACTGCTACAGGGAATTTTCCAACCCATGACAAAGCTGCCCGTAGATATGAGACAGTAGTGAAGAGGAAGGACAGACCCCAATCTACCGGAGTGAAGCGCCCTGCCACCCAGATGGCAGGAAGAGCCTTTTCAAGGCTATCTGTTGAACCTAGGAGACCGGAAGAAACCAATAACCCGCAAAGTCTAGATTTTTGCTTCTATTGTAAGAGAGATGGACACTTGTGGAAGGACTGTAGGTGCGCAAAAGGCCTGTGCTTAGTCCGTGGCGCTTCCAATCACGGAATTGGAACCTGTCCTTATAAACGCAACTCAGCTCACACACCCACCAACTACCCGCAGTGGCCAGCTATCCAGGTTTCTGCATCTCGTCTTGCACGCCCATCCCCACCACCTGCACAACCTAATCTCTAATTCCATCAAGCAATGAGGAACATGCCTCGATGGAAGAGAAACATGCCCCAAGGACCGAGAAATGTGTCTCCAGCTAGAAAGAATGTACCCCAGCGTCAGGCCTACACCTTAGCGGTCGTAGAAGCCGAGACTGTAGACCAAGGTAATGTCACGACCCGAAATTGGCACGTGACGGCTCTTAAACTATGCAACATCTACAGGCGTAACACAATTTAAGTAAGCCGAAAACCCAGCAATCTAAACTATCAAAAGTAGTAAGTGATAATAGCATTTTCAAAACTTTTGAAATCTCAAACCAAATTCTTTAAAGTCCAACTTTATTAACTTTAAAATTTCCGCAGCACCTCCTTTGTAAAAACTAACTCCGAAAATGGGTACAACAAAAATATAAATAAAGCATCCCCAACGGGAGCAAAATCCACGCCCAAAGGCGGAAACAACTACCACAACACATATACGACGCTGTAGCAAAGAAATAAAAGATGATATAAATAAAACTGCATAAAAGACATCCCGAATCACCAAAAATATACAAAATCGTCCCCACATCTCGTCTCTATGTCAATACATGAAAGTGGTAGATGGAGAGTACATGATATAATGAATATACAAAGAGCAACATCGGATAACCGCAAAACCCACCTATAGCAAAACTGCACCCAGTCAGCCGTAGCGGTTTCTGCTGCAAAAGATAATACGATAGAAAGAAGAAAACCCTTCCTCTGACTGCTCTGAGGGACAACCTGTACAACTCTGTGGCACAACGGGGGTGAGTTTCCAACTAGTGAATAGTAAATAACATATGCAGCTAATTGCAAGTATGCACGTACTGCGCTAATCTATCACATGCAAGCTGATAGCAATAAATAGCAATATGTATATGCAGCAGTCATGAAAGGTACTCTATCAGGCACTACTAATACATGAAGCAATGCATATCAAATAAATGCTGGGTACGGAAATAAACATGTCATCCTCATATTGGGCACATAGGCCCCTCACATCAACCATTGAATCGGCCCGGCCGTTGAATCGGCCCACATATCGACCATAATATCGGCCCACATATCGACCATAATATCGGCCCGGCTATTGAATCGGCCCACATATATAATGAATAAGTATATTTGTATAGATCATTATGATGATATATTATGTAGGTGTACATATATAACAGCGTCACATACCACCGATATATATACATGATGGGTATACATATATATATCAGCGTCCCATACCACTGATATATATACGCGGGAGTAAAACAATCCAGAAAATATCATATGAAAACCATATCTCAATGCGAAATCCATGAAATATAATATATGCAACATGAAACAGTAATATAAGCATATAAGGAAAAACCACTATTTAATTCCAACAAGTTCTTATGTATATCATGCGGTTCCAAATTCTCCGAAACCAAACGCAACATCATATAAATGTAGCCAGGTATGCGTAACCATGTCGGTATAGCAAGATATGTGTATCTACCTATCAGTAATGATGTAATACCTTCCAGGTATATGTGTAGCTATAGCAAGCTAGGTATGTGTATATACATGTCAATAATGATACAATACCCTCCAGGTATAGGTGTATGTATGCAAGATGTACATGTAGCTATGTCTCATGTGTGTCTATACCTATCTCTAATGGTACAATACCATATAGGTATATGGGTAGCTAGTATTTAGTCACGGTAAGGCATATGTGTAAGCATGTAGGTATACAGGTATGTTATATGTCCTATGCACAATGAAATATAAATCAATGTCTCAATGTCCCTAACCAATACAATCTCACGTATATATAAGTGTTGTGCGTGTCATAACAATTATTGACGGTGGGAGTGACATACAATCAGTGCTCGTGCAATATGAGCCATCATTAATAGTGCAGTGTCCAAAGGGTACAAGTCCAAGCACAATAAGTAATAGTATGCAATGAAGTTTATGCGTAAACTCTATATGTGCAATATAAACATGCGGCTAATATCATGTCATATCTAGCCCTGACGCATAACGCCATGCGGGCGATTCCCCTGTAGATATTAAATCTACTCACAAACGATCCTGGCTAAGTAAAGACAACTACTTGCTTTCCCTTCTTCGCAGCGTCCGAAGTCCTCGCCTGCGACCCTAAGATCGTAAAACAATATAACAAGTATATATTAGCAATCGACCAATAACACGTACCAACTACGTTTGACCGACGCACCAACTCCAAACATACGCTCAAGTGTTCGTCTAGTGGCTAACGCGCGTAGCGACACTACGAAACCAATTCAAAAGCAAAAGCTACACAAAAACACGAACGACATCAGCACAACCCTAGCTAGGAACGCTATACGACACAACCATCAAGCCTAGACCCTGATCGTACCGATCGCGCATTCACAACACAATAAATAACGTGGAATCTAATATAAATAACGTCGCAACGTCAAAAGAAACCCACACCAAAATTATCCGGAAATCTAATAAGCAATATTTAATCATTTTAGCTCAAAACTATAAGTTTTATCAAAACTAGTAATCACAAATATCACCAAATAGCATGATTAAACCACTCATATCTTTACTAGAATTTTAATCTTACCTAATTAGGATCTAGTAAAAACTTAGTTTGCTAATTAGCTTAATTATACAATTAGGAGAATATCATATAACAAATCTAGCAACTAGCTTATGTTTTCATTTGTCTAAACTTCACACTTAACCATTTCACCAGTCAAAACCCTAACTTGATTATCCACAAACCCTTTCTAGAAATTGTAAACAGGCAAATTAAAGTTTTATTTAAACATCTAATTAACTAGATTAAGGTATTAAAACAAGAACTTAAGTTTAGGGTTAGAATTTATACCTCAAACTTGATTTCAGAAACTAGCAACAAACTCCAAAATTAGCCTCCAAAATGATGTCTTGATTGAAGATCCAAGCATGTTTTGTGATGAAGAATGATGGGTAATGATTTATTTATGAGTTTGTGTGATAATTTGATGATTTTTGAGGATTTATTTGAGCATGAATGAGTTGAAATGAAGCAAAGAACAACAAAGGGCAGTAAGGGTAGTGGCCGGCCAAATGAAGGAGGAAGGGGTATGTTGTGGATGAGTGTGGAAAAATCTAGAAGAAAAAACCAATAAATGCTAATTAATGAAAATAATATCTAAGCCACCTCATTTCTTTTCATTAGAAATTCATTTTAATTACCCAAATATCTAGATATTTTACTAGGATATTTTCAAGGATGGATTAGTGCTTAATCTAGTGATTAACTTAGCATAGATTCACATTAGCATAATAAACCCAACCCAAATTGTAATTACCACTAATTTAGTGCATAATTAAAAGCTTAAAATAATATTTTAATTAGTGAAAAATATTAAAATGCACTAAAATTACAAGTGGCTTAAAACCCCCCGCAAACTAGCAATATTCTAGCTAAACTAGCTGCAGTGAATTCTATACTGCAAAAAGATCGCTCTTAGGTTTTTACGGAAAACACCGACTATTTTCCCCAAAAACGGAAAATCGCCTAAATGATTTCCAAAACGTTACAATCTGTTAGATCCACGTTACCTGTCCCGGTACTTTCGGGGTTGCGGAAACGGTTAAACGAAAATTTTTCTTGACTAGATAACATGGACCGTACAACACGGATCTTGGCTAAACTACACCCTAGCAACCTAACTAGAGATTTATCTACTCGGTTAGGGTTTTATACCTAGTCTTGAACTCCTTTCTTTCTTGTTGTTCTTCTCCTTGCTTGCTCCTTGTGGTAGTTTGAACGGCTCCTCCTTCTCGTCTCCTCTTTGCCGAAGATAGATCCACCCGAGGGCCTCAAACTTGAGCTCCTACCTCAACCTATATGTAACTAAGATATTTGGTTTGCTAAACCTAGTACCCTAGAATGAGTAGAGATGTGTTGTGGTGACTTTGTCTCAAAAACTTATGATTTCCAACACATGGAACACTTAAGCTTTGAGAGAGGAAGAAGAAGAGCTTTTGCAAAGAGAGAGAAAAGATATCATAGAATGAGAGCTCTCTTTTTGCAACCATGCTCATAAGAGAGAATAATAGATTAGTGATAATAATTAAAAAGGAAAATGTGATGGTGAGTATGGAATGACCATTATCATTTCATAATAAATGCAATTTGCAAAGATCAAGAAGCATCTTTGATATGAAATGATTATGGTCAAAATGTCAACAATGGTCAAAATGTCAACAATGGTCAAATGGTCAACCTAACCACCACACAACAATCCTTAATTATCATTATTAATCATATTAATCATTCTCATTAGGGTTTGGAAAAAGTCAACGGTCAACAAGTCAACCAAAGTCAAATGGTCAACAACCCTAATGAGAATCCTCTGCCTCTGCCTCTATCAATTGTGCATACAAACCCGCATCCGCGTTCCGAGGAACACGAATACAATGAGACAAAACCAATCACAAAACAAATACTAGTATCTAGCTTAAACCAAAGCCCACTAGTAATAACTGCCCGGTCACCAAATGTGCACAAGTGCGCGAGTGTGAACGAAGAACACGAATACAATGAGACAAAACCAATCACAAAACAAATACTAGTATCTGGCTTAAACCAAAGCCCACTAGTAATAACTGCCCGGTCACCAAATGTGCACAAGTGCGCGAGTGTGAACGAACCCTGTCGCAAAACCATGCGACCTCTACTCAGTTTTGCCCAAAGGCGAGTAACCCTCTGTGTGGGACTCTAAAGACTTGACACTGCACTGGCAGTGGGGTTAACCACAGACCGCAAGCGGCACTAGCTGTACGTAACGGTTCCCAGGTAGATGCCGATAAGAAGACTGATGAGGTTAACCCATCCGCTCCTACTGAGCCTGTATGTGACAATCTCCGTACAGTCTGGTCTGTTCGTCTAAGAGTATCGCATGGCGGGCCTAGAGGGTGGCAAACGTCAGTCCCCTAATAGCGGTACAAGTCATGTCGGAGTATAGCCCAAAACACCCTGAGAAACTACTGGTAACACTACCAGCAAATCTCGCTTGCCCTGGCAAGGGACGACTATGTGTAATGGCTCTCCTAGACACAGCGCGATATTAACCCCCAATACAGGGAGAGACGAATCCTGTCTAACCGTCACTGCCTCCAAGTGCTTCGGGACTGCTTCCAACTACTACCTGTTTGCATGACTCAGTAGAACCGTGGTAGGGTAGTAATCAAAGAACAGTGGGAACACACTCGAGGCGAAGTGACAGTGTCAAGTCAGCGGACTAAGCTGTACTCATGTCACCTGGGAACTGTTAACTGACGATAGGTATAATACCAACCAACAGTTCCCGCCGAGTCCTGTCCAGTGTACTCGTAACCTAACGAGCACCCGCATACCATCTCAAGTACGACGTACTGACGGCTGTGGGACAGACCGTCTCCCCTGCTGGGATAAGAAGCGCATACGCTAGTCTACTCCGGAGTATCGATGCCTTGTCTCGATAGTTCTACGACTAGGGACCTGCATAAGGATGTGCTTGTGGATTACCCAGCCCCCACTAGTGTGATCGCCATCACAACGCCGGTAATCAAGCAAAGATCCTAAGGGCTCTACTAATGTGTATAGGCGATATGTTAAAAGAAACACATTTACACACATTGAAGTAGAAACAAACCAAGTAGCATACTACTATTTTGAGCAAGATTGTGTATACAATGGTGAATATCCCAAGCTTCCATTAAGTAATATACAATCTAGTATGATACAGTAATGGCCTCTAGGGCATATATACTAACAATCTCCCACTAGCACTAAGGCCATGTACTGGCGTATCAAAGACCTATCATCTCGATCAGCCGCTCGAACCGAGTCTGGGGTAAGGCCTTCATGAATGGATCCGCAGTGTTGTCTTTTGTGTCCACTCTCCGTACCTCGATCTCCTGGCGATCAATGATCTCCCTGATCAGGTGATACCGCCTTAAGATGTGTCTGGATTTCTGATGGGACCTTGGTTCCTTTGCTAAAGCTATAGCCCCATTGTTATCGCAATACAAAGGTATTGGGTCAACAATAGACGGAACCACCTGAAGTTCACTAATGAACTTTTTCATCCAGACCACCTCTTTTGCGGCATCGCTTGCAGCAATGTATTCAGCCTCCATCGTCGAGTCTGCGACGGTATCCTGTTTGGAACTCCTCCAACACACCGCCCCTCCGTTGAGGGTAAACACAAAACCCGAGACAGACTTGCTGTCATCTTTGTCACTCTGGAAGCTTGAATCGGTAAAGGACTCGACCCTGAGGTCTCCATTACCGTAAACCAGGAACATTTCCTTAGTCCTTCTCAGGTACTTGAGAATGTTCTTCACTGCCGTCCAGTGGTCCTCACCTGGGTCTGACTGATACCGGCTCACCACGCTCAGTGCGTAAGCTACATCTGGTCTTGTACATAGCATCGTATACATTATAGATCCTACCGCCGAAGCGTAGGGTATAGTGCTCATGCGAACCCTCTCCTCGTCAGTCTTAGAAGACATCTTCTTATAGAGGGTAATTCCGTGCAATGCGGGTATGTTACCGCGCTTGGAATCCTCCATACTAAATCTCTTTAGTACGGTCTCTATGTACCTGGACTGCGAAAGTCCTAGTAGTCTCTTGGATCTATCTCTGTAGATCTTGATCCCCAGAATGTACGAGGCATCACCCAGGTCTTTCATTGAGAACCGTTGTGACAAAAATAGCTTGACCGATTGTAGCATAGGAATGTCATTTCCTATCAAAAGAATGTCGTCTACGTACAAGACTAGGAACACGACAATTCGTCCTACAATCTTCTTATAGACACAAGGTTCATCTTCGTTCTTGATGAAATCAAATTCCTTGATTGTCTTATCAAAACAGATGTTCCAGATCCGCGATGCCTGCTTTAATCCATAAATAGATTTAAGCAACTTGCACACCTTCCCGCTGCTCCCACTGTCTATGAAACCTTCTGGCTGATCCATGTAAACGCACTCTTCCAAACAGCCGTTTAGAAAAGCCGTTTTAACGTCCATCTGCCAGATTTCATAGTCATGGAAGGCAGCAATGGCAAGTAGAATCCGAATGGATTTGAGCATAGCCACTGGAGAAAAAGTTTCGTCATAGTCCAAACCAGGTCTTTGACGAAAACCTTTTGCAACGAGTCTAGCTTTATAGGTTTCCACCTGCCTATCCACACCAAGTTTCCTTTTGTAGATCCATTTGCATCCAACGGGTTTTACCCCAGGTGGAGCAATATCCAAGGTCCACACTTTATTGGCGTACATAGACTCCATTTCGGATTGCATTGCTTCCTGCCACTTATCAGAGTCCCTACTGATAATGGCCTGCCTGAAACTGGTAGGGTCATCTTCTTCCAAGATGCAATCCTCTCGATCCCCGTCTATGGAGAAACCATAGTATCTCTCGGGCGGATGAGAAATCCTACCAGATCTGCGGAGTGGCTGAGGTTCGTTGGGTGTAACTGAATCTAGCGGTTCCTCCAAATCTTTAGTTAAAGTTCGTGTTTCTGGAATTTCATCCAGTTCTACCGTGCTGCCACTAATATTTTTAACAAGAAATTCTTTTTCCAAAAATGTGGCATTCCTGGAAACAATTATCTTCTGTTCCTCTGCATGGTAGAATAGATACCCACTTTAATCTTTTGGGTATCCCACAAACTTACATAAAACTGCCCGTGCCTCAAGTTTGTCTGGGTTCTGCTTTTTGACATAAGATGGGCAACCCCAAATCTTAATACGTTTAAGATACAAACTCTTACCACTCCATATTTCATACGGAGTCTTAGGCACGGTTTTGGATGGAACTTGATTCAATAGATGCGCTGCAGTTTGAAGTGCATATCCCCAGAATGAAAGAGGCAACTCGGCACTACTCATCATGGAGCGAACCATATCCAATAGGGTATGATTCCTCCGCTTCGATACACCGTTGTGCTGTGGTGTATAAGAATGAGTAAGCTGAGAGAGAATACCATTCTCTTTTAAGTAATCTAGGAATTCCGTGCTTAAGTACTCCCCTCCTCTATCAGACCGGAGGATCTTGATACTTTTGCCAGTCTGGTTCTCTACTTCGTTTCTGAATTCCATGAATTTCTCAAAAGCTTCAGATTTGTGTTTCAAAAGATACACATATCCGAATCTAGAGAGATCGTCAGTGAATGTGATGAAGTACGAGAACCCACCCCTTGCATGTATAGACATCAGACCACATACATCACTGTGTATGAGTCCCAAGAGCTCTGCTGCCCTTTCTCCATGTCCGGTGAACGGAGATTTGGTCATCTTCCTTTTGAGACAGGACTGACAAGTTTCATAAGATGAAAACTCGAACGCATTCAAGAGTCCATCTTTATGCAACTTACTTAGTCTTTTCTCTCCGATATGACCAAGTGTACAATGCCACAAGTAGGATTCATTCGTATTTGAATTCTTCCTCTTGCGTGTGTTTTGTATATTGAGAACTGTATTCTGATTTAGAACGTAGATACCATTACACAGTGTACCTTCTGCAACCAGTACCTTATGAAGGTAAATGTTCCTGATATTTCTGTCAAGAACAAAGTTATATCCATCTTTATCGAGTAAAGAAACTGATATGATGTTGCAAACCATGGAAGGTACATAGTAGCAATCGTTCAAAATCATAGTATTGCCATTTGGAAACACAAGGTGATATTCACCGACGGCTGCAGCATTAACTTGTGCTCCGTTCGCTACTCTGAGCGACATATCACCAGGTACAACTTTCCTACTTTTTCTCAGTCCCTGCAATAAATTACAGATATGAGATCCTGATCCGGTATCAAGTACCCAGGAGGTAGGGCTGACCGTAAAGCAGTTCTCAATTACAAGAACACCTGAAGTAGATGCAAAACCATGCTTCTTCTTCAACTGGGTATCCTTGGAATCCATACAATCCTCTTTCCCTTGCTCATACTTATGACTGTTGTCATAAGTTAGAACCGAACCAACGTTCCCCAGCCCCGAATAAGAATTCGGATCGGTCAAGCGATACATTTTATTATCTTGATTAGGGCGTGAAATGGTTGCTACCTGGAGAGAGAGAAAAGAAAACACTCAGCGTGCGCTCTTGCAAGATTAGATTGGTTTATTGATTTATCTAACCAGGATGGTTCCCACTGTTTCCTCAAATTCTTCTTCAAACACTAAAAGAAGAACTAGTCAGGATTAATCGCACGTCACAATACTTGCTTAACCTTTCAGCCAGGCTGGTGTTGGTACTTCGAGGGAGGTTTTCCAACGCTTTGGCGAAGTTCCTTAATTAAATAACCTCTTTTCCCTGGAGGCGTAACCCCGCTAACACCGTTCTAGACACCTACTTGGTTTATAGCATTGATTGTTAAGTGAAATAATCTCCCGAGAGTAATCCAACTCATCAGTGGGATCGGGATCCAACTATCATTGTGCGATGACCTAGATGGAATCCACTCTAGTCACCACACTCCAGAAGATATGCTAAATCTGCAAGTTTCAGTTTCTTTAGAAACTCCTGATGTGGATTTTTGCCCCTAGGACCCAAGTGACCTTGACACAGTCAAAAAATCAAAGAGTCCTACTCAAGTTCAACCCGTCATTATCTTGATTGCATTAAACCCACCCGCATAACCCTTGACACAGTCAACAAGGTTACACGACTGTCCTAACCAATCACATTGTATCCAGCAGATAAGCAATACTCAGCTACCGTTCACTGCGCCTTGACACAGTCAACAAACGCAGCACGAATACTAAGTATAACTTATAAGAAATGACGGAGGGCTACGGCTGGGTTTTGGCGAAAACCCGTTAACGTAATGAACTTGATATCGTTGAAGGAACGTGATACCCTTTTGAAAATATAGTGGCGAAAACTTTTGCTAAAGAGGTCACTCCCTGTGAAGGGATCTCGGCTCTTTCCTCGTCGAATGAGGTGCAGGATATTCCAAACTGAATACCTCGATGCAAAGCAAGAATAATCGATTATAGTGAAATTATTACCCTGACGCAAACTTTTTGTCCAAGGGGTCACTCCCGATGACGGGATCTCGGCCCTTGCCTCGTCGACTGAGGTGCTGGGCATTCATAACCGAATACCTCTATGCAAAACAAAAGTGAACGTCCTTGCAATAACAGCTTTTTGAAAATTGTTCCAACAATGTCTTTTAGGTTTATTTTCTTGCATTAAATTAATGTGTCCCATCAATTAATCCTGCCATTGCAGAAAACAACGAAAATATGACGTACGCTTATGCCATCCGCATTCGCCACGGGGTCCTGTCATCACCCGTTAGGTTACTTAACTAACGACAGAGCGGGGGCTGGACTAGCGCGGATGCAAAACATAAGCAATGCCTAAATAGATATCATATATAGATATATTCACATTCGTCAGATGCAATGATAGCCATTCCAGATCACAGATGAATACTTTGGATATACTAGGAATCTGCATTTCGTTCGAGCCTGCAACGAAAGACAGATTACACGGTCGCGATGAATAGCCAAAAACCCCACCCTAGACCCCTACGGGTGCGGCAAACTACCCGCCAAATACCCGAAGTGAAGCAACCTCCCTCAACGACGTGAGTAGGCCACTCGGCACTTCGAGATACCCGGTAGTTTGTGCACCCCACCTTGGGTCTATCCTAGGAGCAAAAACAGTAAAAAGAAATTATACAATGGCGGCTACAAGCTCATCCCGGATGTGCGGCCATATAAATAATATTACATCAATTTACATATTACATGAATTGAAAGATAAAGAAAACTCTCATCTCACAACCCCCCGGCTATTCATCCGCGACAATCCAACGAATTCATATACACATACCATCAACATTACAGATCACAGATATGTATAACCCCCACCAATCGACGTATAGCGATTAGCAGACGTTCAATACATACATCACAGATATAAAACCCGTTAGCTTAAGTCTTTAGAAATTCGATCAAAATACGGATTTTTAAGCCCCAAAAACAAATTTTGCTTTATGGAAAATCTGGGCAGAAAAATCATATTCCAAAAATCCCAAAATATCCCTGTAAGAACACTGCAGGAAAACGGAGCCACAACCGAGTTAACTCGGCCGCGGATCCGCGGCAGGAGCAAGCTCATGCCGCGGTTCCGCGGCGCTTTAACCGAGTTAGTGTACCAATTTTCTCCAGTGTTGTACAAAAAGCCTGAGCCGATTTTTAGTGTAAGATTTATTAATTTTTGAACAGATCTAAAAATCGGCAGAAACTTGAATTTTCCGGGGTGTTTTGCGGTTTTTTGTCCGGTCGAAATTCTAGATACTTTGCTAACATGCTAGGGTGTGTTTAGTTAGTCTCTGATACCACTGTTAGGTCCACGTTACCTGTCCCAGTACTTTCGGGGTTGCGGAAACGGTTAAACGAAATTTTTTCTTGACCAGACAACATGGACCGTACAACACGGATCTTGGCTAAACTACACCCTAGCAACCTAACTAAAGATTCATCTACTCGGTTAGGGTTTTATACCTAGTCTTGAACTCCTTCCTTTCTTGTTGTTCTTCTCCTTGCTTGCTCCTTGTAGTAGTTTGAACGGCTCCTCCTTCTCGTCTCCTCTTTGCCGAAAATAGATCCACCCGAGGGCCTCGAACTTGAGCTCCTACCTCAACCTAGAGGTAACTAAGGTATTTGGTTTGCTAAACCTAGTACCCTAGAATGAGTAGAGATGTGTTGTGGTGGCTTTGTCTCAAAAACTTATGATTTTCAACACATGGAACACTTAAGCTTTGAGAGAGGAAGAAGAAGAGCTTTTGCAAAGAGAGAGAAAAGATATCATAGAATGAGAGCTCTCTTTTTGCAACCATGCTCATAAGAGAGAATAATAGATTAGTAATAATAATTAAAAAGGAAAATGTGATGGTGAGTATGGAATGACCATTATCATTTCATAATAAATGCAATTTGCAAAGATCAAGAAGCATCTTTGATATGAAATGATTATGGTCAAAATGTCAACAATGGTCAAAATGTCAACAATGGTCAAATGGTCAACCTAACCATCACACAACAATCCTTAATTATCATTATTAATCATATTAATCATTCTCATTAGGGTTTGGAAAAAGTCAACGGTCAACAAGTCAACCAAAGTCAAATGGTCAACAACTCTAATGAGAATCCTCTGCCTCTGCCTCTATCAACTGTGCATACACACCAGTATCCGCGTTCCGAGGAACACAAATACAATGAGACAAAACCAATCACAAAACAAATACTAGTATCTGGCTTAAACCAAAGCCCACTAGTAATAACTGCCCGGTCACCAAACGTGCACAAGTGCGCGAGTGTGAACGAACCCTGTCGCAAAACCATGCGACCTCTACTCAGTTTTGCCCAAAGGCGAGTAACCCTCTGTGTGGGACTCTAAAGACTCGACACTACGCTGGCAGTGGGGTTAACCACAGACCGCAAGCGGCACTAGCTGTACGTAACGGTCCCCAGGTAGATGCCGATGAGAAGACTGATGAGGTGAACCCATCCGAACTCCTACTGAGCCTGTATGTGACAATCTCCATACAGTCTGGTCTGTTCGTCTAAGAGTATCACATGGCGGGCCTAGGGGGGTGGCAAACGTCACTCCCCTAATAGCGGTACAAGTCGTGTCGGAGTATAGCCCCAAACACCCTGAGAAACTACTGGTAACACTACCAGCAAATCTTGCTTGCCTTGGCCAGGGACGACTATGTGTAATGGCTCTCCTAGACAATATCAACCCCCAATACCGGGAGAGACGAATCCTGTCTAACCGTCACTGCCTCCAAGTGCTTCGGGACTGATCCCAACTACTACCTGTTTGCACGACTCAGTAGAACCGTGGTAGGGTAGTAATCAAAGAACAGTGGGAACACACTCGAGGCGAAGTGACAGTGTCAAGTCAGCGGACTAAGCTGTACTCATGTCACCTGGGAACTGTTAACTGACGATAGGTATAATACCAACCAACAGTTCCCGCCGAGTCCTGTCCAGTGTACTCGTAACCTAACGAGCACCCGCATACTATCTCAAGTACGACGTACCGACGGCTGTGGGACAGACCGTCTCCCCTGCTGGGATAAGAAGCGCATACGCTAGTCTACTCCGGAGTATCGATGCCCTGTCTCGATAGTCCTACGACTAGGGACCTGCATAAGGATGTGCTTGTGGATTACCCAGCCCCCACGAGTGTGATCGCCATCGCAACGCCAGTAATCAAGCAAAGATCCTAAGGGCTCTACTAATGTGTATAGACGATATGTTAAAAGAAACACATGTACACACATTGAAGTAGAAACAAACCAAGTAGCATACTACTATTTTGAGCAAGATTATGTATACAATGGTGAATATCCCAAGCTTCCATTAAGTAATATACAATCTAGTATGATACAGTAATGGCCTCTAGGGCATATGCACTAACACAATCTTCCCCCCTTAAAGAAATTCGGTCCCCGAATTAAAAATTCTTACTATGCTAACCTTCAAAGAGATGAGTGCCAAACTTTCACCTCTCGCTCGCTGCCTCACAAGTGATCACCTCACTAGATGGCTACACCAAAGAACCTTTACAGATGGCAAGACCCTTGACCGAAGTTTTTCCACCTGCCGATCCACTAACACTATCGGCTGCCAGTGAACGAAAAGATCGCATTCAAGCTAAATGGTCTGATGCTGAATCATGTGAGAAACGTCATGAAGGTATTTGCAAGTATCAACATAAGAAATACGGGGTGGATACTCAAAAATCTGAGCGGAAGTGCCAAATCATAGGCAGCAGAACTAACTCGCTCGAGGATCTCAAAAGGACCTACAATTCTGAGACTAAGCTTCCCAAAACATAACACGCCATTCATCAGAAAAATCTGTAGGAATACATGATCTCCCACTGCGAACTCAAGTCTGCGACCACTACGGTCGGCATAAGACTTCTGTCGGCACTGGGCTGCTCTCATCCTGACCTGAACCAACTGGATCTTCTCTGAAGTCTCATGACTAGCTGGGGTCCAAAAATCCTACTCTCGCAGAGTCCGTAAAACCGACTGGCGATCGACACAACCTACCACATAAGGCTAGAAAGTTGCCAATTGGAATGTCTCCTGATAACAGCTATCGAAGGAGAACCCTCTCAATGGCAAGTGACGATCCCAACTGCCAACAAACACTTAGTACGTACGCACTAGCATATCCTCCAGAGTCTGTATAGTCCGCTCTAACTGATCATCGGCCTACAGATGGAAGAGCGGAGCTAAAGCTTAGCTAGTACCCAAGGCTTCTTGAAGCTTCTGCCAAAGACGGCTAGCGAACGGGTGCCTCTATTGGATACAACGCATGAAAGAACTCCATGCAAACGCACAACTTACCGAAGAACAACTGAGCAAACTAAGGATAACCGGGCAACAATCACCCGAATGGAGTCACACCCTGTCTAAATCTGGGTAGACACTATAATGAAAATCATGGAGATCAGCTTCCATTCCCACTCTGGAACAGTAAAAAGGTTGCAACTCTCCAGCCGGTCTTAAATGCTCAACCTTAGATCGCTAACAAGCCAGACACCTCGAAACGAAATCTGAAATTTCATTCATCATCCCTGCCCACCCGTAACTATCTCACAAGTCACGTCACATCTCGGTAGCACTTGGATGAACAAAGAAAGCTGACTGATGTGTCTGCTCTAGGACCTCGTGTCTCAACCCATCAATATCGGTACACGCCATCGAGTCCCTAACACAGCACAACCTGGTCATAAATCAAGAACTCCGAATCTTTACCCTGCCGAACATGCTCAGAATCTCAATCAAACGAGCATCGGCGGGCTGTGCCCCACGAAAACGATTTAGTAAAAGTGAACGGGCGCAGACTGTAGGGTTCCTAGGCACTCTTGTGAAAGTTCATAAGGCATCAAACATGCCCGGATAAAAATTTAGACGTGCCGAACAACCCAAAGCCGGGATCTTTGCTAGATTATTAGGGTTTAACATGCAAGATAACAATTTTATTACTAATTGTGAGAGATTACAACCTTTGTAGTCCGCTCCTTCGCTTCATAAGCTCCGAGTAGAAGTCCCTTCGCCGCGATCCACGATCTCCCGGACTCAAGAGAGGCTCCACGACTCGAACGATCCATGTTAGCTTGTAGTGTTCCGTTTCTTCGATGATCTACGTTGAAGTTGCTAAAGCTCAAGCTATCTCACTCTAAAGAGGTGAACACCCTAATCTAATGGGCTAGATTAGATGAGGATGATGGAGTAGTATTTATGCTATCTTTTTATATCATAATCTCACATGAAATCATCACAAAAGGAATTTCTAGTAAGCTTTCTCAAAGCTAAAGAGAGAGGAAGAAGATGAATAATGAGATAATTCCTTTTGTCATGAATAATGATAAAGAGTATATGAATAATAATGCAACTATGGTTAATGATGACTATGATAACCCTTGTAGAGAGTTAACTAAGGCTAGGGTTTGGTTGGGTTAAGATATGAGTCATAAGAAAATATCTATCATAATATCTTCTTCATGACAAAAGAAAAGCTTCTAGAAGGTGCATGATGCAACTAACCCTAATCAAACCCTAACCTTATTTAATCATCACTAAACATGTTTCATTATTAATCATATCATGTTACTTTAATATATATCACATATATATTATATATTTGTAACAAAAGAAAATAATACAATTAATATATATCGCATATATATCAATGTATTATCCGGTGAGAAAATGAAATAATAAAGCAAGCCAATATTCGATAATGTAATACAATATATCATATATATTATTATACATTAAATCATCGAATCAACACTTGATCCGACAATCCGGTTATATCGAATATAACCGACTAATATATCATGTACCGATTCATCGAATCAAGACTTGATCCGATGATCCGGTTCATATCTAAATATCGCGAGAATATAATACGGTATCTCATATCTCATTATCCTCGGTCCTGCACATATCTCATATATGCCTCCACTCCGTTTTGCCTGAGCCAAGAAACCTCTGTGTAGGACTCTAAAGAATCGTCAATACACCGGTAGCAGGTGATGATCATATCAAACACCCACAAGCTGCAAGCGGTCAGCTAAACGTAACAGCCACCCAGGTATTGAACGATCAGAAGATCAACAAGCTAGCCTGTACGTTCTCCTGTGAATCCAACCAGTAACACTCCCGTACAGTCCGGTCTCTTCGTCTGATATGTCGCATATCAAGTCTAGGGGTGGTATACGTCAGACCCCAGTAACCGATAAGTTGTGTCGATGTGTGGCTCATAACGGGTCGAGAAACTACTAGTAACACTTACCAGTAAATCTCTATATCAGCCCTGGCCAGGGACTTCCAGTTATAGCCAATCGAACACAGCACAACATCAACTCCCTATACCGGGAGAGACGAATCCCCTCCTATCGCTCATTGCCTCCATGTGATTCGGGACTGTACCCAAAAGCCACCATTTTGCACGCCCTCTTGGACGTGGTAAGGTGGAAATCAAAGCACAGTGGGAATCACATAAGACTCTATGACGATCTCGGGTCTACAGACTACCCTGTACCAGTGTCACCGGAGAACTGCCATCTAACGTGTGGTATATCACCATCTGGGAGTTCTCAGCGAGTCCGTCCAGTGTACCCAGTCTCCACTGAGCACCCGTACACCATCTCTGATGTCAAACACCGATGGATATGGGATCATCCATCGCCCATCATATGGGTCAAGATGCGTATACGCTAGTCTACTCTGGTGTATCGATGCCCTGTCTTGATATACCCTCGACTAGGAACAGTTATAGGATGTACTCATCGACTACCATGGCCCCACTAGTATGATCTCATCATAGTCCCAGTAGTCGAGTACAGATCCTAAGGGCTTTATCAACATGTGAGAGAAAAACAGTAAACCAATACAAGTCAATATGTTAAGATAAAGTGAAACCAAATAGCATACTATCATGAAGAGCAAGAAAGTCCTCTCTATTATATCCAAGCATCCATTATAATATACATCATATGTACAACAATGGCCTCTAGGGCATATACATAACTAACAATCTCCCACTTGCACTAAGGCCAGCTGCTGTAGTATCTCATACCTAGCATCCCGAATAATCTCTCAAACTGTATCTGGGGAATATCTTTCGTGAATGGATCCGCAGTGTTGTCCTTCGTATCTACTCTCCTGACCTCGATCTCCCGGCGATCAACTATCTCCCTGATCAGGTGATACCGCCTAAGAATATGTCTGGACTTTTGATGGGACCTGAGTTCCATGGCCAAAGCCACAGCTCCATTGTTATCGCAATACAGAGGTATTGGATGCTCAATGGATGGAACCACACCAAGTTCACTAATGAACTTCTTTATCCAGACAGCCTCTTTGGCAGCATCGTTGGCAGCGATGTATTCAGCCTCCATCGTCGAGTCTGCAATGGTATCCTGTTTGGAACTCTTCCAACATACCGCCCCTCCATTGAGGGTAAAGACAAATCCCGAGTGCGACTTAGAGTCGTCCTTATCACTTTGGAAGCTGGAATCGGTAAAGGACTCCACCTGGAGTTCTCCGTTACCATACACCAAGAACATCTCCTTAGTCCTTCGCAAGTACTTGAGAATGCTCTTCACAGCTGTCCAGTGACTCTCTCCAGCATCTGCTTGATACCGACTCACTACACTTAGTGAGTATGCTATATCGGGTCTGGTACATAGCATCGCATACATGATATAGCCTACTGCCGAAGCATAGGGTATCCCTTGCATGCGAGCTCTCTCCAAATCAGTCTTGGGAGACATCTCTTTGGAGAGAGTGAGTCCAGAGATCGTGGGTTGGTTCCCACGCTTGGATTCTTCCATACTAAACCTCTTTAGTATGGTGTCAATGTACCTGGATTGGGACAATCCCAGTATCCGTTTAGATCTATCTCTATAGATCATAATTCCCAATATGCAGGAGGCATCACCTAGATCTTTCATTGAGAATCTTTATGATAAGAAGAGCTTGACTGATTGCAGCATAGGAATATCATTTCCTATTAAGAGTATGTCATCCACGTACAATACGAGGAAGACAACCTTACCCTCTGCTACCTTCTTATAAATACAAGGTTCATCTATATTTTTGATGAAGTCAAACTCTTTGACTACAATATCAAAACAGATGTTCCAACTCCGCGATGCTTGCTTCAACCCATAAATGGATTTAAGCAGCTTGCACACCTTTCCGCTGCTCCCACTTTCTACGAAGCCGTCTGGCTGAGTCATGTACACACACTCTTCTAAATCACTGTTTAGAAAGGCGGTCTTAACATCCATTTGCCAGATTTCGTAGTCATGGTATGCAGCAATGGCAAGTAAGATCCGGATGGACTTAAGCATAGCCACTAGAGAAAAGGTTTCGTCATAATCCACACCTGGTCATCGACGAAAACCCTTTGCTACCGGTCTAGCTTTGAAAGTCTCAACTTTTCCATCTACACCAAATTTCTTTTTAAAGATCCAGTTGCTTCCAATGGATTTTACCCCTTCAGGAGCATTTTCCAAAGTCCATACTTTGTTGGTGTACATGGATTCCATCTCAGATCGCATTGCATCCAGCCATTTCACAGAGTCACCACTCGTGATGGCCTGCTCGAAACTAGTCGGGTCATCATCTTCTATGATGCAATCCTCGCTTCCACCATCAATGAGAAAACCGTAGTATCTCTCAGGTAGACGAGAAACCCTACTAGATCGGTGGAGAGGCTGGGGTTCGTCGGGTACTACTGAATCCTCTGGTTCTACCAAATCTTCAGTTTCAGTTTGAGTTTGTGTAGCTGGAATTTCTTCCAGTTCTACCTCTTCGCCACTAATTTCTTTTGCAAGAAATTCCTTTTCTAAAAAGGTGGCATGTCGAGAAACAAACACCTTTTGTTCCTCGCGATGGTAGAAAAGATATCCATGTGAATGTTTGGGATATCCCACAAACTTGCATAGAACTGACCGTGCCTCGAATTTGTCTGGATTTTGCCTTTTGACATAGGCCAGACAACCCCATATCTTAACTCGTTTAAGACATGGTCTCTTCCCACTCCATATCTCATATGGTGTGGTAGGTACAGATTTAGTTAGAACTTGATTCAATAGGTATGATGTTGTCTCCAGCGCATATCCCCAGAAGGAAATAGGTAACTCAGCTGTATTCATCATTGAGCGCACCATATCTAATAGGGTGCGATTCCTCCGTTCCGATACACCGTTGTGTTGTGGTGTATAAGGAGGAGTAAGTTGAGAGAGAATCCCATTCTCTTTTAGATAATCCAGAAAATCATTGCTCAAGTATTCTCCTCCTCGATCAGATCGAAGGATCTTAATACTTTTGCCTGTTTGGTTCTCTACTTCGTGCTTATATTCTCTGAATTTCTCAAAAGCTTCAGACTTGTGTTTCATCAGGAATACATATCCGAATCTGGAGAGATCGTCAGTGAATGTAATGAAGTAGGAAGAACCGTTCCTGGCATGCGTAGACATGGGACCGCATACATCACTATGTACCAGTCCTAAGAGTTCCGTAACTCTTTCTCCGTGTCCACTAAACGGAGCTTTGGTCATTTTTCCTTTGAGACATGAATGGCAAGTATCATAAGATGATAATTTGAACGGATTCAAATATCCATCCTTATGTAACTTTGCCAGTCGTGTCGCATTGATATGACCAAGTCTACAATGCCACAAGTAGGATTCGTTCATATCTGAACTTTTCCTCTTATGTGTGTTTTGTATATTGAGGATTGTATTTTGATTGAGAATGAATATGCCATTATGTAACGAGCCTGATGCAATCAACTTTTGATCTAGGAATATGTTCATAACATTATCCTGTACTACAAAATTATATCATTCTTTACTTAATAAAGAAACTGATATAATGTTGCACATCATGTTTGGTATATAATAGCACTCATTCAGAATCAGTGTATTACGACTTGGTAATACAAGGTGATATTCGCCAACTGCTTTGGCTACAATACTTGCACCGTTCCCTCCTTGAACGGAATGATCACCTTTTCCCAGTTCTCTACCTTTACGTAGCCCATGTAACAATTTACATATGTGGGATCCTGATCCGGTATCTAATACCCAGGACGTAGGGTGAACTGAGAAACAGTTCTCAATAACTAACACACCTGAAGAAGATGCATCAACATGCATGTTCTTCGTTTGGGCGGCGTGAGAATCTAGATATTCTCCTGTTTCCTGTTCAGTCTTATAACTCTTATAAGAAAGAACGGGTCCAACGTTCCCCTACTCAGTATAATAAGCGGGTTCAGTCAATACATCCATATTTTTATCTTGATTATGGCCTGATATGGTCGCTACCTGGAGAGAGAGAGAGAAGAAAACACTTTAGCGTATGCTCTTGCAAGATTGGACTGGTTATTATTTTATCTAATCAGGATGTCTCCCACTGTTTTTTATCAAATCTTCCTTCAAAACCTAAAAGGTAAGATTAGCCGGGATTAATTACACCCTACAATTTCGTCAATCTTTCAGCCAGATCAGTGTCGGTACTTGAGGGAGGTTCCCCGTGCTTTCGCACGGACCTAATTAAAGTAAACCTCGTTTTCCCAGAGGCGTAACCTCGTTAACACTTTTCTAGACACCTACTTGATCGGCTAATTGTCCTGTGTAAAACTCTCCCAGGAGTAACTCTTACTCGCAGTGAGTATCGGGATCCAACTATCTCATAGGAGGTATGCAATCTCATTGTAAATTTCAACACTTGAAATTCCCGATAAAATTTTTCCCCTAACCCCCATGACCTTGACAAAGGCCAACAAACCATAGGAAGCTAGTCAAGTTCAACCCGTCATTTCTTGATTGAAATAAACCCACCCGCACAACCCTTGACAAAGGCCAACAAGGTCGTACAAATACCCTAATCCAATCACATCATATGTTTAAACAGATAAGTACCAGTTAGCTACCGCACACTACGCCTTGACAAAGGCCAACAAACACAGCACGAATACTAAATAGTCTTTATCTGAAATGACGGAGGGCAATAGGTTTTTCTGAAAACCTATTGCGTAATGAACTTGATATCGTCGTAGAATCAAGTGTTTTTTAAAAGGAGTGTTTTTGAGGCTTCTAGTTTCGCTAAAGAGGTCACTCCCGGTGAAGGGATCTCGGCTCTTTCCTCATCGAATAAGGTGCATGGCATATCATATATACCGCTGTGCAAAGTAAGAACTATATAAGCTGTCAAAAACTAAACCGCGAGTTTGTAGCATCTGCCAGTTTCGCTAAAGAGGTCACTCCCGGTGAAGGGATCTCGGCTCTTTCTTCATCGAATAAGGTGCATGGCATATCATATATACCGCTATGCAAAGCAAAAACTGTAGCTACCCTTTTTATAAAGTTTTGATTCTACAACATCTTTTAGGGTTCTTTTCTTTTTATTAATTTTATTAATAAAAATCCCATCAGCTTATGCTTCCTAAGCATCACAGAAGAAACGAAAGCAGTAATATTTATATATCAGCATATATATATATATATATATATATATATATAGTATAAGCATTCATCTCAGGCAGTAATATGATCTCATCACAGAACATTGCAGCAGAAGAACATATATGAAATATTGGATATACTAGGACGTCCGTGTTTTCAATACGAGCCTGTATAAAACACGGATTCCACGGTCGCGACGAATAGCCAAACCCACATCCCAAGACCCCTACGAGAGCGGAAAGTAACACTGCCAATTCTAGGGTTAGGAGACCCGGTCTCGACTCCTCGACATGGCCTCCCACTGGACCCTAGAACTCGGTTACTTGTGCTCCCCTCCTTGGGTCTACCTAATGCGGAAAAGTAAATAATATACAACACTGGTGACATCAACCTCAACCCGGAAGTGCCCCAAATAAAAAAATATTACATTACAAATGAATTTTACATGAATGAAAATAAAAACTCTCATCTCACAAAAAAAACCCCGGCTATTTAAAACGCGACGATCCAATATAACATATCCAGCAACACATAACATCACATGTCATCAACGTAAGTAAATATGCGCATCCCAATTGTCGTTGACATATAGCAACGAAACCGGCGATATCACATATTACACTTACGGTCACAGAAAAGAAAGTGTAAAACTACAACATTTGGAATCCACAATCACTTTAGACATCATAAATCCGAAATATCATATACTTCGCATTTCATGCCTAACTCTATGAATTCCACATATTGTATCACATTCCAGATAAATAGACAGTATTAAACTTTCCGAACAGATAATCAAATACCCAAAATTTCCTAAATTGCTCAACACTTGAGCGGAGTTCAAATAATCCCAGAATATGTCACAGTACCGGTGATCCAGCTGTAGAAGGGTCAAGCCAACGCCTCACATGTGGCATGCCGTACTGCCCCAAACCCTAAGGTTTAGAGGCAGTTCAAGACGGTCACATAATCGAGTTAAGGTTTGTTGTCTTCTAGAGGGTCCACCGCTTAACTTGTACAATTTTCCGAAAGATTTAAACCCGATAAAAATTCAACACTTGAATGTTTTACGTGCCGGGAAAAAGTGAGTTAATGATATCCGTTCGAGCATTTTAACAGTTTCTAAATATCCGGAAAAAAAACGAATTTAAATATTCCGATCGAATCTACGATTACAAAATAAACCCCAGAATACTCAACACTTGAGTCACTTTAAAAATACCCAGAAGCATCAACAAGTACCTACGGATATTACCCTGAAGCCACGTGCCCAATACCCAAAATCGGCCGCGGAACCGCCGCGGGAAGCAGGTTCCCACCGCGGTTCCGCGGCGACTTCATCGAATTGGGAGCCCGTATTTCATGATAATTCTAATAATTCCCTGCTGATTTTTTTGAGTATTTTTAATTCTGAAAAATCACAGTTTTTAAAAAATATCCAGAGAGGGGTTCATTATTGTCGGTTCGGATTCGATCGGAGTTTTAACTTCATAAACACGTCGCCTAATGCTCTAGCTAGGCTCTGATACCACTGTAGGGTTCCTAGGCACTCTTGTGAAGGTTCATAAAGCATCAAACATGCCCGGATAAAAATTTAGACGTGCCGAACAACCCAAAGCCAGGATCTTTGCTAGATTATTAGGGTTTAACATGCAAGATAAAAATTTTATTACTAAGTGTGAGGGATTACAACCTTTGTAGTCCGCTCCTTTGCTTCATAAGCTTCGAGTAGAAGTCCCTTCGCCGCGATCCACGATCTCCGGGACTCAAGAGAGGCTCCACGACTCGAACGATCCATGCTAGCTTGTAGTGTTCCGTTTCTTTGATGATCTACGTCGAAGTTGCTAAAGCTCAAGCTATCTCACTCTAAAGAGGTGAACACCCTAATCTAATGGGCTAGATTAGATGGGGATGATGGAGTAGTATTTATGCTATCTTTTTTTATCATAATCTCACATGAAATCATCACAAAAGGAATTTCTAGTAAGCTTTCTCAAAGCTAAAGAGAGAGGAAGAAGATGAATAATGAGATAATTCCTTTTGTCATGAATAATGAAAAAGAGTATATGAATAATAATGCAACCATGGTTAATGATGACTAGGATAACCCTTGTAGAGAGTTAACTAAGGCTAGGGTTTGGTTGGGTTAAGATATAAGTCATAAGAAAATATCTATCATAATATCTTCTTCATGACAAAAGAAAAGCTTCTAGAAGGTGCATGAAGCAACTAACCCTAATCAAATACTAACCTTATTTAATCATCACTAAACATGTTTCATTATTAATCATATCATGTTACTTTAATATATATCACATATATATTATATATTTGTAACAAAAGAAAATAATACAATTAATATATATCGCATATATATCAATGTATTATCCGGTGAGAAAATGAAATAATAAAGCAAGACAATATTCGATAATGTAATACAATATATCATATATATTATTATACATTAAATCATCGAATCAACACTTGATCCGACAATCCGGTTATATCGAATATAACCGACTAATATATCATGTACCGATTCATCGAATCAACACTTGATCCGATGATCCGGTTCATATCTAAATATCGCGAGAATATAATACGGTATCTCATATCGCATTATCCTTGGTCCTGTACATATCTCATATGTACCTCCACTCCGTTTTGCCTGAGCCAAGAAACCTCTGTGTAGGACTCTAAAGAATCGTCAATACGCCGGTAGCAGGTGATGATCATATCAAACACCCACAAGCTGCAAGCGGTCAGCTAAACGTAACAGCCATCCAGGTATTGAACGATCAGAAGATCAACAAGCTAGCCTGTACGTTCTCCTGTGAATCCAACCAGTAACTGTCACGCCCCGCTTCCCAAAATACGGAATACGAGGGGTAGACAAGGCCAGCCATGCTCCTACGGTCAAGGAAATGTCCTGCCGTAGTCACACTTCGGCTTCTAGTTTATCATGGTAAACAGTAAGTGATGCACAAGTAAAGGGAAATACAGCAACTGAAGTAAACAATGTAAAGACTGACCTGAAGTGGAACAAATGAATGTAACTAGGGAGGGCAAGTCCAGAAGTCTGTGATGCACGTCTAGTTCTGGTCCAGGCTAAAACTTCTCCTCACACTGAGCATGCATACTCAGGTCGTCAGAGCGACACAATAGCAATATAATGCATATACTCAAGTAACAGTTCTAACAGTGGTGAAGGATATGAATAACAGTAAATCAATAACAGCATGAATATAAATGAGCAGAGATAAATGCAGCGGAGCAGTAAAGCAGTATAACGATATGTCATGTATGTCAACACAGTATATAAGGAATGTAAACGACAGTAACCCTATCAGTCTCTAAGTCTCACTGCACAGGTCAATAAGCCTATCGTCAGTCCAAGTGTGAGAGTCAACCACTCGCGAGTGTCCTCCACCCAAGGGTAGAACCCAAGGGCAAGGGACCACGGGCCCAACATGTAATGAATGTATCACGGTGTCTATAGCACATACCCTGTAAATCTCCATATAACTCCCTAAATATATAAGCCGGCATGGGACTCCCGAGATTCTGTTGAATTCACACTTGAACTACCCCACACCCCGAGGTCTACATCAAACGCCAACCATAACCCTAAATACTAATCGATCCGTGACAAGTCTGCGCGAGAACTGGAGACAGGACCTCCATCAAGCACGTCCCGACTAATACCTAAGATAAATGGCAGTGTCGGATGCCTTATCTGTGACATCCGTGCAAGCGCTTCCATAAGTGTCCCATACCACTTATAGTCACACGTACACGCATCCCACAGACGTCGACAATGCAATAGAATAAAAGGGACACTGATTGTGCACAAGTACGTATCACTTTCACTTAATCACGAATACACGAACACTGATGTACTTGCCACAATCAACACTAAAATCTAACACTGGGTAAATGCACGATGTCACTAGGTTATCACTACCATGATATGGGTATAATGTGATGCATGAACAGTATAAAAGCACAATTAAGGTGTCATAAAAACAACAGTCTATTACTTGCACGATTTATCATGAAGTATATGTATGTAATTTGGCGAAATGATAAACATGTAGTAATTAATATGTTCAGTTAGCTATCCATAGAATTTTGTTTCAAGCCAATCGGATTTCAGGATCATTAGTTATAACTGTTTCATTTTAAACGCACGCGGCTGGAAATCCGGCTTCAGAATCAGGAATCCATTTCGCAACGCATTTTAATCCCAGTTGAGATCAGATTTTAGTGACGCTACAGTTGGATGAATTCTAGGGTTTTCAGTAAGGTTTTCAACGCAACAGACGGATCGTCAATCGCATCTGTACGTTAGGAGTTATAATGTGTTTAATATCAACATGTCAATTCTGATTCTGCTGGGACTGTGATGTGTCCCGATCTTCTAAATTACAGATTAAATATCAAACGGTAACGAAACAGGATGAAATCAATTGTGTTTTCTAGCTAACAGATTTATATATAATAAACAGCGGAGTTCCGCAACCTACGAGTTAAGTAAATCCTGTGGTACCCATTACGGAACAGAAACCAATAACTGGAGTCGCTCTGGACTGCAGTCCAGAGTCGCACTCCGATCTAATTTTCATCATGGTTTAAGTACAGGAATGTCTGGAAACTAGTACAGGGTTAAAGCTCGTCGAGTTGGCTTCGATTTGAGCCCTCGAGCACATCAATCTAGCATGTATATAATTTATGGTAATTTTTGTGGTTTTCAGGTACAGAAAATATCCAGTTTTACAGGCAAACTTGGGGGTAGTCGTTTTGGTCATAAACAATGAAATTATCCAACGAAACTTGCACACGTTGTTCATCCCTACAAGGGCCAAAGTAATTTATCCAATTCCGCCTAACTTGATAAGGATTTCCTATGTGAACAAGCATCGAACAGTTGTGCCGAATAATATAACGGAAGGTAAAGTATGATTTATACACGATGTTGGTTTGTAACAACGATAAAATAGCATGTAAGCAAGTAAAGAACTTGCCTGGAGCAGTCCCGGGGATGCACGGTGATCGCAACGTCACGAACGCGCGACGATCTCTGTAGGTGCTTGACGGAATATCGGGGCTCGACTCGATGGAGCTTGGCTCGGAGGTGAAGACGGGGCAGCTTCGGACGACAGCAACGATCCCAATCGATGGCCGGAGTTGCAGAGAGGTGTAGGATCAAGATGAGAGAGAACAGAGAAATAAAGAGTGAGAGAGAGAGAGAGAGAGAGAGAGAGAGAGAGGAACAGAGAAAGAGAGAGATTGAGAGATTGAGAGAGAGAGAGAGATCGTGAACAGAGGGAGAGTGAGAAACAGAGGGGTGAGAGAGTTAGAGAGAGATTGGGAGGGAGAGAGAGACTGAGAGAGAGAGAGATGGGGAGAGAGGGTGAGGGACAGAGAGAGAGTGAGAGATTGGAAGGGAGAGAAATGTGTGTATGCACAGAGAGAGAGAGAGTGTGTGAAGAGAAAGGCGCAGAGAGAGAGAGTGGAGCAGGGAGTGAGGGAGAGAAGGAGAGTGCTAGAGAGAGAGGGAGAAATGGGAGAGAGACACAGAGGGAGTTAGAGAGAGAGGGACACGAGAGGGAGAGAGGGAAGAGAGACTGAGTGAGAAGGAGAGAACAGAGGGGGAGATCTGAGAGATGACGACGAGGTCGTAGGGTGGTCGGAGAGAGTGGTGGAGAGGTCGCCGTCGTCGAGTGCAGGGGGTGGTCGGGATGGAGGTGAGGTGAGGCGACGTCGGAGGTTGGAGGTTCAGGTGAGGTGCTCGAGAGAGGGAGCTGGAGAAGGAGAGAGGAGATGCGAATGAGATAGGGGAGACGAGGGTGCGTTGAGTGGACCTTGAGGGGGCGCGTCGTGGGGAGAAACGGTCAGGCGACGTGGGCGCAGGCGGAGGAGGTGGCGCGAGAAGCGCGCGCGGAAATGGGGAGAAGAGCTTTGGGGTTTAAATGGAAGATGAGCAGTGAGCGGGTCGGGTCGGGTCGGGTCGGCGCGGGTACGGGCCGATAGGGAAAGGGCTGAAGAGATGGGCCGGCCAAAATATAAGAATTAGGGAAATGGGTTAAGAGGGCCGGGCCGGGGAAAAATCTCGGGAATTAAATTTAATAAAAAGGAAACTTTGGGCTGGGTATGTGGGCTGAATATCAAATGAATTTTAAAGGAAATAATAGAAAATGGGCTGGGGTCTTAAAGGAAAACTTTAAATGGGAAAATAAAAGGGTTACAAGGAATAAAAATAAAATGAATAAAATTATAAATAAAGATAAATAGTATTCTAGAGTTGGGCTGGTGCAAATTAATTTAAATAATAATTAGAAGGATGGCTGAGGAAGAACGGGCCGGAAGAGAAGAAAGGAATTTACAAGAATGTGCTTGGGTTTTGGTTAGGATAAATAATTAGAGCTAGGGTTTGGGTTCAGGGCTGACTTTAGACGGGAAAAAATATACATACTATATGTTTTGGTGTTGAATTTCAAAAAGAGAAAACGGCTTAGGCCGGAGGGAATGGAAGATAAGATCTGGGTTTATTATGATTTTGAAACCAATTAAATATTTATAAATAAATTTTTATAGGTAAAAAGAAATACGGGTATAGTCGTACAAGAAGGTGCTGGGTATTACATCATACCACCCTTATAAAAATTTCGTCCTCGAAATTTGAAAGAAACAACTAGATATAAATAATAAGTGAAGAATTATCATATCGAACACTAATACATACTGAATTACTTAAGAACGGGTAGACAAAGTTTTGAAAGTACATACATATGTATAAGAACCACATACAAAAAATAGGCTTACAAGGTATAATACAGGAAAACTATAAGGGCGAACTATAAGTACACGAGGATATAGGTAACAATAACGAACAATAATAATCAAAGTGTTTTCGATAAAAGTCGAAACCATATATGTGCACATTTAAGTTTAGTAAAACAAGCAGAAAAGTATAAAGCTCAACTATCTATATAGTAAACATAAGTACAAACCCGAAAATAAAGTAACGACAATAATATAGTGAAAACCAGTCAGTAGGTTAAAACATTTTAGGAAAACGTATCGAAAATAGGTTAAAAAAATGATTTTTGAAAACTTGTATAGTGAATCTAAGAAACATGGAACAAAATTTGCGCGGTGTACGGGTGCGCTACTGAAAAAGAGAATACTAATAGTGTACTTAAAATACATGAAGCAGGGTAATCAATAACACACTCTCTGTGATAAATTCAAAATACTGAAACTAGATCTTTGAATAACAGCGTCATTAAATATAATTAGGGTAATAGGAAGAACACCAATAGGTACGGGGCTAGATAGGATAATGATTATAAGGAAATGTGGCTCAATCAGAAGGTTGAAGTGTGTCGGATTTAGGCTGAAGATCAAGGAGATTGGGATTGGGTCAGCACGTAAAATAAGGGTGAGCAGCAAAGGGCTAAAAGGAGAAAAATGTATGGGGAGGCTACTGGTCGGTATAACACACGAATCAAGACTTGAAGGGTTAGCTAACTTGAAAATTTTCACTATGAACTTCTCCTTCCAGAAGGATCTCAATCGAGGCACAAACGAAGGACGAGGATGGCTCATTCCAAGGATCAAGGTACGGTACTTTCTAATCGAAACGTGGTGAAAACTATACAAATGAGTAGGGGTGGACAGTCAGGGATCTCTGCAGGGAAAATAAGTGGATATGGGCAGTAAACAAGTATTAAGCGAAACAATAATCAAAAGGCTTACGAATTCAGAAGATTTATTTCATTCAAGAAAATTTGAAACAAGGCATTCTAAAAGACGGAAAGTGGCCCTAAACTATACACATTTTATTTGGCCAAGAGACAACATCAAAAGATATTCTATCAGTCGCGGTTGTGGAGATTCAGCAGGTTGCGGTAGGCTCGCGCACTCAGGTAGGGGCGTCCATTTCCATAGCGTCTCGCCGGTATCATTATTGGAAGTCCTTCCACCACAGGATCTTGAATTTCTGGTCCTTCTTCCTCGGGTAGAGCTTCTTCATCGAGATCTGATTCCATGTGATCTTCTCCTTCTGGGTCCTCTTCCATGGGGTCTTCCTCCACTGGATTTTCTTCTATCGGACCTTCCTCGGGATCTTCCTCTATCGGGTTCTCTTCAGGGTCTCCTTCTTCTTCGTCGGAACCGCCTATCATATCAAACTCTGGGGCGGCTACTCCTTCGTCCTCTGGATCATGGTTTCCGAAATTGACTTGGGGACCGTTTATCTCGTCGTCAGAACTCATCAGCGTGCGGTCTAAGGAAACGCAAGATTGCGCATCTTCATCCAAATGCGGCGCTGCTCCTGGATGGGCCATGTTATGGAAAGGAAGGTCATGATTAAACAACGGAATACATCAAGAAGAATAGTTAAGTGTACGAAGTATAGGAAGATATGCGGTTGCAGGAATTGAAAGCTCAGAATTTAAAATACTGTGATAATGAATAGAGTTTGATATGGAGAAAGCATGAGAATGATACATATATTATGATTCAAATTTTATCGCATTCAAACAAAAGTTCAACGGGTACAGTATTTCAAACGGAAAGAAACATTCATAAAAGGATGACAACCTAACAATGAAATTGGAAAACATAAAAATTCTTCTTTGATTGCCCGAACGCTGCATCATCTTCATGCGAGTTGAATCTTGGGTTGGGTCCTCTTTATCCTCGAAATTCGAACTACCCAGTAATCCTCACTTGACATCAGTGGAGAGTGTGGATGAGTCTCCTCCTTTTAGCTCCTTCCTTTCTGGGCAACCGTTGATAAAATGTTTGTTGGATCCACAAATCAGACATTTCCCTTGGGCGCGACGACAATCCTTCTGAAGATGTCCTGGCCTCTTACAGTACCCACAGCAAGGGTTCTTCTGATGCTTCTGTTGACGCTTCATCTTCTTCTCTTTTCCTCGTCTAATAGGGGTCCCTCTATGATAGGAGACTCCCGCAGGGGTCTGACTCACCTGTCTTCTCAGTCCTTCAGCTAATAAGTCGTTTGTTCGCTCTTGGGTTTCCTTCAAATCTTGCAGTGCACTCAGGATCTCAACAGTCTGATTCTGAGGAGCGGATAAAGACGAAGAGTCGTTGGAAGACATGATCCTGAAACAACAATTTCGAGAATGATACGAGTCACACGCTAAATGAATCAAAATATGATATGGATAGAACAAGGATTCAAGAATATCAGAGATGATGAATATCATTACAAGTGGGGAATCAACTGTATCACTTTAAGTCACTTGAATAGAGTACGGTAGTGCAATTGCCACCACGTAACCTTATCAAGTCACCCGAAACCATAGCGAATGGATAGCTGAACACATGATATGAATATGGATCGATAGTGGCAAGTTTACAATCTAGACTGAAGGATATCCTAGATTGCCAAACTATACACGGAAAACTGCAATCCCAATCGATACAAAACCTGGCTTTGATACCAACTAAACCATGTCACGCCCCGCTTCCCAAAATACGGAATACGAGGGGTAGACAAGGCCAGCCATGCTCCTACGGTCAAGGAAATGTCCTGCCGTAGTCACACTTCGGCTTCTAGTTTATCATGGTAAACAGTAAGTGATGCACAAGTAAAGGGAAATACAGCAACTGAAGTAAACAATGTAAAGACTGACCTGAAGTGGAACAAATGAATGTAACTAGGGAGGGCAAGTCCAGAAGTCTGTGATGCACGTCTAGTTCTGGTCCAGGCTAAAACTTCTCCTCACACTGAGCATGCATACTCAGGTCGTCAGAGCGACACAATAGCAATATAATGCATATACTCAAGTAACAGTTCTAACAGTGGTGAAGGATATGAATAACAGTAAATCAATAACAGCATGAATATAAATGAGCAGAGATAAATGCAGCGGAGCAGTAAAGCAGTATAACGATATGTCATGTATGTCAACACAGTATATAAGGAATGTAAACGACAGTAACCCTATCAGTCTCTAAGTCTCACTGCACAGGTCAATAAGCCTATCGTCAGTCCAAGTGTGAGAGTCAACCACTCGCGAGTGTCCTCCACCCAAGGGTAGAACCCAAGGGCAAGGGACCACGGGCCCAACATGTAATGAATGTATCACGGTGTCTATAGCACATACCCTGTAAATCTCCATATAACTCCCTAAATATATAAGCCGGCATGGGACTCCCGAGATTCTGTTGAATTCACACTTGAACTACCCCACACCCTGAGGTCTACATCAAACGCCAACCATAACCCTAAATACTAATCGATCCGTGACAAGTCTGCGCGAGAACTGGAGACAGGACCTCCATCAAGCACGTCCCGACTAATACCTAAGATAAATGGCAGTGTCGGATGCCTTATCTGTGACATCCGTGCAAGCGCTTCCATAAGTGTCCCATACCACTTATAGTCACACGTACACGCATCCCACAGACGTCGACAATGCAATAGAATAAAAGGGACACTGATTGTGCACAAGTACGTATTACTTTCACTTAATCACGAATACACGAACACTGATGTACTTGCCACAATCAACACTAAAATCTAACACTGGGTAAATGCACGATGTCACTAGGTTATCACTACCATGATATGGGTATAATGTGATGCATGAACAGTATAAAAGCACAATTAAGGTGTCATAAAAACAACAGTCTATTACTTGCACGATTTATCATGAAGTATATGTATGTAATTTGGCGAAATGATAAACATGTAGTAATTAATATGTTCAGTTAGCTATCCATAGAATTTTGTTTCAAGCCAATCGGATTTCAGGATCATTAGTTATAACTGTTTCATTTTAAGCGCACGCGGCTGGAAATCCGGCTTCAGAATCAGGAATCCATTTCGCAACGCATTTTAATCCCAGTTGAGATCAGATTTTAGTGACGCTACAGTTGTATGAATTCTAGGGTTTTCAGTAAGGTTTTCAACGCAACAGACGGATCGTCAATCGCATCTGTACGTTAGGAGTTATAATGTGTTTAATATCAACATGTCAATTCTGATTCTGCTGGGACTGTGATGTGTCCCGATCTTCTAAATTACAGATTAAATATCAAACGGTAACGAAACAGGATGAAATCAATTGTGTTTTCTAGATAACAGATTTATCTATAATAAACAGCAGAGTTCCGCAACCTACGAGTTAAGTAAATCCTGTGGTACCCATTACGGAACAGAAACCAATAACTGGAGTCGCTCTGGACTGCAGTCCAGAGTCGCACTCCGATCTAATTTTCATCATGGTTTAAGTACAGGAATGTCTGGAAACTAGTACAGGGTTAAATCTCGTCGAGTTGGCTTCGATTTGAGCCCTCGAGCACATCAATCTAGCATGTATATAATTTATGGTAATTTTTGTGGTTTTCAGGTACAGAAAATATCCAGTTTTACAGGCAAACTTGGGGGTAGTCGTTTTGGTCATAAACAATGAAATTATCCAACGAAACTTGCACACGTTGTTCATCCCTACAAGGGCCAAAGTAATTTATCCAATTCCGCCTAACTTGATAAGGATTTCCTATGTGAACAAGCATCGAACAGTTGTGCCGAATAATATAACGGAAGGTAAAGTATGATTTATACACGATGTTGGTTTGTAACAACGATAAAATAGCATGTAAGCAAGTAAAGAACTTGCCTGGAGCATTCCCGGGGATGCACGGTGATCGCAACGTCACGAACGCGCGACGATCTCTGTAGGTGCTTGACGGAATATCGGGGCTCGACTCGATGGAGCTTGGCTCGGAGGTGAAGACGGGGCAGCTTCGGACGACAGCAACGATCCCAATCGATGGCCGGAGTTGCAGAGAGGTGTAGGATCAAGATGAGAGAGAACAGAGAAATAAAGAGTGAGAGAGAGAGAGAGAGAGAGAGAGAGAGAGAGGAACAGAGAAAGAGAGAGATTGAGAGATTGAGAGAGAGAGAGAGATCGTGAACAGAGGGAGAGTGAGAAACAGAGGGGTGAGAGAGTTAGAGAGAGATTGGGAGGGAGAGAGAGACTGAGAGAGAGAGAGTTCGGGAGAGAGGGTGAGGGACAGAGAGAGAGTGAGAGATTGGAAGGGAGAGAAATGTGTGTATGCACACAGAGAGAGAGAGAGTGTGAAGAGAAAGGCGCAGAGAGAGAGAGTGGAGCAGGGAGTGAGGGAGAGAAGGAGAGTGCTAGAGAGAGAGGGAGAAATGGGAGAGACACAGAGGGAGTTAGAGAGAGAGGGACACGAGAGGGAGAGAGGGAAGAGAGACTGAGTGAGAAGGAGAGAACAGAGGGGGAGATCTGAGAGATGACGACGAGGTCGTAGGGTGGTCGGAGAGAGTGGTGGAGAGGTCGCCGTCGTCGAGTGCAGGGGGTGGTCGGGATGGAGGTGAGGTGAGGCGACGTCGGAGGTTGGAGGTTCAGGTGAGGTGCTCGAGAGAGGGAGCTGGAGAAGGAGAGAGGAGATGCGAATGAGATAGGGGAGACGAGGGTGCGTTGAGTGGACCTTGAGGGGGCGCGTCGTGGGGAGAAACGGTCAGGCGACGTGGGCGCAGGCGGAGGAGGTGGCGCGAGAAGCGCGCGCGGAAATGGGGAGAAGAGCCGTTGGGGTTTAAATGGAAGATGAGCAGTGAGCGGGTCGGGTCGGGTCGGCGCGGGTACGGGCCGATAGGGAAAGGGCTGAAGAGATGGGCCGGCCAAATATAAGAATTAGGAAAATGGGTTAAGAGGGCCGGGCCGGGGAAAAATCTCGGGAATTAAATTTAATAAAAAGGAAACTTTGGGCTGGGTATGTGGGCTGAATATCAAATGAATTTTAAAGGAAATAATAGAAAATGGGCTGGGGTCTTAAAGGAAAACTTTAAATGGGAAAATAAACGGGTTACAAGGAATAAAAATAAAATGAATAAAATTATAAATAAAGATAAATAGTATTCTAGAGTTGGGCTGGTGCAAATTAATTTAAATAATAATTAGAAGGATGGCTGAGGAAGAACGGGCCGGAAGAGAAGAAAGGAATTTACAAGAATGTGCTTGGGTTTTGGTTAGGATAAATAATTAGAGCTAGGGTTTGGGTTCAGGGCTGACTTTAGACGGGAAAAAATATACATACTATATGTTTTGGTGTTGAATTTCAAAAGAGAAAACGGCTTAGGCCGGAGGGAATGGAAGATAAGATCTGGGTTTATTATGATTTGAAACCAATTAAATATTTATAAATAAATTTTTATAGGTAAAAAGAAATACGGGTATAGTCGTACAAGAAGGTGCTGGGTATTACAGTAACACTCTCGTACAGTCCGGTCTCTTCGTCTGATATGTCGCATATCAAGTCTAGAGATGGTATACGTCAGACCCCAGTAACCAATAAGTCGTGTCGATGTGTGGCTCATAACGGGTCGAGAAACTACTAGTAACACTTACCAGTAAATCTTTATATCAGCCCTGGCCAGGGACTTCCAGTTATAGCCAATCGAACACAGCACAACATCAACTCCCTATACCGAGAGAGACGAATCCCCTCCTATCGCTCATTGCCTCCATGTGATTCGGGACTGTACCCAAAAGCCACCGTTTTGCACGCCCTCTTGGACGTGGTAAGGTGGAAATCAAAGCACAGTGGGAATCACACAAGACTCTATGACGATCTCGTGTCTACAGACTACCCTGTACCAGTGTCACCAGAGAACTGCCATCTGACGTGTGGTATATCACCATCTGGGAGTTCTCGGCGAGTCCGTCCAGTGTACCCAGTCTCCACTGAGCACCCGTACACCATCTCTGATGTCAAACACCGATGGATATGGGATCATCCATCGCCCATCATATGGGTTAAGATGCGTATACGCTAGTCTACTCTGGTGTATCGATGCCCTGTCTCGATATACCCTCGACTAGGAACAGTTATAGGATGTACTCATCGACTACCATGGCCCCACTAGTATGATCTCATCATAGTCCCAGTAGTCGAGTATAGATCCTAAGGGCTTTATCAACATGTGAGAGAAAAACAGTAAACCAATACAAGTCAACATGTTAAGATAAAGTGAAACCAAATAGCATACTATCATGACGAGCAAGAAAGTCCTCTCTATATATATCCAAGCATCCATTATAATATACATCATATGTACAACAATGGCCTCTAGGGCATATACATAACTAACACGGACATGAGCAAGTTGTCCCCTCAGTAGAGGCAAACTTAAGCGGTACCCAACAGTGGCACAAGAACTGTAAATCTGCAGAAGACTGTCTCTGAACCGCGCACAACTGGAACAGGCTACCCCCGGGCCTACGACTCAAGCATCAACTACTACAATCGCCCTACCACGTGAAATAAAGGATCTCACAATCATAATCCTTCACAAGCTCCATCCAACGACGCTGTCTCAACAATCAAAACCAGCTGCAGGAAGACTAAGCTCTGGTGGTCCGTGCGAATCCAACATGACTCTCCGTATAAGTAGTGTGCCCAAATCTTCAACGCAAGACCACCGCGGCCATCTCCAGATCATGGGTGGGATAAATCCTGCTCGTACTTCCTCCAACGTCCGGGAAGCATAAGCGATAACTCTATCATGCTACCTCAGTACACAATCGAGCCCCACTCGCGAAACATCACAGTAAACAACAAAGTCGCCTGATCCAGAAAGCAAAGAAAGAACTGGTGCAATCGTCAATGCGAGATAAAAGATACCTAATCCGCACCGTAACTCAATTTAATTGACGATCAACCAAAGCACAACCCCAAACTGCCGTTCTTCTCCTTGACGACAGAATATGAGCTCCTCAAAGCGAAACACTCGGACGCACAAGTCCCCCTATCTAGCAACTCTGCAGCAGATTCTTTAGCTCCATAAGCTCCGCTCATCTGGAACAACGTCGGAAAAATCTCTCGCACGATAGGAACCCAGTCCAACAACCCACTATGGCTCCGGTATCACGAATAGAAGCCAAGAATCCTCGACATCCTCTCCTCAAAAGCCGACAAGCGAAAAAGGCTGAATTCAAGCTGTGAGAGACGGCACCACTGTCCCCCTGCACAACAAGAACTGACTTGCCGGGAAAAAAAATCATGACTGTTTTCTCGCGGCAGTCCACAGACGCATAGCACGTAGCTAACCAGTCCGTGCCCAGGAGAACGTCAAAGTCCAACATCTCTAGAAGGATCAAATCGACGGATGAATCTCTATCTCCTACCCAATTGGCACATGATTGAAACACGTGTCGCGCAACCAAAGGATCGCTAACAGGAGTAACACAACAACGGCTGATCTAGCAAACACGACCCTCGGCCCAACCATGACACAAAGTGTAGAACAACGAGTGCATAGATCCCGAATTAACAAACACGCGCATCAAAAGAACATGCGAAAAGATTATTTGAAAACTCTGCATTGGATGCCCGCGCGTCCCGATCAGCAGAAGCAAACGCTCGCGCCTGCCCTCTACCAACACCCGGCTTTCCTCCTCCTCTACCATCCTGTACTCTCGGAACAAATCCTCCGCGACCACGACCTCTCTGAACATAAGTCTGACGCGGATCAACAACAGACGCAACAGCTGACTCTCCCTGAGGTGAAGGTGGTAAGGTATCATGTGGTACAGCTGTCCCGCCCTCACGTGGCTCAGTACAATCTCGAACACGATGACTCAAACTCCCGCACCAGTAACATCCAGAAGAAAATTGCAGACTCTCCTGGGGATAAGAGCCGAACGACTGTCCTCGTCCTAAGTCTCTGCTACTCTCGCGACGTGCACGAACCCTGTTACGGTGACTAAGCCTCTGTCTCTGGGCTGATACACCTGTACGAGCCCTCCTCTGTCCGCGGACTCCCAAAGTCTCGGGAAAACATGCCTCATCAACTAGCGCTGCGTCCACTGGTGCTGTATACGTAACACAATGCTGTGTGCTGATCGCAAGGAATAACTGGGTAACAGGGGTGGCAACCTCCTGTCGCTGTGCTTGACTGGCCTCAACCAACGACCTCATCATCTGGCGCAAGTCCTGTATATCTGTCTCAAGCCCAGCGATACGATCTATCGAAGGCGGGTCAATCTGCTTCTGTGCAACGAGCGTACCATCCTGGTCAGTCCTCGCTCCAAACGAGTTAACTCTGACCTCGGCCCTCGCTGCATCTCTCTGAGCCCTCATAATTATCGGCGGAAAAAGGCTATAATTGGAAATAGGATTCGATAAGAACACGGAAATCAAATCACAAGGATATGTCTCATCAAGGAAGGAATTTCAAGCAATTAGTACTTAGGTCACTTTAGGCAGAGTACCATGTCGTAAGTATGCCGCGGACATATACACACTACGTTACTCTGCTTAAGTTACCTACGCTCCGAAAGGTAAAACCAAGCGCTTTGATACCAACTTTGTCACGACCCGAAATTAGCACGGGACGACCCTTAAACTACGCAACGTCTACAGGCGTAACGCAATTTAAGTAAGCCAAAAACCCAGCAATCTAAACCATCAAAAGTAGTAAGTGATAATAGTATTTTCAAAACTTTTGAAATCTCAAACCAAATTCTTTAAAGTCTAACTTTATTTCTTTTAAAATTTCGGCAGCACCACCTTTGTAAAAACTAATCCTGAAAATGGGTACAACAAAAATATAAATAAAGCATCCCCAACGGGAGCAAAATCCACGCCCAAAGGCGGAAACAACCACCACAACAGATATACGACGCTGTAGCGAAGAAATAAAAGATGATATAAATAAAACTGCATAAAAGACATCCTGAGTCACCAAAAATATACAAAATCATCCTCACATCTCGTCTCTAAGTCAATACATGAAAGTGGTAGATGGAGAGTATAGGATACAACGAATATACAAAGAGCAATATCGGATAACCGCAAAACCCACCTATAGCAAAACTGCATCCAGTCAGCCGTAGCGGTATCCGCTGCAAAAGATGATACGATAGGAAGAAGAAAGCCCTGCCTCTGACTGCTCTGAGGGACAATCTGTACAACCCTGTGGCACAACGGGGGTGAGTTGCCAACTCGTGAATAGTAAATAACATATGCAGGTAATCGCAAGTATGCATGCACTGCGCTAATCTATCACATGCAAGCTGATAGCAATAAATAGCAATATATATATGCAACAGTCATGAAAGGCACTCTATCAGGAACTACTAATACATGAAGCAATGCATATCAAATAAATGCGGGGTACGGAAATAAATATGTCATCCTCATATCGGGCACATAGGCCCCTCATATCGACCATTGAATCGGCCCGGCCATTGAATCGGCCCACATATCGACCATAATATTGGCCCGGCCATTGAATCGGCCCACATATCGACCATAATATCGGCTCGGCCATTGAATCGGCCCATATATCGACCATAATATCGGCCCGGCCATTGAATCGGCCCACATATATAATGAATAAGTATATTTGTATAGATCATTATGATGATATATTATGTAGGTGTACATATATAATAGCGTCCCATACCACTGATATATATATATATATATACACACGATGGGTATACATATATATATATCAGCGTCCCATACTACAGATATATATACGCAGGAGTAAAACAATCCAGAAAACATCATATGAAAACCATATCTCAATGCGAAATCCATGAAATATAATATATGCAACATAAAACAGTAATATGAGCATATAAGGAAAAACCACTATTTAATTCCAACAAGTTATGTATATCATGCGGTTCCAAATTCTCCGAAACCAAACACAACATCATATAAAGGTGAACATGTAGCTATAGTCAGGTATGCGTAACCATGTCGGTATAGCAAGATATGTGTATCTACCTATCAGTAATGATGTAATACCCTCCAGGTATATGTGTAGTTATAGCAAGCTAGGTATGTGTATATATATGTCAATAATGATACAATACCCTCCAGGTATATGTGTATGTATGCAAGATGTACATGTAGCTATGTCCCATGTGTGTATATACCTATCTCTAATGGTACAATACCATATAGGTATATGGGTAGCTAGCATGTCGTCATGGCAAGACATATGTGTAAGCATGTAGGTATACAGGTATGCTATATGTCCTAAGCACAATGAAATATGAATCAATGTCTCAATGTCCCTAACCAATACAATCTCACGTATATATATAAGTGTTGTGCGTGTCATGGCAATTATTGACGGTGCGAGTGGCATACAATCAGTGCTCGTGCAATTTGAGCCGTCAATAATAGTGCAGTGTCCAAAGGGTACAAGTCCAAGCACAACAAGTAATAGTATGCAATGAAGTTTATGCGCAAACTATATATGTGCAATATAAACATGCGGCTAATATTATATCATATCATATCTAGCCCTGACGTATAACGTCATGCGGGCGATTCCCCTGTAGATGTTAAATCTACTCACAAACGATCCTAGCTAAGTAAAGCCAACCACTTGTTTCCCTTCTTCGCAGCGTCCGAAATTCTCAACTGCGACCTTAAGATCATAAAATAATATAATAAGTATATATTAGCAATCGACCAATAACACGTACCAACTACGTTTGACCGACGCACCAACTCCAAACAAACTCTCAAGTGCTCGTCTAGTGGCTAACGCGCGTAGCGACACTACGAAACCAATTCAAGAGCAAAAGCTACACAAAGACACGAACGACATCAGCACAATCCTGGCTAGGAATGCTAAACGACACAACCATCAAGCCTAGACCCTGATCGTACTGATCGCGCATTCACAACACAATAAATAATGTGGAATATAATATAAATAACGTCGCAATGTCAAAAAAAACTCACGCCAAAATTATCCGGAAACCTAGTAAGCAACATTTAATCATTTTAGCTCAAAACCACAAGTTTTACCAAAACTAGCAATCACAAACATCACCAAATAGCATGATTAAACCATTCATACCTTTACTAGAATTTTAATCTTACCTAATTAGGATTTAGTAAAATATTAGTTTGCTAATTAGTTTAATTATACAATTAGGAGAATATCATATAACAAATCTAGCAACTAGGTTAAGTTTTCATTTGTCTAAACTTCACACTTAACCATTTCACCAGTCAAAACCCTAACTTGATTATCCACAAACCCTTTCTAGAAATTCTAAACAGGCAAATTAAAGCTTTATTTAAACATCTAATTAACTAGATTAAGGTATTAAAACAAGAACTTAAGTTTAGGGTTAGGATTTATACCTCAAACTTGATTTCAAAAACTAGCAACAAACTCCAAAATTAGCCTCCAAAATGATGTCTTGATTGAAGATCCAAGCATGTTTTGTGATGAAGAATGATGGGTAATGATTTATTTATGAGTTTGAGTGATAATTTGATGATTTTTGAGGATTTATTTGAGTATGAATGAGTTGAAATGAAGCAAAGAACAACAAAGGGCAGTAAGGGTAGTGGCCGGCCAAATGAAGGAGGAGGGGGTATGTTGTGGATGAGTGTGGAAAAATCTTGAAGAAAAAACCAATAAATGCTAATTAATGCAAATAATATCTAAGCCACCTCATTTCTTTTCATTAAAAATTCATTTTAATTACCCAATTATCTAGATATTTTCCTAGGATATTTTCAAGGATGGATTAGTGCTTAATCTAGTGATTAACTTAGCATAGATTCACATTAGCACAATAAACCTAACCCAAATTGTAATTTCCACTAATTTAGTGTATAATTAAAAACTTAAAATAATATTTTAATTAGTGAAAAATATTAAAATACACTAAAATTACAAGTGGCTTACAAAAAACCGCAAACTAGCAATATTCTAGCTAAACTAGCTGCAGTGAATTCTATACTGCAAAAAGATCGCTCCTAGGTTTTTATGGAAAACACCGAATATTTTCCCCAAAAACGAAAAATCTCCTAAAAGATTTCCAAAACGTCACATGTAACCCTGGTAATTCCCTCACCTCTTTTTCAACCCTACCAAAACTTTCGCATTCCTTCATTTATCCACAGATTTCTCATGTACTGACAATAGTTTTATCACCAAACTTTTCTTGAATCTGTTATACTTTCTTTCAACAAATTTCGAGAACGAAATTTTTATAAGGAGGGTAGAATGTAACAACCCTATACTTTCTGTATGAAATTTTTCAAAAATACAGAAAGGGACACCTAAACCTGAGCGCGAGTTATAAGTTTGTTTTGCTTTTGAACAGTAAGAAATAACTTGTAGCTCATTGGTAAAGCCTTGCACTGCTGTGACGTAGCCCCTGTGTTCGAATCCCATCAGCCACATTATCTTTTTGTTTTATTTTTTTAATCTTTTTAGAAGCCTAAGAGTCTACACGTGCATTACACGTAAACTGAAAAGACACCGACTATTTAAACATGTGCATGAGGGTATAGGAATCGACACGACATGTGGCACCAAGACCCAACACCCCCATCGGTATTGGCTCGGCGACAAGCACCAAAAAGCTTGGCACCACCGGTCTAAACCGACGGTAATGCCCCCAATTCTTTTCCCCTGCAACCTTTGGCCTACCCCACTTCTCCTAGGCTGTTTGTATACTCTGCACATTTCTAGAGAGCAATAAAATTCCTTAAAACCAATTTTTAATGCATATTTTAAATTATTCTTTAACACACCAAACCCTAATTTCCACTATAAATACCATACCATATTTCACCTCTCCTCACCAGAATTTCATTATCAAAACTCTACCAAATTCCCAAGTCTTTTAGTGTACAAGTGGAGTTAGCAAAAAGGGTGAAGTTCCGGCGACGATCCAAGAAGATTCCGGCGACGAAACAACGTCTCGACGTTTCCCAATCTTTCTCCTATCTCTCCCCTTTCTTTAAAGCCAGTAAGTCCCTCTCCCCATCTCATCTTCTATTCTAAAAACTTTAAATTATAAAACTGACGGAAACGGAGTTAATCCGACTTCCGATTCGGTTCTTCTTCAAAACTTAACTTTTATTAATCAAGAAAATACCATACTCTCATATCATGTTTAACAAACATTAAAAAAATAATTTAAAATAAGAATCATCTCAAAATAATCTTTTATACAACTTTTATCATAGTTTTACAGTAAAATACCATATACTTTAGTTTCAATATAAATCATCATAATTTCTGTTTTACTTTTAGATAATTCACGAGGTAATGACCTAGCTCATCACAATACACATCTTTGACATAGCACGATGGATATTTGGGAACATATTTGTGGATAATACTATTTCAAATAAATACCATTAACTTATAAAACCATTTTCTTAAAAAGATGTATTAAACAATTCCTTACAATTGTGCCTCTACAACCCACTTTTGGGGACCCCGTTTGGGATGGTGCGGATTATCTCACGTTCTCGGGCCTAATAGAGCGAGATGTAGACCTCTGAAAGGAGCATTCGATCTCGATGGAATTTTTATGCATTTTTCTTTAGAAAATGAGATTTCTACAAATAAATAAATAAAATTTATTTATATATATATATCATCAAAATATATATTTTAATTATATTATATAAATATTCTAAGTTTTCAAAAGAAATCACCATTACATGAAAATACCATCCAAATATAAAACAATACCGATATTTCAATAAAATACCATATACTATGAAAACTAGATTCTACTCACTAGAAATTTCACATTTATAAAATATATATCTATGAAAACCCTAAAGACGATAATTAAATATTTGAGGTGTATTTTGAAATTATACCAAAACTATTTTTATATAAAACCCTCTCAAGTTTTACTAAATTACAATAAGGATCCTAGTAAACATAGGTTTAAACGGGACCAGTCTCTTGAGCCTCAGGGAGCCGGAGATATGGGTGCTTACCTATTTAAGGTAAACAATCTAACAAACGGTGTTATTAACACGGTAATTGTCTTGGAAAAAGACACAAATCCTGCCGCCCATGTGCAGCAGTTACCGATAACATCAAAACCTAATTAAGAATTTCAATTTCTTTTCTAAGTGTCTGACTCAGACCGAGTCTCAATCTAATCAATCTGACTTGAATGTGATTCAAGTATAAACTACAATACAATATGAATTTATGAATCTGTCTATTCAATCTATATCAATCTATATTAACTGAACCGAACCATGGATATACTCCGTCCACATGACTCTCCATTTATATACATTCCATTTACTGATATTATGGTTTCGGTAAGTCATCCATCTATATAGCAAAACCATACAATCAATACAAAAGACATCACGGGGTTTATAAGGGGTAGATTGGTATGGAAGGTGTTAAAAGTGGCACGAGACTGTAACCATAATACACCTAACCTGAATATCAATTGCCGTTGTACCGTGGCTGAACGGTTCCTTGTGCTCCGTATACCTTAGTCTCCGAAATAGTGGGACTCCTCTCATATACACTGGCATTTTCTGTACCAAGCTACAAACAGTAGTGTTAACAATATAATAGAATAATAAAACTTATATTCTCCTTCTGTCTATACTATTTCTACTCATTCATGGGACTTACCGAGCGATTGTTCGCTGACGATATTCCTTTTCTTCTTTCTTTGGAATGTTGTCAGGTGGATCGGATTCACCGGAGATCGAGCCCAGCACCGAGGACTTGGAGCAGATACCATTCGACTCGGATCTTTAGGTACTTGTACATATTATTTTCATTTCTGTTATGCCATTCTTTAGATATTGCTTTCATTCCATGTATTTACATTTCAGTTGTATTGTAAAAGAATGTTAAATAAATAAGTTGCTGTTCATTCACATCTTGTCTCTTGTGTACTTTATTTATATTGCTTAGATACGCTTAGCCTGTTTACTTCTGAGTAAATACGTAGCGGCCTCGTTGCATCTTCTTACCCATACCTTGGGAAGCGGGGCGTGACAAATACCCATATCCGAGATGACTCTAAACTACTACTCATGTCCAAGATGACTTTAAACTAATATCCAAATCCGAGATGACTTTCAACTATTACCTATGTCCGAGATGACTTCAAACTAATACCCAAACTGCCCTATGGCGGATTCATAATGAAAAGTAACTTACCATGCACTATCTGTGACATAGAAGTCGCTAAGTATACCATCCATCCCACTTGGAGTATACCATCTACAGGCTTCTCTTTACAGGTACACGCTACATGTTCTCCTATAACTGCCCTATGGTCTGGACGATACATTTTATAAAACCGTATACAATCTATGGGCGCAAACAGTAGCGTAGATGCACATCTTCTTGATGGAGGAAGCATATATGGCAGGAGATGTATTTTTGTAATGTACATAACATGAAATGTACAATGCGGCTAAATATATGTATGATTATTACTCCTATATATATTTGTGTTGTTATTTCCATTTAATACTTTATAGAATTAAACCACTCATAGAAAGTTCTCTCCATTTAACACGAAAGGGTAATTAATTAAAGGGGCTTGCGCATATAGGAAATCTAGTTCCCACAATCAAAAAACTTTTTTCGAAGGGTGAATATGAGAAGTCACATTACATCGGTCGCATCTTCTTGGTACCTCAGCTATATAGTTGCATATATCTGTGCCGCGACAACGCGTCGCGCTGAAGAGTCAGACATATCTGCATCGATCTGACCCCTTAAGATCCCTACGGTGGACAAAAGATCCACGGGGGAGTCTTTCGGCGGAGAACAAATTCTGGAACGCCTAGTGGAAAAGATTTCTCTTTCCTTATGGTTTATTTCTGCCATACAAAAAGCATTTTAACATCTGTTTCTCCGAGCAGAGCAATGGCATCCAACAACAACACACGTGCCGCAACTGGAGCAGCCGCTGCCTCTGGCTACTTCATTATAATATTGTCGGGATCTGTGATTCAGCTTTCCTATAGCCATGTCAAAGTCGGAGGATTGGGCTCCACCATCCAATTCGGCACTTACACACCCGTCCACTTCGCCAAAATTGATTTGATCCCCGAGGCTCCAGCTGAGCTCGCGGGTTCTGATAAGACGAATGACGATGCATTTACTATCACTTAGACCAGCCCTGCCAAGCTTACTAGCAAGGGCTACATGCCAAATGTGATCTTCCCAAGACACTCTTAGGCTGACAGCAACCGAAGCACCCAATATGTTTGGGGGCCACAAAAAGAGATTGCTAAAGCTGCTAGGCGGTTAGTCTTCATTAGGCTGTCCACCTCTAACTCAACGGTCCGATCGGTCCAGCCTTCACATCGGGGACAAATCAACAGAGATGTGCGTTGGGGGAAAATGGCATCAAATACCCTTGTTGATGCCATCTTTCATCAAGTTAAAAAAGACGCATGCCGGGAGCAAAAATCAATGAATAACCTTGACAACATCAACAATAGAGAAGTGGGAAAGAAGACTCTCTGGCAAAACGACCGGAAGTTGAGAGCTACTGTACCACAGACCTATGATGACAAAGTCTAGAGGCAAGGAATGCCCAACACTCCCGATGACGCCGTCATTTACCAAAATAGCAAGGATGTGCACTGGGGGCATGTTCACACCAGAATATTGAATTTAATACCGTTCATTCTTATGCTCATTTGTATATAGGTATGTGCTTTTGATCCGTGTTTGCTACATGATTACATGTTACATGTTATCAGTTCAGAATAATGCAAATCACGCACAATCTCTACAGTTATGACAAAATCCAGAACAACTGGTAAAAATAGATAAAATCTGGGTTCTGCTCATCCACATTCGTTTGGTGCTGTTTACCACTTCAAGAAACAAGATGAATACAGCGGCCATTCATGTCTCGGACAAGTATAGAGCATGAGAGAGGCAGCACAAGAAACAAGGTGACAACGCGGAGCTCGAGAGATATCAAGACACAGAATTCAATATAGTTTCCATTTTGGACTATTAAAAATCTTAGAATATTTTGGAACCATTATGCAGATATGAACCTATCAAACAGAAGAAGAAAGCAACACGAGAAAGCACAAGAAAAACGGCGCGATAATTCCACTATAAGACAGCGGAAGTGCGACAGTTTGGGGGTTTGGGCGGCGGATCCGTGGTCTGACCAGAGCGTCTCACGATGAAATTTCAGGGGTGTTTTTGTAATTGTATAAGGGTTCAGATTATACCCCTAAGGTTTCACTTCTCTTCCTATATATACTCTAGATCAGGGCCAAACCAAGGATGCTTTTTCTTTCCTAAGGATTAATGTAGTTTTCTTCTTCTTCATCATCTATTCTTCATGAAAATGTAGTGAGAGCTTTTGAGTCGAAGATTAATGAAGATGAGAGTTTTTGTTACCTTGTATCTTTATTTTCTTGCATTGTCTTTTAATTCTTAGCTTAACTTTTATTACTTGTTGTTAAAGTAGTTGTTGTTTTTATTGTTCTTCTTTTCTAAACCCTATTTTTCAAGTCATGATACTCAATGGAGTCTCTTGGTTAGGTGAGAGCCCAAGTAGTTAGCTTGTTATCTTTTGTATAACCGTATTCTTCCATTCGTTCTGCTCCTCTTCTTGTTTTATTTTCTTTATCATGTGTGAGTAATTTAATCACTTGTTAGGGCTAAAGAAGGTTGGTATAAGGGATGGAAAAATCTATTGTGCTTCTCTTCGCCAAATAACTTAAATTGAAGTTAGACCAAACAAATATAACCCCCTCTCTTAGATGCGCTATAAGTGACATATAGCCGCGACCTAAGTCGAGAATTTCTTTAGGCGCACTATAACGTGACATGTAGTTATGACCTAATTAAAGACTTGGTTGTGTGTGTTTGGCTTAGGGTTGGAAATAAGAGTATGGAACGGATGGACAAGAGGTACTAGGAATGGATTTAGCGTTGGAAAACTTGCTTAAACTCGCAAATCTCATTCCTATGTCCTCTTAATCCCCGCCACTTCTAATTATCCCGATTTCATTTCAAGGATGGCATAAGACAAGCACAAGGCTAATTCCTAACTCTACTAACCAACCCTAACTCTAACAAGTTCTCTTGAACATAAAATACAAACACTTAAGATAGAATTGAACAAAATTATACATTATTTAATTGACTCGTCTAAAATAAGAACAAAAAACACACCATCTTTCCGTGGATCGACTCGTACGCAACCGGCTAGCTACAAGTGAAACTGACTTGATTGTCGTAAGTAGATCAACTAGAACGCATATCATATCGCTAAGTTTTCTACCAATCAAATAGCGCCGTTATCGAGGTGACGATAACGTATTTCTTTGTTGTTATTCGGGTTAATTTTTGTATATAAAACAACAACAAAAATCATCTTGTTATTCTTTGATTCTTTTTATGCGAGTGTGTAGGATAAGGAAAAGAGCAAGTTCAGTGATAAATTCGTGGGAAGTTTGACCCACATCTCGTGGCTACACCACGGCAGATCAAGGTGAAATCATACCGAAATTTGTAGTAATTACAGTGATCCAATCAAGAACCCGAGGCTGCAAAATAGAAGACCAGAATAAGAGGAGTGCATTTAAGAAAGTTGGAGCCCCAACTCAACAGTTCGACCGTGGTTCCGCGGCCATTGAAGAGGAGTTGACCGCGGTTCCGTGGCCAAAATATGGCTTCAGTGCCCCATTTTTTATAAGTCCTTCTCTTATCAAGAAACCCCCTCTGAGCTCCAATAAATTGCCTTTTTTGCAGTATTCTTTGCGCAAACTCTCTCTCCCTTTCCAATAACTGTTTTGTGCAGGATTCTTTCCGCCACCGCCAACTAATTTTTTTTTGTTTTATATTTTGATTGTTTATCGCTTTGCATACATAAATATAGACATTAAGGGGTTATAACACCAATTCAGATTGGGTGGGAATTTCATCACCTTTCCTAAGACCCCACAAATCACAAAAAGCATACGCATTATCTTGAGTTAATTAAAAAATATCTAGAACAAACTTATAAGGACTCGTCGCGCTTATTTAGGATAAGTGATGGTTGCGAGGAATCGGTCGTTTATCTAAACTTGACTTTGTGGTGCCTAAACTAGACAAGTGAGGAGGTAATTTTAAAAGGCCCGTCTCACGGTGATTCATGAGCGGAACCCTTCTTACCTCATTTGTGCTTACTTGGCCACAATTGGCAGTGAAGAGGCGATTCGACATTATCCTGCAACTTTTCGCTTGGAAGTCTAGGAGCGGTCTAGTTGGACTTTGAAGACTTTAGCTCTAAGTGTTGTTTGTGCATATTGTGATTGTGATTATACTTGTTTAAAGTTTAGTCCTATAATTCTGTATTTTCAAAAACCAAACAAAAAATTTCAAAAATACAAAAACCCAAAAAAATTCAAAAATTTATAAAATTCCGCTCACCTTTCTACCATCTCATTCTTTTCATATCATGGATACCCCTAACCGACCTATTCGTGCCAAAGTTTGGTACCCACAAACAGATATTTTGTCATACGGTTCTTGCTTTGGTAGAATTTCAAATGATCTATCCATACAAAAAATTTCTTTATAAGATCGCATAGACGCTTCCCGACAAAACAATTGGATACCGCAATCCACTCAATATCAACCGTTTCAAACTCTCACACCTTTTACGTTGATACCCCTTCCGAGATTCATGTTGTGACTCTGAAACCTAAGTCCATTGTGGAGCACATTGAACAATCCCATAACCGATATTTCACTCCTTTCCCCACCTAAAATTCTTTAGGACAACAATTCCAATTATCTTCTTATCAAAGTACCGATCCTAGTCATGCCCATTCTACGAATCCTTTTAATTCCTATCAATCCTACCCGACTTTTACACTTTCTCTAGACATTTCTTTTGAACATCCATTTGGGAGTTTCACGTATCCAAACGAATTCGAATATTTTACTGAACCCCCTTCACAACCCATGTCCAGTCTTGAACGAACATTGGAAGAATTTCGAATGGCTTCGTGCCGACAGATGGAAGAATTGAATGCTTCCATGGAAACACTCATACAACCTTATGAACCAACAGTTAGTTCCCAACTAGCTCAGAATTTTCTTATTTATGATGTGGAAATAGAATAATTTGATGAATTGAGTAGTGAAAGTGATCCTTACACCCTTCAAAATCAAACCTACCAGATTCTAATTGAACTCCACACTTCCAGTTTTGAAAGCCTATCAAGAAATCCAGATAATTTACCAATTGATGATAGAATGTTTAATGAGTTGTGCGACTATATAGTGTTTGATTTACCCGATTATGAAGAGTCATTTTCTAGTGAAACCGATGCTCCTCCCTTTGATCTCTACACCTCCACTCTAGAAAAACAACTGATTGAAAACCATGTTTTTGATGTGGTGTATGAGAAATTTAACTTTCACTTAATTGAGAATATCGACATTGGGGATAACTTTGATAATGAATTAACAATTTTGGATGAGTTTTTCTCACCAATTCATCATGTCCATTCAAATCCGTGTAGGTATTATCCCGAACCGTTAACTATTTTTCCCGATCTCCATGTGCATCTGGATGATATTAGTGATGATGAATGCATGGATAACCTGAATTTTGAGGGTATCATTGAGGATGAACTAGTTTTATTAGATGAGTCAAATTTTCCAATTCATCATATCGCTTCTATTGACTGTGACCATTCTCCTGAATATTTCACCGATACCATTCCTCAAGCACTTCCTTCTAACCTTTCCATCGTTTTCACTTTGCAAGACGACGTATCAACTTCATCTCTTACGTCTGGTTCACCGAGTTCAGTCGGCCCATGTTTTCTTGCGAGTTTTAAGAGGTTTGACCCCATTTCTCAACGGATTAATAAATTAGTACAGTTAGAAAATTCCAGTTTCACATCATTAAAAACTGTACTAATTTATTCGATTAAATTTCAACCTCAAGTTCGTGCTCCATTTCTTTTTCCCCTTTGTTCATCTTCTCATCTACCGAGACCGTACCCCACTTCCACCCACACATGGTCTCGTGTAATCTTCATTTTTTTCTCTACACTTTCTTTCTCCAACTATTGCATCAGCACGATAAAATTTTTGAATAGTTGGTGTTAACTTTCAGTCTATGTAACGCCTTGTATAGATTACTGATGTTCCCTCCCCTTATCTCTGAACTTCAACGCTTAAACAGTGGAAACACTATTTCACTTAAGTTTGAAGGATCTTTTTGTGGATATATATTTTGTTTGCTTTTTCTTTTATTAGAAAACAAAACAAAAAAGAGAGAACCGAAAATTTTGACCCTCTTGGTGGAGCATGACAGTGAGGACATCGCCAAGTTTAAGTTTAGAGGTGTGCTCGGTAAGTTTTCTATCTTTGCATTCATGTGCATATTTTGCATTTGCATATTTGAAAACCCATAAAAACTGAAATTTTTTCCAAAAATATAAAAACTTTGTCGTTAAATTAGGTAGTAGGGTAACTTAGATTTTATCCTGAAAATTTAGCTTGATAGGTTAGAACTAAATAAATTTTAGGCTTAGGAATTGAAAACCCTAAAAATAACCCTCCTTGATTTTAACCATTGTAAATACACGTCCTTGTAGTTTTTTTAGATGTAAGTAATCTTGAGTTCAGTTCTTAAGTTAAGTTGAGATGAAGGAAAAGTATTGAAAGTTTTATTGAAAGATAAGTCTGAAAAATAATTCCTATTCTTGAGTCCAACTTCAGAAAATATATACCCTACAAACTGCACTTACACGCATCTTAAAACTTGGGATAGTAGAGAATACCTAGAAATACTCTTGCCTGAAAGTCTAGTATGAAAGAAAAAACGGTATTTAAAACTAACTACTAAAATAGCGTCATTGAAAAATATATCCGGTCTTGAAAAGAAAAAAAATAAAATGAAAAAGATATATTACAAGACCTGGAAACTGCTATTTACATTTTAATAAGCTCACACATTCAGTAATGAGCTGATTAGTGCCTCAGGAAGGAAGCAGTAGTAGTCGCATGAAAGGTGTGTGAGCAAATCCGTCCACCATTAATGAAAAGAAGTACTATTAGGTATTAGGGAAAGGGTACTATAGTTTGAATTGAATTCTTGAGTGTAGCAGTGAAATTCACACATACGCAGGGGTATACGATTGATATTTAGAGGAGAGGTAGGAATAGAGAATAAATTTTATATTTTCTGTAAGATAATAAAAATTCCGGATTGGAGACCGCGCTTTAGAAGGTAAACTCAAGAGATACCAAGGTCTTTATAAACTGTCAAAATGTAGAAGATCTTAGGTTGAATGAATAGGAGGTGTGAAAAATAAGGGGCAGATATTTCTAACTTAGGATGATAGAGTTTCTAACATAGATGATAAACCGTAGGATTAAAGTCGAGCTTAACTTATGAAACTAGTTTGACGGGATTTTGTGGGCAATATCCGCTGAAAACCCTCAGGAGACAACACTTCTCCTACTAGAGACACTTAGAGTTTTAACAGCTTGTTGCACACGCTAAGTGCAACCGTGATGCCTACGAAAGTGAGATTAGGACTTTTGAAAATAAATTGGTTTTTCTCGGGACGAGAAAAAGATAAGTTTGGGGGTATTTGTTCACATCAGAATATTATATTTAATAGCGCTCATTCTTATACTAATTTGTATATAAGTAGGTGCTTTTGATCTATGTTTTCTATATGATTACAGGTTACAGGTTCTCGGTCCAGAATAACGCAAATCACGCACAATCTCTACAGTTATGACAAAATACAGAACCTGCCAAAAACAGATAAAATCCGGGTTCTGGTCATCCACATCCGTCTGGTGCTGTCTACCAGGTTAAGAGACAAGACTATTACAGCGGTCATTCATGTCTTGGACAATCACAGAGCATGAGGGAGGAAGCACAAGAAACAAGGTGACAACGTGGAGCTCGAGAGAGATCAAAACACAAAAATCAATATAGTTGCCATTTTGGACTATTAAAAATCTAAGAATATTTTGGGACCATTTTGAAAATATGAACCTATCAAACAGAAGAAGAAAGCAACACAAGGAAGCACAAGAAAAACGACGCGACAATTCCACCATAAGACTGTGGAAGCACGAAGTTTTAGGGGTTTGGGCAGTAGATCCGCGGTTTGACCAGAGTGTCTTGTGACGAAATTTCAGGCATGTTTTTGTAATTGTAAAACGACTTAGATTATACCCCTAGGGTTTCACTTTTCTGCCTATATATACTCCAGATCAGGGCCAAACCAAGGATGCTTTTTCTTTCCTTAGGATTAGTGTAATTTAGTGCAGTTTTCTTCTTCATCATCATCTATTATCCATTAAATTGTAGTGAGAGCTTTTGAGTTGAAAATTAATGAAGATGAGAATTTTTGTTATCTTGTATCTTTATTTTCTTACATTACCTTTTAATTCTTAGCTTAACTTTCATTACTTGTTATTTAAATAGTTGTTGGTTTTATTGTTCTTCTTTTCTTCTCTTCTAAACCCTATTTTTCAAGCCATGATACTCACTAAAATTCTTTGCTTAGGTGAGGGACCAAGTAATTAGTTTGTTATCTTTTGTATAAGTGTATTTTTCCATTCGTTCTTCTCCTCTTCTTGTTTTATTTTTTTTTATCATGTGTGAGTAATTTACTCACTTGTTAGGACTAAGGAAGGTCAGTATGAGGGATGGAAAAATTCTTTGTGCTTCTCTTCGCCAAACAACTTGAATTGAAGCTAGACTAAACAAACGCAATCACCTCCTTTAGGCGCGCTATAAGTGACATATAGCCGCGACCTAAGTCGAGAATTTGTTTAGGCGCACTACAACGTGATATGTAGTTGTGACCTAATTGGAAACTTGGTTGTGTGCGTTTGTCCTAGGGTTGAAAATAAGAGTATAGAACGGACAGAAAAAGGGGCACTGAGAATGGATTTAGCATTGGAAAGCTTGCTTAAACTCGCAAATCCCATTCCTATGTCCTCCTAATCCACGCTACTTCCGATTATCCCGACTTCATTTTAAGTATGTTACAAGACAAGCACAAGATTAATTCCTAACTCTACTAACCAACCCTAATCCTAACAAGTTCTCTTGAACATAAAATACAAACACTTAAGATAGAATTGAACAAACTTATACATTCTTTAATTGGCTCGTCTAAAATAAGAACGAAAAATACATCATCTCTCCGTGGATCGACTCATACTCAACCAGTTAGCTATAAGCGAAACCGACTTGATTGTGGTAAATAGAACAAGTGGAACGTATATAATATTGCTAAGTTTTCTACCAATCAGGGAAAACAACATCAAATACCCCTATTGACGCCATCACTTACCACACTAGCAGAGATGAGCGCTGGGGGAAAGAAGCGCTCAATACTCTTGTTGGCGCCATCGCTATAAAGATGGGAAGGAGAGCTCATGAAAAGAGGAACGACAGGTTAATGACCGCTGCGCCATAGACCCGTGATAACAGGGTCTGGGGACAAGATAGAAGATCTCATACCGCTAATGTTGGCCCCATCAATCGCTTCGAGGCATTGAAAATGGTTCGTAAGAACGCTTCTACTGCGGCCCTCAAGCATCCACTTCTCCCGAGCAGAAAAGATGAGGAGTGTAAATCATGCTCTCACAATCAAACCATTTCCTCTCGAGTATACCGGGCTCTGAAAACCATGAATGATCGGCAATATAAGAGGAGCTCTCAAAGAAACCAAGGAGAGAAGAGTCAATCACAGCCCAGATCAATTCAAGTCTGGAGGAGAAAGGAGAACAAGGATCCTTCCAATGCTGTGGAGTCATTACGGTCTACTGTCTTCGACCGAATAAATGAAAACTGCAACACTCCTATTAAAAGGAGACCTTCTTCTGTAATCGTTGATGAAAAATAGTCAAGAATGGTCTGCCCCGTCGGAGATTTATTTCAAAAAGCACATTGATGCTACAGAGGTACATACGGTTTATATGGCCACCAATTAGCCGGCGGATCCGCCTATTCAAGTAGACCCTCCTGTACCGGTCATACAAATATACCAAAGAAGGCACACATCCAATGATGCAGCCGAATCAACACACTCTCGCCCGGTTGATGGTATTGGATATGAAGACAACTTAGTCTGAGTCACTAATAACCCTACTTCTGAAGCAAGGTAGAGAAATGATGAAACAACCTCGCTAAAATAACACGTAGAAGAATATTCCGCAATGGTTAAGAATTTAACAAAATAATAATAGCACAAATATCCAAGCCAGCTGAAGCCTAGACGATAGACGGGCGCATCAACTGTTATGCCTACTCCGCTGCTAGTCGTTAATGACGGGATCGATGTCATTGCAGGGTCCACCCAGTCAACAGCCACCGAATGGGAAACACTGAAGCGATAACTAAGTCGCAAATTAATGACTTGATCGCTGATTAAGTGAAAACCCTAATGGCGATAGAAACTCCTCAACAACTTATCGGGAAAGAAAGACCCTACCCGGTTGAATATGACCAAGTCCCATATCCAAAGAGCTACATAATTCCCCAGTTTAATCTTTTCAATGGTCCTGGGAACTCCAGACAACACATCACACAATTCAAAGCAATGATACTGGGGCAACAACGCCCTATTACTCAGGCAATTTGTTAGCAGCTTGAGTGGAATAGCCTTTGAGTGGTACTCAGGGTTACCAAATGATTCTATCAAAGCATTTACCCAGGTTGAAGCTTAGTTTGTACAATAGTTTGCTAGTGCAATCAAGAAGATAACTATCTCCTATCTAATCGCTGAAAAACGAAGAGAAGATGAGACGATAGCTAAATATATCACACGATGGCGCACCCTGAGTATGAAGTGCGAACAAATCCTAGATGAACCTCAAGCTATGGGACTCATCATGGGCAACATCGACGGTTGGATAGCACCAATCTTTCTATCATCTAAATTCCCTACTTTTCAAGACCTGATTGATAAAGCAGTGGGTCTAGAAAGGCTAGATCCAGCCAGCAACTCATGAAGTCCTCTTGAGTCATCGAGGTTCAAATAATCCTATGAGATCCTCATGATCTATAAGGATAAAACTGCCTGCGAGATCCTCATAACTCGTAGGAAATCAATGTTTGAAAAGAAAACAGCATATTTGCCGCTCAAAACCATGGACTTCTATGTCTTTAAACTGAATCTGCAAAACTTCTACCAGATGGACCGCTACGGCCCTAAACTGGAATTGGTCCAAGATGACCTTAAACTTAAATTCATGTCCGAAATGATTTTAAACTAATATATGTATAAAATTTCCGCAAAATGGACCCCCAAGTCTTTAAACTGGATCTGCAAAACTTCTGCCAAATAGACCGCTACGGCCCTAAACTGGAATTGGTTCCGAGATGACCTTAAACTAAAATTCATGTCTGAAATGACTTTAAACTAATATATGCATAAAATTTCCGCAAAATGGACCATTATGTCCCTTAAACTAGAATAGGTCCGGAATGGCTTTAAACTAATATACATATATGAAGCGCCGCCAACAGATCACTGTGTCCCTAAACTAAAATTTTACCCTATAGAATGCAGAATGTATTCTATAGTGGCAGAGCGCAGTTTAGCCTTCAAATGGTGAATTCTCTTAGCTGATCAGGGTTACCAGACAGTATCACGGTTGAAAATAGGTGATTTGTCATCGAACTAACCGGCTTAGTTATTGTATGGGAAAGATAAAGACAAAATGAAATGAAAGTTGTGTCGGATTCTTCTACATTTTCCGACAATCTGAATGAAAGTCCGGAGATTCAATCCCTAATATTGAAACACCCTGTAATGACTCTGAATTCACTGTACAAAATTTTTCAGTTTAAATTACAGAAAGGAGTTTACAAGCTTAAGTACAATTTATAAGTTAATTTTTGTTTAAGAATAGCAAAAAGCCACTTGTAGCTCAATGGTAAAGCCCTTGCACTGCTGTGACGTATCCCCTGTGTTCGAACCCCATCAGACACATTATATTTTTTTCTGATTTTTCTTTTAAACTTTTTGGAAGCGCAAAAGTTTACACGTGCAATGCACATAAAAATGAAAAGTCTGAAGAAATAAACATGTGCAAAAGAATATTAATACAGAGAAGAACACGTAGCTCAAATCCACCGGCCCCTCTCCACAAAACAACCGGCGAGATGCCTATAAAGGTCGGTACCGACGGTCGGCCTATTGGCAAAAGATGACCAGGCTTTGCAAACAAGTCTTTTCTCCTACCCCTAACTCTCCTACACTGTTTGATTACTCTGTAATCAAACAGAGACCCCTTAATTCCCCATTTATCATATTTTTAATGCATTTTAATTCATCCTTTTAATTCCAAAGCCCTAATTCCACACTATAAATACTACCCCATTCCCTAGCCCTGCATCATTCTAAAAATTATAGCCAAAATTCTTAAAATTTCTTAAGTACAGGTGGAGTAGAAGAGGAGTTAGCTAGCGACCAAGTTCCGACGAGAATCGAATCATATTCCGGCGACACCGCGACGTCACGACGACAACCACCTCTTCCTACACTTTCCTTCTATCCACTTCACTTGTAAGTCCCTTCTAATCCTCATTCTTCTTTTCTAAAAAATTCTTTTTCAAAGTATATGTCGGAAGTGGAGTTAATACCGATATCTTCTTCTATACTATATAAAATCCATTTTTTCTTACATATTTGGCATCCATATCCTTACACAAAGTTTGTAATCATAAAACTAAGGTTTAGAACCAACTTTCACTCAAAAATGTTATGTAACATAACTTTAACTTAACTTTTACATTAAAGTACCATGAACTTTATATATGTCACCTTATTTTGTTTTGCTTAAGCATGCCTTTAGGAAAATTCACGAACTAACGACCTACCTCTCATATACACACATGGTTTCATAGCACGATACTCTTTGAACGTATTTTTTTTTTGTTACGAATACATGATTTTATTAAAATACCATTTACTATAAAAACGGTTTTCTTTTAAATTGTATTTTCAATTCATTTGCAAATAAGGCTCTACAACCCTTTTTAGGGGACCCGCTATTGGATGGTGAGGATTATCGCATATCATTAGGCTAGTAGAACGAGATGCAGACCCCCTCACGGAGCATTCGGTCTCGAAAGGTTTTTAATACGGTTTTTAAGAAAAAACGTAATTTTCTACTTAAATAAAAATTTAATTTTTAATAATTATATAAATATTAAAAAATCCATATATTTTCAAAATATAATAACCTTATATTTTTCAAATGAAAGAATTACAAGTTTCATCAAAATACCATCAAGATACCAACAAAAGTCAAGCTTTACAGTAAAATACCATGAACTATCCAAGCTAAGCTATTATCACTAAAATACCTCAAATCCTTAAAATTCACATTCATGGAAATCCTAAATAATATAAATGATTTCTCGAGATTATTTTGAAACTATGAAAAAAAATTCATAAAACCCCCTCGAGTTATATAAAACTATATTTAAGGATTTTAGTAAATATAGGTTTAAGCGGCATCGATTCTCTTAAGCCCCAGAGAGCCGGAGAAAGTGAGTGCTTGTCTATTTAAGGTAGAAAACGCAACGGTGTTATCAATAGTAATTGTCTTGGAAAAAGACACAAATCCTGCCATCCATGTGCAGCGGTTGCCGATAACTTCCGAACCTAATTCAGGATCTAAATCAGTTATAAGTGTCTGACTCAAATCTGAGTCTAAATCTAAACCTAAATCCAATTAAAACATGAATCCAAACTCTAACATGTATACTTGAACATGAACCTGAATATCAAATCTAAATACAAGACTTGACCTGACCGAATCATGGCTATAACTTGACATGACTACAAGCTTACATCCTGAACTTGACAACTTGAACAACTTGTATCCATGGTCTTGGCAAGCCTTATAATCTATACAATACATTATGGGGTTAATGGGGTAGATTGGTACGGAATGTATTAACGTGGTACGAGATGCTCACTAAAAGACACCTACATGAACTCTCGAGCTGTTGTCCCGTGGGTTTTGATGGGGCCTTGTACTACATGTTACCATAGTCCACGCGGTAAGATGGACTTCTCTCGTATACACAAATACCTTCTGTACCAAGCTACAAACAACTACGTTAGAATAGAATCTTATACCTGTACATCTTAACAGTTCAATTCTCATTACTTTCTATATTCCTTTCTTTCTTTTGGGACTTACCGAACGCTGGTTCGCTGATGACATTTTTGTCTATTTCTTTCTTTGGAATGTTCATCAGGAGGACCGGACTCTCAAGAGATCAAGCCTAGCAAGAGTACGTGGACCGGCTCACTGCCCAGCAGGACTACTGGTTCATCTTGTACTTATTTCAGTTTGTATGCTACTATTTAGGCATTACTTATTATCATTGTATCTTTTTTTTTCGAAGCAGTTGTATTGTAAAGATGAATGGTTAATAAAAGTTGTTAGTTTTATATCACTTGTTATTCTTGTGCATTTTTACATATATTGTTTATTTATGCTTAACATATTTATTTGTTAGTAAATACGTTGCGGGCCCGCCACGTCTTCGCTTCTGTACACTGGGAAGCGGGGCGTGAAAGGTTTTGTTGGTGGCCTATGCAGGTCATGAACCTGAGTGAAGCGTGATATCAAGAATTGAATATGCAGCAGAGAAGATGGCTAGAACTCATGGCGGACTTCAACATCAACCTACAATATCATCTTGAGAAGGTGAATGTAGTTCCTGATGTACTTAGCCGCCAACCATTAGCAATGAATCTCACCGCTCAGTGGAAGCTACAGCAGGAATTGCACAGATTGGCAATCAAAGTAGTTATGCCAGGCAACGCTTCGTATTTGATGAACTTACATGTCCAGTCTACTATTGTCAATCAGATCAAAGCAGCTCAAGCAAATGATGCCAAGCTATAAAAGAACCGAGAACAAGTAGACAGTGGATTTCTAACTGACTTCATCATCTACGAAGATGGATCCTTGAGATATGAAAGTAGATTGTATGTACCAAACGGTCCTATTGAGAAGAGTTGATGAAAGAAACTCATAGCTCTCCTTACTGAGTACACCCCGGTGATATAAAAATGTATAAGGATCTACGACAACACTACTGGTGGCATGGAATGAAGCGCGAAGTAGCCAAAAGCGTAGCCAAGTATTTGGTGTGTCAGCAAGTGAAGGCTGAACATTACAGAACTGTTGGTCTATTTCAGCCGTTACCAATCCTAGAATAGAAATAGCATCACATTACCATGGACTTCGTGACTGCCCTTCCTCACAGCACGAAGGGTAACGATGAAGCATGGGTTATCGTGGATCGACTCACCAAGTCGGCCCACTTTATTCCTTTTCGAGTTGGCCAATCTACCGAGACGTTAGCAAAGAAATACATGAAGGTAAGCATGGATCTAAAGTAAGATTTAACCTCAAGATGTACTATATTTGATACCCATCAACTCATCCAGGAGATTGTGAGATTACGTGGAGTACCATTTTGAATCGTCTCCGATCATGATACCAGATTCCGATCACAATTTTGGCAGAGTCTGCAAGCTAGCATGTGAACGAGTCTGAACTTCAGCACGGCTTACCATCCACAAACGGACGGACAGTCCGAGCGAACAATTCAGATTCTTGAGGACATGCTAAGAGCTTGTATATTTGACTTCAAAGGATCGAGGGAAGATCACCTACACCTTGTGGAGTTTTCATACAACTACAGCTATCAGGCGAGTATTGGAATGACACCATTTGCAACACTCTATGGAAGGAAGCGTCGATCACTACTAAGTTGGGATGACATCGGAGATCATGAACTGCTTGAACCAGAGATGATTGTGGCAACTGTAGACGTAGTTCGCACGATCAGGGAAATAATGCGCATAGCCCAAGACCGACAGAAATATTGGGCTGATGCAAAGCGTCGACACCTGGAGTTCCAACCTAGAGACCATGTTTTTATGAAGATCTCTCCAAACAGAGAAGTAATCCTCTTTGGTAAGAGGGGTAAGCTCAATCCCAGATACATAGGACCGTTCGACATACTCGAACGAGTCGGAGAAGTGGCATACCGTTTTGCACTACCATCCTTATTGGAAGGAGTGCACAACATGCTCCACATATCCCAGCTCCGAAGATATGTGAGCGACCCCAGCTACATCCTTGATCACTCCGAGCTCATTGTACAGACGGACCTATCTTGTGAGGAACAACCCGTTGAGATCTTGGATTAAAAGGTGAAGACACTGCGGAACAAAGAAGTAAACTTGGTCTGAGTGACGTGGTGAAAATATTCACCAGGAGAATCAACTTGGGAACGAGAAGATGACATGCGTGCAAGATACCCTTACTTATTTGTAAACTAGTCCTTATATAAATGTAAATTTCGAGAACGGAATTTTTATAAGGAGGGTAGAATGTAACGACTCTGAATTTACTGTACAAAATTTTTCAGTTTAATATACAGAAAGGTGTTTACAAGCCTGAGTATAATTTATAAGTTAATTTTTTTTAAAAATAGTAAGAATACTGTACAAAATTTTTCAGTTTAATATACAGAAAGGTGTTTACATATAATTTATAAGTTAATTTTTGTTTAAGAACAGTAAGAAGCCACTTGTAGCTCACTGGTAAAGCCCTTGCACTGTTGTAACGTAGTCCCTGTGTTCAAACTGTTGGAGTTAGTGCCCTCAGAGTCAATTATTGGATCACAGGCACGTGATTGCAATGATTGAGGGAGGACATATCCCGGTAGGACAGTCTTACTCGAGATGATAGTATGCTATCTGGTTTACCTTTATCATCGTGTACTGCTTTAGGTGACCTGACATGTCACTATTACACGTTGATAGAGCCCCTAGGATTCTTGCTTGACGACCAGCAGTATGATGGCGATCATATACGTGGGAGCTGGGGTCTATAAGCACATCCTTAAAAGGTCCCTAGTCGTGGGAGTTTCGAGACTGGGCATCGATACTCCATTAGTAGACTAGTGTATACAATCGAGACCCCGACGAGGGGCGGTGGCCGGTCTCACAAGCCACTGGTGTCAGTTGGTTCACCTAAGATGTATACAGGTGCTCATTGGGTTATGAGTACACCGGACAGGACTCGCCGGGAACCTGCTAGTTGGTCTTATACCAGACGTCAGATAGCAGTTCCCAGGTGACATGTGTACAGGTTAGTTCATCGACCTGAGGATCGTCATTTGTCTCGTGTGAGTTCCCACTGTGCTTTGATTACTACCCTACCACGGCTCAAAGGAGTCGTGCAAACAGGTTTTAGTTGGGTACGGTCCCGAGCCACATGGAGGCAGTGAGCGGATCTTCAGGGGTTCGTCTCTCCCGGTATTGGGGGTGAGGTCGCGCTGTGTCTAGGAGAGCCATTACGCAAAGCCCTCGGCCGAGGCAGGAGATTTACTGGTAGGTATTCCAGTAGTATTTCAGGGCGTTCTGGGCTACGCTCCGACACGACTTGTACTGCTTTTGGGGGTCTGACTTTTACCAACCCCCTAGGCCCGCCATGCGATACTCATAGACGAACGGACCGGACTGTACGGATATTGTCACTGACAGGCTCAGTTGGGTGTCGGGGTGAGCTTCCTCATCGACGTCCCTTTTGGTCAATAGCTGGTGGCCCGTCACGTATTGGCTTATACCTCTGACGTGCCAGTGGTTAAATCCACAGCCATAGTATTGACGAGTCTTTAGAGTCCACCACACTTTCAGTTACTCAGCTTTCGGGCGAAACGCTGTAGAGGCCGTATGGAGATATGGCAGGGTCCGATCAGATACGTGCGGTATTGCACGGATCAGGATCGGACAGTTTTGTACTAGTGGCCGTATAGTTATATGGCAGGGTTCGATCAGATACGTGCGGTATTGCACGGATCAGGATCGAACGGATTTTACTAGCCGGCTTTGGTTTAAGCCGGTACTAGTTTAGTACAGTGTAGATTTTGTCTCATTGCATCTGTATCCGGTCGGAATACAGATGCGGGTGTGTATGCACAGTATTGGGGTTTTCCTGTAATTTATTACGGGACCAGTTTTCTGGAGTTGCCAGTTTGCATTCCGTCCCGGCCGGTTTTCCTTTGTTCTTTCCCGGCCGGACTTTTCCGATGGAGGGGGTTGTTTGCAGTTTTGCAAATAACTTTTGGTGGAGGTTTTATTTGTAAGATGTTTTATTATGAAAGCATCTTTTGATACCTTTCTTATCCATCTTTATCATTTGCTTTTTGTTGATGAGATAGGATTAGGATTGATTTCATGTTGATGTGAGATTGTTATGATGATGTTTGGTTGTGGTCACCCATTCTCTTCTCCTACACTCACCTCCCTTTGTATTATGTTTCATTCCTCCACCATTCTCATTCTCACTTGATGAAATGGATGATAAGTTCTTCATGAGAGAAAAAGAAAGAGAGAAGAAGAAGAAGAGAGCTTCATCTTGAGAGTCTCATCCATGATCTCATTTTCTTGTTAGAAAAATGCAAGCACCATTTTTCCATTCTTGATTCCTCCATCACCATGGCAACAAACCCTATAGAGACATACCCTCTACACTACACATTCTACAGCACATCTTGAGCATGTCGAGTTGCCGGCTTCATGCGCGAGTTGCCTCGGCATTGAGGCGGGAGCCCGTAAAAGAAGAAGGCGATGTGGTGCCCTTTCCGGCGAGGAGGCGACGATGTGGAGGCAACACTTTCCGCGGGAGATCGGGACGATGACGAGAAGACCGGAGGACTCGGATCACTCGGTATACTTCTCACCCTATCTCTTGATAGCTAGGATAGGCTAATGGTTTCGATCCGGGTAATTGTCCGCGGTAGCGCCGGTTTCCGAGTAAGGAAAATTTTTGATTCCGCAATTTGGCCTCGAGTTAGATGGCCGGGGCGCTGCCGTGGCGCAACATGGTATCAGAGCCACGCCATTAACCTAAGCTAGCTTGTTCTAATGTGTTTTTCAGTTTCGATCGACCGAAATTCCAAAAAACCGTATTTTTCCTTGACATCAGGTTCTGTCGAAATTTTTTGGAGTCTAAAAATTTTTCAGGTTGCCTCAGAATGATGTGCAGGGAGTTATAAGAACACTCAAAAAATTTGGTGACATGAATGCTCCGTACGACCGCGGAAGGGCGGCCAAAACCCCATTTTGGCCGCACTTCCGCGGCAGGAACTGTGCTTCACTTCACCAACTTTTTTCCGTGGGCTTATGGGCTTATTTTAGGGCTTTTGGGATATTAAAATTGGGCCAATTATTTCTGTGAGTGCTACAGTTTTCTTTGGGGCCCACTTGTTAATTGTTTGATCGATCGGATATATTTTAAACACATTATTTCACAGTATTTACATTATATCTGCGACCGTGAATGTCACTCGATCGGTAAATCCGGTCTAACTGCTATAGCCCGGTTAGACGGATTTGCGAACGTGACTTTCACGTTGATGTTCTATGTTTATGCTGTGATGTTGCGGATCGGTCGTGGGGGATAGCCTGGATGCAATACTAGTACAGCTTTGTTGTATTATGTACATTTGTTTTTGCGGGGCGAGCGTCCGACATGTGGACTGCCGTCACTGCCTGTTTGTATTATTCTTTTGGGGCACGACCTGGTTGCGGTCGATGTACCCGGTGTATGTATATTTTACTTTCTGTACTAGGTTTGCCCCGCGGTGGGGTGCACGGATAGCCGGGTTCTGGAGGGCAACGGGCCTGCATCTCAGGGCATTGAGACGGAGGGGGCTTCAGTCCAGGATTGGCAGGCTATTCGCCGCACTCGTAGGGGGTACAGGTTGACCCAGGAGGGGTGCCCAAGTTACCGGATTCCGTGAAGTGCTGGGTGGTCCATTCACGGTACTGAAGGGGGCTGCCTCGCTTCAGGTTTTGGCGGGTGACTTGCCGCGCCCGTAGGGGTCTAGGATTTCATTGCACAGGCTATCCACACGACCAGGGGAACGTCGGGTTTCAGCAGCGGCTCTGTGAAACCCGGGGCTTCCAGATATCTGTATTGTTCTGTGATGCTGTACATTTCTGTGATGTTGCATTTTATTCACGCCTTGAGCGAAATACTATATATTGGTATATATATTAGTAGATGTTGTATATGTTTTACATCCGCGCTAGTCCAGTCCCCGCTCTGCCGTTAGTTAGCTAACCTAACGGGTGATGACGGGACCCAGTGGCGAATGCGAATGGCATATACGTACGTCAGTATATTTTCGTTCTTTGTGGTGTGATCAATTGATGGGACTGCATTGATTCGGATCAATGCAAGATAAACAAACCTATTCTGATGTTGTTGGAACATTTTTCAAAAAGCTGTTATTGCAAGGACGTTCACTTTTGTTTTGCATCGTGGTATTCATTTGGAATATCCTGCTCCTCAGTCGACGAGGCAAGGGCCGAGATCCCTTCACCGGGAGTGACCCCTTGGACAGAAGTTTGCGTCAGGGCAATAACTTCACTATAGCCGATTACTTTTGCTTTGCACCGTGGTATTCAGTTGGAATATCCTGCACCTCATTCTACGGGGAAAGAGCCGAGATCCCTTCACCGGGAGTGACCTCTTTAGTAAATGTTTTCGTCACTATATTTTCTAAAAGGTTATCCAGTTCCTTCAACGATATCAAGTTCATTACGTTAAAGGTTTTTCGCCAAAAACCAGTCGTAGCCCTCCGTCATTTCAGATTAGTATTACTTAGTATTCGTGCTGCGTTTGTCGTGCATTGCCGTGGCGTAGTGTTTGGTAGCTATGTAATGCTTTTCTGTCACATGGATAAGTGGATTGGTTAGGACAGTCGTGCGGTCTTGTTGGCATTGTCAAGGACTCGTACGGGTGGGTTTAATGCAATCAAGATAATGACGGATAGAACTTGACTAGGACTCTTTGATTTGTTGGCATTGTCAAGGTCACTTGGGTCCTAGGGGTAAAAACAATTATCGGGAGTTTCAAAAGAACTGAAACTTGCCAAGCATGCGCATACCTTCTGGAGTGTGGTGACGTGAGTGGATTCCGTCACGTTATCATGCGATGAGAGTTGGATCCCGATTCCCACTGATGAGTTGGTTTACTCCTCGGGTAACCCCGACTAATTCTTCTTTTAGGTTTGGAGGAGAATTTGAGGTACAGTGGGAGGTTTCCAGATTAGATAAAGTGATAACCATTCTGATCTAGGTTAGAGTGCACGCTGAGTGTTTCTTTTCTCTCTCTCTGGCAGCGACCATTGACCCGACCCTAAGACTATGACTCAGTGACCAAGTTGACCGAACCTTCTTAAACACTGGTTTTTGGATTGTCAGAGTTGCAGACCTCATTGCCACTCCTACTTTTACCCTTTTCTCCAGGACACCCCGTTTTACTACGAACGTCCACTTCCATTGGACAAAACCATCGTATGGTTATATACGAACTCGAAGGATTTCGAGGATGGTTTCTGGTTCTGGAGAAAACGGATAGGACTATTCAGTTGTCTTTTCTTTTCACCTTCTCTCAGGTTGCGAGTACTCCTTGGTTTAGGAGATAGTACACCTATTACGCAAATTGGATAGTCTTCTTCCAAACCTTAGGCTGGTGCCGACCGGTAGGGAATGAAGAAAACCAATTAGCATAACGATGGTGTGCAGAAGGTATTAAGTTAAGACAAAGCAAGGGATTAGTAGGAGGGCAAAGTAAATTGCGACTGATATTCACGACCAAACCAAGTATTTCTTCGCCAATCCTAAATCACCTTTGTATTTCTCCAGAACACTCCGTATCACTACGAAGATCCCATTTTATTGGATAATCCATCGTATGGTTATATACGAACTCGAAAGGAACTTGTTCCAGTTCGGGGATGGATTCTGGTTCAGGAGAAATAGGAATTAAGTACATTCAGGTGTCTTTCATCTTCACCTTCTCTCGCATTGCGAGTGTTCCTAGGATTGGGACAGTACACCCTTTATGCCTTTTGGATAGTCTTCTTCCAAACCATAGGCTGGTGCCGAACGGTGGGGAAGGAAGAAAACCATTTGACCTAAAGGGGTGTGCAGACGGTAATGACTAAAGACATATAAAGGGATTTGGAGAGGTGGCAAAGAATTATACGGTTACAGTTGTGAATCTGGATAATGGAAGAGGCATTACTAGGAATACCAGGATACCCCGACGAAACATTTCAATGTTTCACTTTCACTGTGTACTGTTAATAGAAAACTGATTTCCCGATTAGACACTTACTCCAGGGTATGTATTTACCAGGTTGGATTCTCACATCTGTATGGTTTTACAGATGATGAGTGGGAGTAAGTTATTGGGAATTGGGTGATCATCCTCATTATATCGGGATTCGTTGTAATCGGTGATATTTGAGGAAGTCACCTGGGTTGTTTGCCGGTCGGCAAATATTTGGTTTTGAATATCCGCTGTTGTGCACCAATTTCAAATCGATATATCTGTACGTCTATTTTCATAGAGTGAGATATACCTTTTGATATTATGTCGATGACATTTACCTATATCAGTGGATGGTTAGGTAAGGAGCATTGAACAGCGGTGTAATTCTTCTTAACAATAAGTACAGTTTTCAACCTACGACGCACAGTGAAAGAGTTGTTAGACTCAGCGGACTTATACAGAGTATTGTATGTTGTCCAGTGTCCATTAGGACAGAGGGGTTGGTGCTCGTACTATATTCGGTTTACTTATGGCTTCTCTAGATTTTAGACAGCTGTTTCGTGGAAACACAGGGTCTAAGTTTTGAGGAGTTATAGGTATTTGAATAGAGTAGAGTACCAGGTGTAGCAAGTATCGGGATTCTTCAAAGAGATTGAAGATGTAGATACTTGTGTATGATATTCAGTTGATAGTAATGATGAAGACAGATTGCTTCTCTTTCAGGTTACTCATAATTGGAAGCATTCCTAAGTTGAGTAACGCTGATCGACCTCCTTCCATTTAGTTGACATGCACTGGAGACAGCTGCATGATTTGAATCTGGTTCAATTAAATCAGTGCCTCTGGTTCTATATTGGATATAGAACAGTTCATATCTTAACATTGTTAAGGTACGGGGAGTTGTCCGGCTTATGCTTAAAACCAGACTCCGGATAACTCAAGGCACGTTTCTGTAATGGCTGTTTGTGGGTTGACCCAGGCTATGACGAGGGTTGACTTTCTACCATCTGGCAGATCAATAGAAATATTGTTCTAGACTCGCCACAGTTTTATTAAAAATGGATTTTTTCAAAAACAGAAGTGGGAGTATGGTAGAACTGGAAGTGATTCCAGAACCGCAAACGATTACTGAAGATTTGATAAGGAACCTAAAGATTCAATCTGATTTGACATTCCATTGGCCACTCCGCAGATAAGGTGGGTAACTTCAGGCACCCGAGAGGTACTCCGGTAGCCTCAAGGACGGTGACAGGGAAGTTCTTGTTTACCCACACTTGCCATTGTTGTTGTTCCAGGCTGCGAGACCCGGCAGGAGGATGAGTATAGCGTCGTTCTAAACTAGCTTTAGAAGTGCACGTCTATATGACTCTGCCAGAGGGTTGTCGTAGTCAGTGGGAGCAGCAGAAGCATTGGTGGACATCAGGCTTATGTCTATTTATAGACTAAAGCAGATGTAGCGGAGATAGATCATCTATTTCTGATGTGACAGTCATAGGTTTGACGTCATCAGAATAGGGGATGGATCTGTTGAGAAGGTAGTAGGAAGTGATATTCCTATACTACGATCGGTTATACTTTGGTCGTCACACAGTGGTTTCTCCACAAGGGACTTGGATATTATATCAGACATACTGGTTACTAGATCTATGGTTTTAGATCTAGATTTGGGTGGTTTCCCAATCTGGGTATCTTGACAGCATTCTATGAGTATTTAGAATGGACGACTCCTGACACGGTAGTACACCTGCAGTTGATGGATTCACCCTCTCTAAAGGTGTCTTATAGACTAAAGGGGAGAGGGATACTCATGATTGGCAGATCACTTGCTTAGGCAATTGAGTCAATCATGAGATGTCAAGTACCACACCAGATGTTGTTCTTGCACCAGATGCAATAAGTTGATATTGATCCAATCCTGAAGGAACAGTCGGAAGCAGTTTTAGAACATAAGTGAATGTTCTAGGGATATGATAACAGCTGCCTCCTTTAGGAGACGGTTATCACTCCAGGCTTCCAAGGTGACATGGACGACAAGGAGGTTGTCAGAGTTGTAGTTCTCCCTCTGACGAGGGACAGTATTTTGGACAGGTGGTCCAAGGCAATACTGAGGGAGGCATGGCGCAGGATACTGATTAAGTTCAGTTGTTGATACAGTCTAAGAAGTTTGGATTTGGAGTTCATTTATGAGCTAGGTCCCATCAGACATCCAGACATATTCTAAGACAGGTATTGCTCATTTCGGGAGATGGCTCTCCGCGAACTTGAGATATAGAGAGACATGGAAAGAAACATCACAGCGGATCCACTCGCTGAGGCTATTCCTCGAACGCAATAGTTTCGCAAACGGGTTTTGTGAGACTGACTAGTAGAGGAGTTGGGTGTTCGGTATCACACGGGCTGTGAGTATGCGACATCGCAATAATTAGCCTTGAGTGCAAGTGGGAGATTGTTGGAGTTAGTGCCCTCAGAGTCAATTATTGGATCACAGGCACGTGATTGCAATGATTGAGGGAGGACCTATCCCGGTAGGACAGTCTTACTCGAGATGATAGTATGCTATCTGGTTTACCTTTATCATCGTGTACTGCTTTAGGTGACCTGACATGTCACTATTACACGTTGATAGAGCCCTTAGGATTCTTGCTTGACGACCAGCAGTATGATGGCGATCATATACGTGGGAGCTGGGGTCTATAAGCACATCCTTAAAAGGTCCCTAGTCGTGGGAGTTTCGAGACTGGGCATCGATACTCCATTAGTAGACTAGTGTATACAGTCGAGACCCCGACGAGGGGTGGTGGCCGGTCTCACAAGCCACTGGTGTCAGTTGGTTCACCTAAGATGTATACAGGTGCTCATTGGGTTATGAGTACACCGGACAGGACTCGCCGGGAACCTGCTAGTTGGTCTTATACCAGACGTCAGATAGCAGTTCCCAGGTGACATGTGTACAGGTTAGTTCATCGACCTGAGGATCGTCATTTGTCTCGTGTGAGTTCCCACTGTGCTTTGATTACTACCCTACCACGGCTCAAAGGAGTCGTGCAAACAGGTTTTAGTTGGGTACGGTCCCGAGCCACATGGAGGCAGTGAGCGGATCTTCAGGGGTTCGTCTCTCCCGGTATTGGGGGTGAGGTCGCGCTGTGTCTAGGAGAGCCATTACGCAAAGCCCTCGGCCGAGGCAGGAGATTTACTGGTAGGTATTCCAGTAGTATTTCAGGGCGTTCTGGGCTACGCTCCGACACGACTTGTACCGCTTTTGGGGGTCTGACTTTTACCAACCCCCTAGGCCCGCCATGCGATACTCATAGACGAACGGACCGGACTGTACGGATATTGTCACTGACAGGCTCAGTTGGGTGTCGGGGTGAGCTTCCTCATCGACGTCCCTTTTGGTCAATAGCTGGTGGCCCGTCACGTATTGGCTTATACCTCTGACGTGCCAGTGGTTAAATCCACAGCCATAGTATTGACGAGTCTTTAGAGTCCACCACACTTTCAGTTACTCAGCTTTCGGGCGAAACGCTGTAGAGGCCGTATGGAGATATGGCAGGGTCCGATCAGATACGTGCGGTATTGCACGGATCAGGATCGGACAGTTTTGTACTAGTGGCCGTATAGTTATATGGCAGGGTTCGATCAGATACGTGCGGTATTGCACGGATCAGGATCGAACGGATTTTACTAGCCGGCTTTGGTTTTAGCCGGTACTAGTTTAGTACAGTGTAGATTTTGTCTCATTGCATCTGTATCCGGTCGGAATACAGATGCGGGTGTGTATGCACAGTATTGGGGTTTTCCTGTAATTTATTACGGGACCAGTTTTCTGGAGTTGCCAGTTTGCATTCCGTCCCGGCCGGTTTTCCTTTGTTCTTTCCCGGCCGGACTTTTCCGATGGAGGGGGTTGTTTGCAGTTTTGCAAATAACTTTTGGTGGAGGTTTTATTTGTAAGATGTTTTATTATGAAAGCATCTTTTGATACCTTTCTTATCCATCTTTATCATTTGCTTTTTGTTGATGAGATAGGATTAGGATTGATTTCATGTTGATGTGAGATTGTTATGATGATGTTTGGTTGTGGTCACCCATTCTCTTCTCCTACACTCACCTCCCTTTGTATTATGTTTCATTCCTCCACCATTCTCATTCTCACTTGATGAAATGGATGATAAGTTCTTCATGAGAGAAAAAGAAAGAGAGAAGAAGAAGAAGAGAGCTTCATCTTGAGAGTCTCATCCATGATCTCATTTTCTTGTTAGAAAAATGCAAGCACCATTTTTCCATTCTTGATTCCTCCATCACCATGGCAACAAACCCCATAGAGACATACCCTCTACACTACACATTCTACAGCACATCTTGAGCATGTCGAGTTGCCGGCTTCATGCGCGAGTTGCCTCGGCATTGAGGCGGGAGCCCGTAAAAGAAGAAGGCGATGTGGTGCCCTTTCCGGCGAGGAGGCGACGATGTGGAGGCAACACTTTCCGCGGGAGATCGGGACGATGACGAGAAGACCGGAGGACTCGGATCACTCGGTATACTTCTCACCCTATCTCTTGATAGCTAGGATAGGCTAATGGTTTCGATCCGGGTAATTGTCCGCGGTAGCGCCGGTTTCCGAGTAAGGAAAATTTTTGATTCCGCAATTTGGCCTCGAGTTAGATGGCCGGGGCGCTGCCGTGGCGCAACATGGTATCAGAGCCACGCCATTAACCTAAGCTAGCTTGTTCTAATGTGTTTTTCAGTTTCGATCGACCGAAATTCCAAAAACCCGTATTTTTCCTTGACATCAGGTTCTGTCGAAATTTTTTGGAGTCTAAAAATTTTTCAGGTTGCCTCAGAATGATGTGCAGAGAGTTATAAGAACACTCAAAAAATTTGGTGACATGAATGCTCCGTACGACCGCGGAAGGGCGGCCAAAACCCCATTTTGGCCGCACTTCCGCGGCAGGAACTGTGCTTCACTTCACCAACTTTTTTCCGTGGGCTTATGGGCTTATTTTAGGGCTTTTGGGATATTAAAATTGGGCCAATTATTTCTGTGAGTGCTACAGTTTTCTTTGGGGCCCACTTGTTAATTGTTTGATCGATCGGATATATTTTAAACACATTATTTCACAGTATTTACATTATATCTGCGACCGTGAATGTCACTCGATCGGTAAATCCGGTCTAACTGCTATAGCCCGGTTAGACGGATTTGCGAACGTGACTTTCACGTTGATGTTCTATGTTTATGCTGTGATGTTGCGGATCGGTCGTGGGGGATAGCCTGGATGCAATACTAGTACAGCTTTGTTGTATTATGTACATTTGTTTTTGCGGGGCGAGCGTCCGACATGTGGACTGCCGTCACTGCCTGTTTGTATTATTCTTTTGGGGCACGACCTGGTTGCGGTCGATATACCCGGTGTATGTATATTTTACTTTCTGTACTAGGTTTGCCCCGCGGTGGGGTGCACGGATAGCCGGGTTCTGGAGGGCAACGGGCCCGCATCTCAGGGCATTGAGACGGAGGGGGCTTCAGTCCAGGATTGGCGGGCTATTCGCCGCACTCGTAGGGGGTACAGGTTGACCCAGGAGGGGTGCCCAAGTTACCGGATTCCGTGAAGTGCTGGGTGGTCCATTCACGGTACTGAAGGGGGCTGCCTCGCTTCAGGTTTTGGCGGGTGACTTGCCGCGCCCGTAGGGGTCTAGGATTTCATTGCACAGGCTATCCACACGACCAGGGGAACGTCGGGTTTCAGTAGCGGCTCTGTGAAACCCGGGGCTTCCAGATATCTGTATTGTTCTGTGATGCTGTACATTTCTGTGATGTTGCATTTTATTCACGCCTTGAGCGAAATACTATATATTGGTATATATATTAGTAGATGTTGTATATGTTTTACATCCGCGCTAGTCCAGTCCCCGCTCTGCCGTTAGTTAGCTAACCTAACGGGTGATGACGGGACCCAGTGGCGAATGCGAATGGCATATACGTACGTCAGTATATTTTCGTTCTTTGTGGTGTGATCAATTGATGGGACTGCATTGATTCGGATCAATGCAAGATAAACAAACCTATTCTGATGTTGTTGGAACATTTTTCAAAAAGCTGTTATTGCAAGGACGTTCACTTTTGTTTTGCATCGTGGTATTCATTTGGAATATCCTGCTCCTCAGTCGACGAGGCAAGGGCCGAGATCCCTTCACCGGGAGTGACCCCTTGGACAGAAGTTTGCGTCAGGGCAATAACTTCACTATAGCCGATTACTTTTGCTTTGCACCGTGGTATTCAGTTGGAATATCCTGCACCTCATTCTACGGGGAAAGAGCCGAGATCCCTTCACCGGGAGTGACCTCTTTAGTAAATGTTTTCGTCACTATATTTTCTAAAAGGTTATCCAGTTCCTTCAACGATATCAAGTTCATTACGTTAAAGGTTTTTCGCCAAAAACCAGTCGTAGCCCTCCGTCATTTCAGATTAGTATTACTTAGTATTCGTGCTGCGTTTGTCGTGCATTGCCGTGGCGTAGTGTTCGGTAGCTATGTAATGCTTTTCTATCACATGGATAAGTGGATTGGTTAGGACAGTCGTGCGGTCTTGTTGGCATTGTCAAGGACTCGTACGGGTGGGTTTAATGCAATCAAGATAATGACGGATAGAACTTGACTAGGACTCTTTGATTTGTTGGCATTGTCAAGGTCACTTGGGTCTTAGGGGTAAAAACAATTATCGGGAGTTTCAAAAGAACTGAAACTTGCCAAGCATGCGCATACCTTCTGGAGTGTGGTGACGTGAGTGGATTCCGTCACGTTATCATGCGATGAGAGTTGGATCCCGATTCCCACTGATGAGTTGGTTTACTCCTCGGGTAACCCCGACTAATTCCCCATTTATCATTTTTTAATGCATTTTAATTCACCCTTTTAATTCCAAAACCCTAATTCCACACTATAAATACCACCCCATGCCCTAGCCCTGCATCATTCTAAAAACTATAGCCAAAATTCTCAAAATTTCTTAAGTACAAGTGGAGTAGAAGAGGAGTTAGCTAGCGACCAAGTTCCGACGAGGATCGAAGTATATTTCGGCGACACCGCGACGTCACGACGACAACCTCCTCTTCCTACACTTTTCTTCTATCCACTTCACTTGTAAGTCCCTTCCAATCCTCATTCTTATTTTCTAAAAATTTCTTTTTCAAAGCATATGTCGGAAGCGGAGTTAATACCGATATCTTCTTCTATACTATATAAAATCCATTTTTTCTTACATATTTGGTATCCATATCTTTACACAAAGTTTGTAATCATAAAACTAAGGTTAAGGACCAACTTTCACTCAAAAATGTCATGTAACATAACTTTAACTTAACTTTTACATTAAAGTACCATGAACTTTATATATGTCATCTTATTTTGTTTTGCTTAAACATACCTTTAGGAAAATTCACGAGGTAACGACCTACCTCTCACATACACACATGGTTCTATAGCACGATACTCTTCGAACGTATTTTTTTGTTACGAATACAAGATTTCATTAAAATACCATTTACTATAAAAACAGTTTTCTTTTAAATTGTATTTTCAATTCCTTTGCAAATAAGTCTCTACAACCTTTTTTATGGGACCCGCTATTGGATGGTGCGGATTATCGCACATCCTTAGGCTAGTAGAGCGAGATGCAGACCTTCTCATGGAGCATTCGGTCTCGAAAAGTTTTTAATACGGTTTTTAAGAAAAAAACATAATTTTCTACTTAAATAAAAATTTAATTTTTAACAATTATATAAATATTACAAAAATCCATATATTTTCGAAATATAATAACCTTATATTTTTCAAATGAAAGAATTACAAGTTTCATTAAAATACCATTAAGATACCAACAAAAGTCAAGTTTTAAAGTAAAATACCATAAACTATCCAAGCTAAGCTATTATCACTAAAATACCTCAAATCCTTAAAATTCACATTCATGGAAACTCTAAATAATATAAATAATTTCTCGAGGTTATTTTGAAACATATAAAAAAATTCATAAAACCCCCTCGAGTTATATAAAACTATATTTAAGGACTTTAGTAAATATAGGTTTAAATGGGATCAATTCTCTTGAGCCCCAGGGAGCCGGAGAAAGTGAGTGCTTGCCTATTTAAGGTAGAAAACTCAACAGAGTTATCAATGGTAATTGTCTTGGAAAAAGACTCAAATCCTGCCGTCCATGTGCAGCAGTTACCGATAACTCCCGAACCTAATTCAGGATCTAAATCAGTTATAAATGTCTAACTCAAATCTGTGTATAAATCTAAACCTGAATCCAATTCAAATATGAATCCAAACTCTAACATGTATACTTGAACATGAACTTGAATATCAAACCTGAATACAAGACTTGACGTGACCGAACCAGGGCTATAACTTGATATGACTACATGCTTAAATCCTGAACCTTACTACTTGATGGTGACTCACCCGCACGCGCAAATGCGTATGTTTTGGAAATAGATATGATTTTAACGAAATGGAATGTGCACGCGAGGTTGTTCTCATTTTAAAATTTATAAACCGCAAGTGCACGGCGCGTTGTAGCAAGCCGGCAGGTAAGGGTCGATCCGCAGGAAATTGTGTATTAGGTCTTGTTGTTTAAGATTCAACAAATAATGAATGGTTTGGTTTGTCACTAGAAATAGAGAGAATACGAAAACAAAGAAAAGCAACAAAAGAAGCTAAGAAAGAAGTGGTTGTGGTTTTGGCTCGGAAGGTCGAATCGCGACGATTCCTTCGACTCTCCCTTGATCATGAGTTGTCCGTCCTTACGTCGATCCCGGCATGAAGCATGACTTGTCAAGGCGGCTGCGAAGCACAAATCATCAAATTCCGATATTCGCCGCAAAACACGAAACGAGTCCATTTTGTTCACTTACCTTTTGTATGTCCGAGCTTGGGGTATTAACACTAAGCATGAGGGTTAGCAAGCTTACCACAACATCAAAAACACAAATTAGTTAATGAGAGCAAATGATTTTAGTGTTGAGTTTGATAAGTGTTTGTGATAGTATATAGTATATAAAACCAAGATATTGTCAAGCACTTGATCACAAAATACCATATCTAAACCTAACAACCTTAACACTAAATTGATTTTAACTTAAATATTGAAATGGGGAAGGGAGTGAATATGGTATATAAGGAGGTTACAAAGTAACCATGTTTCAAAATACCATATCACATCAATATTTAAACAATCTTTAAGTTAGAATCATAAATATAAGCACATTAAACATTAACAAGAGGAGGAGGAGGCAAAGCCTTTCATCTCACTTCCTTACCATTACCACCACCAAAGAGATTAGCTAAGCATGATAAAAAGAAAAGCAAATAAGAACACGAAGCAAGTAATAAAAGAAACAAAAAATTTATTAACACTTAAAGAAGCGATACAAGATATTGGTAACTGGTTCAACCTCCATAATGAAGCTCTCAAGAGAAAGCTTCACGAGGGAAGAAGAAGAAACCAAGTGATAGCCCGCTCACTTTCAAGCCTAAACCAAAAACAAAAGAAAACAAGAAAATGGGTATATATTACATGGTCCGCTTTGCTCAACTCTGTTTTGGTATTTATATGCTTAATATCAGAATAAATAAACAATAGAAATAAGATAATGTGACCTAAAGAAATGACCAGAAGAAAAATGGGGAAGTTTGGAGCTAGGGGGCGGCGGCGCCGGATTATGTGGGGGGCCCGCCGGTCAAAATCCCAGCATAGAGGCTCGGGTTGGTATGGTGGATTTGTGTGCTCTCCACAATCACAATGATGCTGCTTGATTTAACTGTTTAAGCCTGGTTTGTATTCAGAGATTTGGAGGGAACATGTTTCCATACATCATATCAAAACTTTTAGCATTTAATACCCATGTCCCCCCATTTGCATAAGCCATCATTTGTGTGTGCCATGGACAGCCCCACCATGGTCCATGCCAAAGAGTTGTCTGTACACTTGTATTGTGTTGGACCAAAATAGTGTGTACACATTTATTTGCAAAAAGAACTCTTTGGATATCGGTTGGTTTTCTGTTTTGTTTGCAGTGTCGGCTCCCAAACGTTATATCCGTGATATTGAGTTTGTTTCCACTATTTAATCACGAATACCTATAAACTATAATTACTGAGCAGACACTGATTAATAGTACCGATATATAACAAAATAGATAATGAATGAGTGGTATTAAAATGCAGTTTTCTGTGATGAACAAATACCTCCAAACTTATCTTTTGCTCGTCCCGAGCAAAACAAAAATCCTACCTCACTTTCGTAGGGAACGCAATTGCACTGAATATGAGCAACAAGCCGTTAAACCTCTAGGTGTCCCTAGTTGGAGGAGTGTTGTCTCCTGAGGGGTTTTAGCGGATTATACCCATAAAATCCAGTCAAGTTAGCGTCGTGGAAAAACTATTGATTCTAATCTTAAGGTTAAGAATCAAAGTTGGAAGTTCTATTACCCAAGTCAGAAACGTTAAACCCTATTTTTCACTCCTTGCAATTTGTTTAACATAAGCCCATACGCGTCTTTACGTGATTGTGCAAATAGTGTTCATAAGGTTTTAAGAACTTTGATTAGGGTCTTCATGTCATAATTACAGACCAGGATAAACTTTTGAAGGATCACACAAGTTTGAAAGGCATTAAGATTTCCTCAAGTTTTATTCTCCAGTTATGTTTCAAGTCAGAATTTTAAATCATTTTTAACAGAGAACTTAAGTCTTATTTTTCACTCCTACTTTTCACCTGCTGTTGTTCATACACACCTTTCGCTATCGTGCAAAACGTCTTAATAAATATACCTTAATATCTCCGTGAAAAAACTTTTTTAATAGAAAACTCGTCTCCGCCAAGATTATTCTTCTACAAAGAACCATGAGGACTTTTAACTCGGAGAGAACACTTGCTTAGCTTGTTTTATTTGGCGATCGAAAACTTAGCGAGTTTTGGGTCAATGACTCCCAAACAAGATGGTTTTAGGGCATTAGGTGTAGAGACACCCTAAGGACTTAATTACCCAAGTTACCAAAGCCACAAAACAAAAGACTCATTTTATTTTAAAATATTCTGAACTGAGTGAAAACGGAGATATACCCAGCTTTTTCTTTTAAATCCGAAGACGTTACATGTGGATAAGGTGTGTAATTATTCCAACAAGGTTTCAGATGGGTTATTTTTCAGACTTATAGTTTTTGTTAAAACCTCAATAACATCTTTCATATTCACCTTACTTTATAAACCATTCTTGATATTACTTAACTCAAAACAAACCCGTTTGATCCTAAAAATGTTTATCAATTTTAAAAGTTTACAGATATGTCAGACTTTCATCAAATTCCAAAAACATACGACACGTGTAAAGTGTTTATAAAAGACGTGTATCAGCTATGGTTAAACACAAAGGAGGATTATTTTTCGGATCGTCAATCTCATAACAAGGATTTAGTTATTTCTAACTTATCAACCGAACCGTCAGACTTCGAATCAAAGTTCCCCCGCTAGTTAACATGACAAAATTTTTATATTTTTGGGAAATTTTTTCAATTTTTATGGGTTCTTAAATATGTATGCAATACAGAATATACACATGATGCAGCAAAATAACCGTAGAGCTCACCCCTAAACCTGAGTTTTACGATGTCCTCATCGTTGCCCCCGTCTCTGGTAGCTAGACTTAGACATCAGGGTGAGAATTTTATTCAAAGAAAAAGAAAAAACCTAAGAATAATTACAGCATATACAGGTTAAACGATTGGGTTAGTCCAGAAATTAATACCAGCCATTTAAAATTTTTGTCTATATAGTGCAATGGCTGGTAAAAGAATATGTATATACAAAAGAAAAATAAAAAGAAAAGGTATATGTTAGATGTTAGTGAAGGGTATGGGCGTGTAAAAGTAGGGATCGGAAGATGTTGAAAGTGAAAATGAAGTTTTGAAGAGGTCAAAGAATTGTTACCCGGATGAATTGAATGTTCAAAAAGCACGTGTTGAGTTCCAAAGTCATGTTCTTGTAAAAACTGGAGTTCATCCGCAAAAAGTTCAGCAAAAGAAAGTTTTTAGGATGTTCCCAAATTGATCCTGACTCAAACTCACCAAGAATATCAAGTTCATCCGCAAAAATTTCCTCAAAACTCGCTATGAAAGAATATTTTTCAATGCTGTCTTCCTTCTTATAATTTTTCACAATCCTATTCTTATCACATTGTTTTCTAATTCTCCCAATATTATTTCTTCCTCATCACATTCACAAATGGGTAGGTATATTTCAGCCAAAAAAGTAGGTTCCCACACTAACGTTTCTTCCAAAACAATATCACTAGGTGATACAAAAATTGTGGGTTCCTGATCATTTATCTCTTCTGACAATCTATCCAAACCATACCCGTAAAATCACAAGATTCCTCCTCTAAAATTGGAATGCAAAAATCAGTCGGAGGCTTTTCTTGTGTGTCCTGATAACACTTAGTCAATTGAATTGCATCGTCATCTATGAAATCATCAAAATTAAATTGATCGTTTATCTCACTCGGGTGAATTTCTAGATGACAGACATTAACACTATTGGGTTCCAATTAACTGTGTTCACTCCCTAGAATCCTCACAGCTAAATGTTTCGCGTGTTCCTCTATTCTAGCCAATGATTGAGCTTGAGCAAGAAACAATTGCTCAGACTGCTGTATGCACAGGGCTAGCGTAAAAGCTGAATGATTCTTGACCGCAGTCATTACTTCAATACCCTTCTCTAAAGTGGTCAACCTAGTATCCATCTCACTATCATACCCTAATGATGTGTCAGTTGTTTCAGGTAAAAAGGGTTGTGATGGTGGTGATGCTAAAGCAGTCAATCTGTCGACCTCTTTATCTAAATCTTCAATCATTAGGTCTCTAATTGAAGTGGGACTGGGTTCAAGAGTGTTAGGTGGGTGACCATTATCAAAAATCCGGGACGGCTGGTCACCCCCTTATAAAGAACAGTTGTCATGAACGTGGGAAGAATTTTGGCAATTTGAACAAGTGAATTAGGATTGAGTATAAACAGAGGAATAAGAATTGTAAAAAATTGAATTAAATCGTGTATCACCCATATTAACAAGAATTCTCAAATATCATAAAAACAAATAATATCACACCCCTAATAATTTATGTTATGCTAGTCAACTAGACCTGCTCAAGAACCTGATTGTCAAAATAAAACTGTGTCGAGAAACGGTCTCAAGATATTCGGATCATGAAGCCAGGTAAGTGTAAGAGATAAGGGGAGGTTTTCCAACGCTTTCGCGAAATTTCTTAATTAGATAACTCTTTCTCTTGAACACTTGCCTAGACACCCCGTGAACGATATACCATTAAGCGGTATTCTAAACACAGTTAATTTCTCCTAATGAGCGCGAAGTCCTTAAAGTCAGAGTTCTAATTGATTTTAAATTACTGTGGGTATGCAAGAATGCAGTTTTGTGATTTGTGGGCTACGGAAAAAGGTGATAAAATCCTTTACCGTATCCTGTTTGGTCTTTTTGCCCTTAACTCCGTATTAAGATGCAAATGCGCAATCTATAAAAGAATTCAAGACATCAAGCAATTTAAGCAATTCTTTTTCGTTTAAATTTAAGCGCTGCGAAAAATACGGTTAGTTCTCTGTGCAATTGGTGGCAATTTGTGCAAAGAATCCTGCAGAAGATAGAATATTGGAATGCGCCGGATTTGAGCGAAGGTGTTAGAAAATACGTACCGATGCAATTTGGGTCAAGAAACCCCGTTGAAGTGATTACGGGAATTTGAATGTTCGCTTGCGCGGGTCAAACTACCCGGATCTTTGGAACTGTACTTCACTAACGTTTTGTAATCGAATTTGATCCTCGCTCCGCACGATCGCCGGTCGTAATTCCCTAAAAACTGAAATGTCGGAAAAATATGATATTTAGTGTCAAAAGCGATATATCTGCCCTAATTCCTGCACACTAAAAATTATAAAAATCAAAGAATAGCACTAGAATACCAACACTGCACTGGAGATCATCAAAAAAGAAAAAACCCAAAATCAAACAAACTGACCGGCGAGCTCGGACATTTTACTGGTGTCGCCGGTTTTTTCTAAGAGTTAGGTCCAAGAATTTTTGGTGGGTTCTCTAAGCTAGCTAAGTGCTCTTATGGTATAACTTGATTTTTCAGTTGAATCACAGAGTGCTAGCAGGTTGCAAAGATAGAGAACAAAGTGAAAAGAATTTGTTAGTTAGTGTTAATTTTGAAAAAAAATTGAGTTAGTAGTTAGTTTGTTAGTACGAACCAGAAATAACAATACCTAATGACTACCGAATCTCCGACAACAGCGCCAAAAACTTGTTGGTGACTCACCCGCGCGCGCAAACGCGTATATTTTGGAAACGGATATGATTTTAAGGAAATGGAATGCGCACGCGAGGTCGTTCTCGTTTTAAAATTTATAAACCGCAAGTGCATGGCTTGTTGTAGCAAGCCGGCAGATACGGGTCGATCCGCAGGGAATTGTGTATTAGGTCTTGTTGTTTAAGGTTCAACAAATAATGAATGGTTTGGTTTGTCACTAAAAATTGAAAGAATACGAAAACAAAGAAAAGCAAGAAAAGAAGCTAAGAAAGAAGTGGTTGTAGCTTTGGCTCAAAAGTTCGAATAGCGACGATTCCTTCGACTCTCCCTTGATCATGAGTTGTCCGTCCTTACGTAGATCCCAGCATGAAGCATGACTTGTCAAGGCGGTTGGAAAGCACAAATCATCAAATTCCGATATTTGCCACAAAATACGAAACGAGTCCGTTTTGTTCAATTACCATTTGTATGTCCGAGCTTGGGGTATCAACACTAAGCACGAGGGTTAGCAAGCTTACCACAACATCAAAAACACAAATTAGTTAATGAGAGCAAATGATTTTAGTGTTGAGTTTGCTAAGTGTTTGTGATAGTATATAGTATATAAAACCAAGAGATTGTCAAGCACTTGATCATAAAATACCATATCTAAACCTAGCAACCTTAACACTAAATTGATTTTAACTTAAACATTGAAATGGGGAAAGGGAGTGAATATGGTATATGAGGAGGTTACAAAGTAACCATGTTTCAAAATACCATATCACATCAATACATAAACAATTTTTAAGTTAGAATCATATATATAAGCACATTAAACATTAACAAGAGGAGGAGGATGCAAATCCTTTCATCTCACTTCCTTACCATTACCACCACCAAAGAGATTAGCTAAGCATGATAAAAAGAAAAGCAAATAAGAACAAAAAGCAAGTAATAAAAGAAACAACAAATTTATTAACACTTGAAGAAGAGGTACAAGATATTGGTAATTTGTTCAACTTCCATAATGAAGCTCTCAAGAGAAGGCTTTAAGAGGGAAGAAGAAGAAGAAGAAGAAACCAAGTGATATCCCATTCACTCTCAAGCTTAAACCAAAAACAAAAAAAAAACAAGAAAATAGGTATATATTACATGGTCCCTTTTGCTCAACTCTGTTTTGGTATTTATAGGCTTAACATCAGAATAAATAAACAATAGAAATAAGATAATGTGACCTAAAGAAATGACCAGAAGAAAAATGGGGAAGTTTGGAGCTAGGGGGCCGGCGTCGCCAGATTATGTGGGGGGCCCGCCGGTCAAAATCTGAGCGTAGAGGCTCCGGTTAGAATGTTGGATTTGTGTGCTCTCCACAATCACAATGATGCTTCTTGATTTAACTGTTTAAGCCTGGTTTATATTTAGAGATTTGGAGGGAACATGTTTCCATACATTACATCAAAACTTTTAGCGTTTAATACCCATATCCCCTATTTGCACAAGCTATCATCTGTGTGTGCCATGGGAAGCCCCACCATGGTCCATGCCAAAGAGTTGTGTGTACACTTGTATTGTGTTGGACCAAAATAATATACACACATTTATTTGCAAAAAGAACTCTTTGGATATCGGTTGGTTTTTTATTCTGTTTGCAGTGTCGGCTCCTAAACGCTATATCCGTGATATTGAGTTTATTTCTAGTATTTAATCACGAATACTTGTAAACTATAATTACTGAGCAGCCACTGATTAATAGTACCGATATATAAAAAAATAAATAATGAATGAGCTATATTAAATGCAGTTTTCTATGATGAACACTACATGAACAACTTATATCCATGGTCTCGGCAAGCCTTATAATCTATACAATACATTACGGGGTTAACGGGGTAGATTAGTACGGAATGTATTAACGTGGTACGAGATGATCACTAAAAGACATCTACATGAACTCTCGTGCCGTGGTCCCGTGGGTTTTGACGGGGCCTTATACTACATGTTACCATAGTTCACGGGGTAAGATGGACTTCTCTTGTTTACACAAATACCTTCTGTACCAAGTTACAAACAATTACGTTAGAATAGAATCTTATACCTGTACATCTTAATAGTTCAATTCTCATTACTTGCTATATTCCTTTATTTCTTTCGGGACTTATCGAGCGCTAGTTCATTGATGACATTCCTGTCTATTTCTTTCTTTGGAATGTTCGTCAGGAGGACCGGACTCTCAGGAGATCAAGTTTAGCCAGGAGTACGTGGACCAGCTCACTACCCAGCAGGACTTGTACTTATTTCAGTTTGTATGCCACTATTTAGGCATTGCTTATTATCATTGTATCTTTTTTCAAAGCAGTTGTATTGTAAAGATGAATGTTAATAAAATTTGTTGTTCATTTTGATAGTTATGTATATGCCCTAGAGGCCATTGTTGTACATATGATGTATATTATAGTGGATACTTGGATATATATAGAGAGGACTTTCTTACTCGATATGATAGTATGCTTTCTGGTTGCTCTTTGTCTTAACATGTTGACTTGAATTGTGTTACTTTCTTACTCTCACATGTTGATAAAGCCCTTAGGATGTGTACTTGACTACTAGAGCTATGATGGAGATCATACTAGTGGGGCCAAGGGTAGTCCACAAGTACATCCTATAACTGTTCCTAGTCAAGAGTGTATCGAGACAGGGAATCGATACTCCAGAGTAGACTAGCGTATACGCATCTTGACCCATATGATGGGCGATGGATATGGGTGCTCAGTGGAGACTGGGTAAACTCAACGGTCTCGCCGAGAACTCCTAGTTGGTATTATACCTATCGTCAGATAGCAGTTCTCTAGTGACACTGGTACAGGTTAGTTTGTAGACCCGAGATCGTCATAGAGTCTTGTGTGATTCCTACTGTGCTTTGATTTACGCCTTACCATGTTCATGAAAACGTGCAAAACGGTGGCTTTTGGGTACAGTCCTGAATCACATGGAGGCAATGAGCGATAGGAGGGGTTTCGTCTCTCCCGGTATTGGGGGTTGATGTTGCGCTGTGCTCGATTGCTTATAACTGGAAGTCTCTGGCCAGGGCTGATATGGAGATCTACTGGTAAGTGTTATCAGTAGTTTCTCGACCCGTAATGAGCCTCACATCGACACGACTTATCGGTTACTGGGTCTGACGTTAACTACCCATAGACTGGATATGCGACATATCAGATGAAGAGACCGGGCTGTACGATAGTGTTACTGATTGGATTCACAGGAGTATGTACAGGCTTGCTTGTTGATCTTGTGGTCGCTCAATACCCGGGTGGCTGTTACGTTAAGCTGACCGCTTGCAGCTTGTGGATATTTGATATGATCATCACCTACTGCCGGCGTATTGACGAGTCTTAGAGTCCCATACAGAGGTTTCCTAGCTCAGGCGGAATGGAGTAGGAGTACATATGCGATATGTGCGGGACCGAGAATAATACGTGTATGTGATACCGTATTCTATTCTCGCAATATGTGATATCGACCGGGTATATGTGATATAGCCGGGTTATCGAATTAAGCGTTGTTTCGGTAAGTTGATATTAAAGATATTAGTCCGTTATATGTGATATAGCCGGATCATTAAATCATGTGTTGATTCAATGATTTAATTTATAATTATATATTTGATATATGAATTTACATTGACTAATATTGGCTCACTTGACCATTTCCTTTTCTCACCTGTATATACATTATATATATATGATATATATTATGTATCAAGCTAGATTATATATGCAACTTGTGTATGAGAGACTTATACCAAACTAGGGTTAAGATTAGGGTTTATATTTATTATTATGTAATTCAAATAAAGTGGAATTAGTCATGCTTGATATTTTGGATGAAGCTTGTAGAACATTAACTAAAGTCCACCTCTTTTGTTTTTACTTAAGATATTTCTTAACCTAACCTTTAACCCTAGCTCATGGTTTATTCTCTACATGGGTTAAGGATGACATAACTCACCATGGTTGCATTTCTAATCTCATCTTAATTATTCATTCTTCTTCCTCCTTCATCTCCTTCAAGCTCTCTATTTTGTTTTTGAGGAGATAAAAAAAATAGTAAGAAATTAAATAATAAAGTGAGCAAAATTCCTACTTCATCATCATCTTCTATACTTGCCATTTAGATCAGGGTGTTAGATTCACTAATTCCAAATCAGTGAAGAGATAGCTTGAGTTCGTGTTTCCTCGAAGTAGATCATCTTGGATTTCAAAGACTACAAGCAAGCATGCATCAAACGCTTTGTGGAGCCTCTCAAGAGTCTGGGAGTTCTTGGATCGCAGCGTAGGGACCACTAGTTGGAGCTTATGAAGTGAAGGATAGGACTACAAAGGTTGTAATCCATAATCACTTAGAAGTAAAGTTGTTTACATTTCGATTTCGTATGATTCTCTAGTTAAAGATCTTGGTTAGGGTTCTTTTAAGTATGGCAAAATTTTAATTTGGCATGAATGATGCCACCCGAAACCTTGCTGTCGTGCTTAGGAACCCTACAGTGGAATCAGAGCCTAGCTAGAGAATTTGACGGATTGTGTAGGATTACGAAACCGAAACAACTCCGAAACTTGAAACAACGAACCTTAGTTTCTGTCGATATTATCTGAGAGTCAAAATTTTTTTTAAACAACTGCAGAATGTTGTATGTGATATAACATGAACACCAAGAAATTTTGAAGCAGTTTAGCCTGAATCTGGCCGGCCACATCAGTGCTAAAACTGGCCTGCTCGGCCAAGTAGTGGAATTTTGGCTTGAAAATTTTTTGGTGTTCCAGTCTCTGGGGTTTGGTATTTCAGGTATTGTTTGTTTTTGTTAAATTTGCATGTGATGTTATCTTTATGCATTGGCTAATCGGAGTGTTTCATATTCGTAATTCTAGTTAGTTTTCGGGTTATTTTAGACGGTGTTAAAAAGTTCGATCGGATATCAAATACCCACTTTAACCCTTGCCGGAAAATTTTCCAAGAGTTGGATTTTTTCATAGTTAAAGAACATTCAAATATCGTGCAAGTGATTCGGTGGACACTCTAGAAGAACGAAACCCTAACTCAATTCTGTAACCGTAAGAACCGCCGCTAAACCCTAGGGTTTGTGGTAGTTCCGCGGTGCCACAGGTGAGGCATTGGTTGACCATTTTATGGCTGGTTCATTGGTACTGTGGCATGTACAGAGTATTTTTAAACTACGCTCAAGTGTTGAGCTTTTTGAGAAATTTTGGGTGTTTGTTGATTCGATCGGAATGTTTAACGTCGTCTAGCTTTTTCTGGAATGTGATACAATATGTGGAATTCATATAGTTAGGCATGAAATCCGTAATATATGATATTTCGGGTTTATGATGTCTAAGGTAATTGTGGATTCCAAATGTTGTAGTTTGACATTTTCTTTTCTGCGACCGTAAGTGTAATATGTGGTGTATCGCCATTTTCGTTGCTATATGTCAACGACAATTGTGATACGTATATTTACTTACGTTGATGACATGTGATGTTATGTGTTGCTGTTATATGTTATATTGGATCTTCGTGATTTGAATAGCCAGGGGTTTTATGTGAGATGAGAGTTTTTATTTTCATTCATGTAAAATTCAATGTATGTAATATTCATTATTGGGGCACTTCTGGGTTGAGGATGATGTCATCATTGTTATATATTATTTACTTTTCCGCATTAGGATAGACCCAAGGTGGGGAGGACAAGTAACCGGGTTCTAGAGTCCAGCGGGAGACCAACTTGAGGAGTCGAGTCCAGGTCTCCTAACTCTAGAATTAGTAGGGTTGCTTGCCGCTCTCGTAGGGGTCTAGGGATGTGGGTTTGGCTATTCATCGCGACTGTGGAATCCGTGTTTTCTACAGGCTCAAAATAAAACACGGACCTCCTAGTATATCCAATATTTCATATGTTATCTTCTGCTGCTGATATTCTGTGATGTGATCATTTTATATGCGTGAGACGAATGCTTTGTTATTGTATATATGATATATAATAAACGTTTCTTATGTTTTGCACCCGCGCTAGTCCCGCCCCGGTATGCCGTTAGTTATGTAACCTAACGATGCATAACGGGATACTGTGGCGAATGCGGATGGCATAAGTGTATGTTGTATTTTCGTTTGTTCTGTGATGCTTAGAAAACATAAATGATGGGACTTCATTAATGAGATTAATGAAATAAAAGAAACCTAAAAGATGTTATAGAATCAAATTTTCAAAAAGGGTAGCTCTAGTTTTTGCTTTGCATAGTGGTATTCCTTGTAGAATATCCAGCACCTTATTCGATAAGGAAAGAGCCGAGATCCCTTCACCGGGAGTGAACTCTTTAGCGAAACTAGCAAATGCTACAACTCACTCGGTTTTGTTTTTGATTGCTTCTATAGTTCTTGTTTTGCATAGTGGTATTTGTGAAATATCCTGCACCTTATTCAATAAGAGAAGAGCTGAGATCCCTTCACCGGGAATGACTTCTTTAGCGAAACTAGTAAAAGCCTCATAAACACTCCTTTTCAAAATCACTTGTTTTCTACAACGATATCAAGTTCATTATGCAAAAGGTTTTCTGAAAAACCTGTCATAGCCCTCCGTCATTTCAGATAAGAATTATTTAGTATTTGTGCTGCGTTTGTTGACCTCTGTCAAGACGTAGTGTGCGGTAGCTGATTAGAGCTTATATGTAAAGCATGTGATGCGATTGGATTAGGGTAGTCGTACAACCTTGTTGACCTCTGTCAAGGGTCGTGCAGGTGGGTTTGATTCAATCATGAAATGGCGAGTTGAACTTGACTAGTGCACTATGGTTTGTTGACCTCTGTTAAGGTCATAACACGCTAGGGGAAAAAACATTATCGGGAATTTCAAGTGTTGAAATTTGCAATGAGATTGCATACCTTCTATGAGATAGTTGGATCCCGATACCCACTGAGAGTAAGAGTTACTCCTAGGAAAGTTTTACACATGACAATTAGCCGATCAAGCAGGTGTCTAGAAAGCTGTTAATGGGGTTATACCTCTGGGAAAATGAGATTTATTTTAATTAGGTCCGTGCGAAAGCACGGGGAACCTCCCTCAAAGTACCAACACTGGCCTGGCTGAAAGATTGGCGAACTTGTAAGGTGTAGTTAATCCTGGCTAGTCTTACCTTTTAGGGTTTGAAGGAAGATTTTATAAAACCAGTGGGACCCATCCTGATTAGATAAGATAATAACCAAATCTAATCTTGCAAGAGCATAAACTAAAGTGTTTTCTTCTCTCTCTCTCTCCAGGTAGCGACCATGTGAGGCCTTAATCAAGATAATAATATGGATGTATTGACCGAACCCGCTTGTTATACTGAGCAGGGGAACTTTGGTTCTGTTCTTTCTTATAATTGTTACAAGACTGAGCAGGAAATATAGGAATATCCGGATTCCCATGCCGCCCAAATGAAGAACAAGAATGTTGATGCAACTTTTTTGGGTGTGTTTGTTATCGAGAACTATTTCTCAGTTCACTCTACGTCCTGGGTATTAGATACCGGATCGGGATCCTACATATGTAATATGTTACACGGGCTAAGGAAAGGTAGAGAACTGGGAGAGGGTGACCATTCCATAAGAGTAGGGAATGGTGCAAATGTTGCAGCCAAAACTGTTGGCGAATATCACCTTGTGTTGCCAAATGGTAATACATTGGTTCTAAACGAATGCTATTACATTCCGACCCTGATATGCAATCTTATATCAGTTTCTTTATTAAGTAAAGAAGAATATAATTTTGTAGTAGAGAATAATATTATGAATACCTTCCTGAATCAAAAGTTGATTGTATCATGCTCGTTAAATAACGACATATACATTCTAAATCAAACCACGGTTCTTAATGTACAAAACACACACAAGAGGAAGAGTTCAGAAATGAACGAATCCTTCTTATAGTATTGTAGAATAGGTCATATCAATGCGACATGACTAGCTAAGTTACATAAGGATGGTTATTTGAATCCGTTTGAATTTTCATCTTTTGACACTTGCCAGTCGTGTCTCAAAGGCAAAATGACCAAAACTCCGTTTAGTGGACACAGAGAAAGAGTTACAGAACTCTTGGGACTGATACATAGTGATGTATGTAGTCCCATGTCTACATATGCTAGAGATGGTTTCTCGTACTTCATTACATTCACTGACGATCTCTCAAGATATGGACATATGTACCTGTTGAAACACAAGTCTGAAGCTTTTGAGAAATTCAAAGAATATAAGCACGAAGTCGAGAACCAAACGGTTAAAAGTATTAAGATCCTTCGATCTGATCGAGGAGGATAATACTTGAGCACGGAATTCCGTGACTATATTAAAGAGAATGGGATTCTCTCTCAGCTTACTCCTCCGTATACATCACAGCACAACGATGTATCGGAACGGAGGAATCGCGCCCTATTAGATATGGTGCGCTTAATGATGAGCACCGCTGAGTTACCTATTTCCTTTTGAGGTTATGCGCTTGAAGTAGCAGCATACCTATTGAATCAAGTTCCATCAAAATCTGTACCTACCACACCATATGAGATATGGAGTGGGAAGAGACCATGTTTTAAATGAGTTAAGATATGGGGTTGTCCGGCCTATGTCAAAAGGCAAAATCCGGACAAACTCGAGGCATGATCAGTTCTTTGTAAGTTTGTTGGATATCATAAACATTCAAATGGATATCTATTCTACCATAGTGAACAACAAAAGGTGTTTGTTGCTCAACATGCCACTTTTTTAGAAAAGGATTTTCTTGCGAAAGAAATTAGTGGCGAAGAGGTAGAGCTGGAAGAAGTTCCAGCAGAACAAACTACAACTGAAGATTTAGTGGAACCAGAGGATTCGATAGTTCCCGACGAACCCCAGCTTCTCCGCCGATCTAGTAGGGTTCCTCATCCACCTGAGAGATACTATGGTTTTCTCATTGATGGTAGAAGCGAGGATTTCATCATGGAAGATGATGACCCAACTAGTTTCGAGTAGGCCATCACGAGTGGGGACTCTGTGAAGCGGCTGGATGCAATGCGATCTGAGATGGAATCCATGTACACCAACAAAGTATGGACATTGGATGTTTCTCCTGAAAGGGTAAAACCCATTGGGAGCAAATGGATCTTTAATAAAAAACTTGGTGTAGATGGAAAAGTTGAGACTTTCAAAGCTAGATTTGTTGCAAAGGGTTTTCGTCAATGACCAGGTGTGGATTATGACGAAACCTTTTCTCTAGTGGCTATGCTTAAGTCCATCCGGATCCTACTTGCCATTGCTACATACCATGACTACGAAATCTGCCAAATGAATGTTAAGACCACTTTTCTAAATGGTGATTTAGAAGGGAGCGTGTATATGACTCAGTCAGAGGGCTTCGTAGACAGTGGGAGCAGTGGAAAGGTGTGCAACCTGCTTAAATCCATCTACGGGTTAAAGCAGGCATCACGGAGTTGGAACATTTGTTTTGATGTGGTAGTCAAAGAGTTTGACTTCATCAAGAACGTAGATGAACCTTGTATATATAAGAAGGTGGTAGAGAGTAAGGTTGTCTTACTCGTATTATACGTGGATGGCATACTCTTGATAAGAAATGATGTTCCTATGCTGTACTCGGTCAAGCTCTTCTTATCACAAAGATACTCAATGAAAGATCTAGGTGATGCGTCCTGCATCTTGGGAATTAAGATCTATAGAGATAGATCTAAATGGATACTGGAATTGTCCCAATCCAGGTACATTGACACCATACTAAAGAGGTTTAGTATGGAAGAATCCAAGCGTGAGAATTTACCCACGATCTCTGGACTCACTCTCTCCAAAGAGATGTCTCCTAAGACTGATTTGGAAAGAGCTCGCATGCAAGGAATACCCTATGCTTCGGCAGTAGGCTCTATCATGTACGCGATGCTATGTACTAGACTCGATGTAGCATACTCACTAAGTGTAGTAAGTATCAAGCAGATCCAGGAGAGAGTCACTGGACAGCTGTGAAGAACATTCTCAAGTACTTGAGAAGGACTAAAGAGATGTTCTTAGTGTATGGTAACGGAGAACTCCAGGTGGAGTCCTTTACCGATTCGAGCTTCCACAGTGATAAGGACGACTCTAAGTCGCACTCGGGATTTGTCTTTACTCTCAATGGAGGGGCGGTTTGTTGGAAGAGTTCCAAACAGGAAACCATTGCAGACTTGACGATGGAGGCTGAATACATCGCTACCAACGATGCTTCCAAAGAGGCTGTCTGGATGAAGAAGCTCATAAACGAACTTGGAGTGGTTCCGTCCATTGAACATCCAATACCTTGGTATTGTGATAACAATGGAGCTGTGGCTTTGGCCAAGGAACCCAGGTCCCATCAGAGATCCAGGCATATTCTGAGACGGTATCACCTGATCTGGGAGATAGTTGACCGCCGAGAGATCGAGGTTAGGAGAGTTGACACGAAGGACAACACTGCGGATCCACTCACGAAGTCCATACCCCAGATACAATTTGAGAGACTCTTCGGGATGTTGAGTATGAGATACTACAACAGCTGGCCTCAGTGCAAGTGGGAGATTGTTAGTTATGTATATGCCCTAAAAGCTATTGTTGTACATATGATGTATATTATAGTGGATACTTGGATATATATAGAGAGGAATTTCTTGCTCGGTATGATAGTATGATATCTTGTTGCTCTTTGTCTTAACATGTTAACTTGTATTGTGTTACTGTCTTGCTCTCACATGTTGATAAAGCCTTTAGGATGTATGCTTGACTACTAGGACTATGATGGAGATCATACTAATGGGGCTAAGGGTAGTCCACAAGTACATCCTATAACTATTCCCAGTCGAGAGTGTATCGAGACAGGGTATCGATACTCCAGAGTAGACTAGCGTATACGCGTTTTGATCCATATGATGGGCGATGGATGATCCCACATCCATTGGTGTTTGACATCAAAGATAGTATATGGGTGCTCAGTGGAGACTGGGTGCACTCAACGGACTCTCCGAGAACTCCTAGTTGGTATTATACCTATCGTCAGATAACAGTTCTCTGGTGATACTGGTACAGGTTAGTCTGTAGACTCGAGATCGTCATAGAGTCTTGTGTGATTCCCACTCTGCTTTGATTTCCACCTTACCACGCTCATGAGAATGTGCAAAATGGTGGCTTTTGGGTACAGTCCCGAATCACATGGAGTCAATGAGCGATAGGAGGGGTTTCGTCTCTCCCGGTATTAGGGGTTGATGTTGCGCTGTGCTCGATTGGCTATAACTGGAAGTTGTTATCATTAGTTTCTCGACCCGTTATGAGCCTCACATCGACACGACTTATCGGTTACTAGGGTCTAACGTTAACCACCCCTAGACTGGATATGCGAAATATCAGACGAAAAGACCGGACTGTACGGTAGTGTTACTGATTGGATTCGCAGGAGTATGTACCGGCTTGCTTGTTGATCTTCTGGTCACTCAATACCCGGGTGGCTGTTATGTTTAGCTGACCGCTTGCAGCTTATGGGTGTTTGATATGATCATCACCTACTGCCAGCGTATTGATGAGTCTTTAGAGTCCTACACAGAGGTTTCCTGGCTCAGGCGGAACGGAGTAGGAGCATATATGTGATATGTGCGGGACCAAGAATAATACGTGTATGTGATACCGTATTCTATTCTCGTGATATGTAATATCGTCCGGGTATATGTGATATAGCCGCGTTATCGAATCAAGTGTTGTTTCGGTAAGTTGATATTAAAGATATTAGTTCGTTATATGTGATATAGCCGGATCATTAAATCAAGTGTTGATTTAATGATTTAATGTATAATTATATATTTGATATATGAATTTACATTGACTAATATTAGCTCACTTGACCATTTGTTTTTCTCACCTGTATATACATTATATATATGTGATATATATTATGTATCATGCTAGGTTATATATACAACTTGTGTGTGAGAGACTTATACCATGATAGGGTTAAGATTAGGGTTTATATTTATTATTAAGTAAATCAAATAAAATGGAATTAGTCATGCTTGATCTTTTGGATGAAGCTTGTAGAACATTGACTAAAGTCCACCTCTTTTGTTTTTACTTAAGATATTTCTTAACCTAACCTTTAACCCTAACTCATGGTTTATTCTCTACATGGGTTAAGGATGACATAACTCACCATGGTTGCATTTCTAATCTCATCTCAATTATTCATTCTTCTTCCTCCTCCTTCATCTCCTTCAAGCTCTTTCTTTTGTTTTTGAGGAGATAAAAAAAATAGTAAGAAATTAAATAATAAAGTGAGCAAAATTCCTACTTCATCATCCTATTCTAAACTTGCCATTTAGATTAGGGTATTAGCTTCACTAATTCCAAATTAATGAAGAGATTGCTTGAGTTCGTGTTTCCTCGAAGTAGATCATCTTGAATTTCGAAGACTACAAGCAAGCATGCATCAAACGCCTTGTGGAGCCTCTCAAGAGTCCGGGAGTTCTTGGATTGCAGCGAAGGGACCACTACTTGGAGCTTATGAAGTGAATGAGCTGACTACAAAGGTTGTAATCCATAATCACTTAGAAGTAAAGTTGTTTACATTTCGATTTCGTATGATTCTCTAGTTAAAGATCTAACTTAGTGTTCTTTTAAGCATGGCAAATTTAATTTGGCATGGATGATACCACCCGAAACCTTGCTGTCGTGCTTAGGAACCCTACACATTTTATATCACTTGTTATTCTTGTGCATTTTTACATATATTGCTTATTTACGCTTAACGTATGTATTTCTTAGTAAATACGCTGCGGGTCCGCCACACCTCCGCTTCCGTACACTAGGAAGCGGGGCATGACACTCCCAGATTTGTTAGTCATGCTGATGAGGAATATAAACCAGATACGGCAAGATAGGGGGTGATTATGACCTTTCTCATCAGGGCTATTCAGCAACAAACCTACGATTGCAGTGGCCCTGACCAAGCTATTTCGTCTACTACCTTCTGTGAATGGGAAGTTTCTAGATGATCTCGTAACTATAATAATTGATCTTGAAGAGGCAATTTTTGTAGGGTTCCTAGGCACACTAATGAAGTCTCACAAGTGATCAAACATGGCCAATTCAAATTTTTCATGTGCCTACAAACTCTAATACGGATCGTTAACTAGATGTATAGGCGATGCAATGCGAGTTAACTACTTTAACTAAGAGGAAAGTGATTACAACCTTTGTAGATCCGGTTCTCCACCTCTCTAGCTCCGCGATGACGTCCCTCCGCTGTCCATATTGGATCCCGGACTCTAGCATCGGCTTCATCGGAGAAATGGGCGGGCTAGGTCGTCGACTTCGATGCCGAAGATGATCTACGTCGAGGCAACACAAGATCAAGCTCCAACTTCACCAAGTCATGAAACTTGTGAAGAAAACACCCTATACTACTTGGCAAGAGGTAGAAGATGAAGAAATAGGAAGTGGGTTCACTTTGGAATTGGATTTCTCACTCATTTTCACTAGTTGCCATTGATGGAGGCAAGCTTTCTTCATTGTTGAAGATGAAGAAGAAGAAGAAAGAATATGATAAGTCTATTAAAAATAGAAAATAACATGAATACTTATCATATACCAACCATGATTATGTGTAGAGAATGAACTATGGTTAGGATGAATGGTTAGGGTTAAGCATGAGACAAAAATGGTGGACTTGTTCAAAGCTTCATGAAGCTTCAACAAAATCCAAAGAAAGCCACCATTTTTATCTTAAGCCAAAATGAAAAATATAAATAGTTAATAAAATCAAAACCCTAACCATTACACAACCATGATTTAATCTTTACACAAACTCAAGTTAGCATGTATCATCAAACATGATACAATCAAGTGCACACAAAAATATATCACATATACAATGTGCACATCAAGTGAGAAAATCTTTTTAAAATGAACCAATACTAGTTAATGCAAAGTAATATATCAAATATATAATTATACATTAAATCATTAAATCAACACTTGATTCAATGATCCGGTCATGTCGCATATAACCGACTAGTATCCGATGTATCGACTTATCGAATCAATTCTCGATTCGATAACTAGGTTATATCGCTTACAACCATTCGATGCATTCATCGCGAGAATAGAATACGGTATCACATACACGCATTATTCTCGGTCCCGCACATATCTCATATGCGCTCCTATTTCGTTTCTCTTGAGCCAGGAAACCTCTGTGTAGGACTCTAAAGACTCGTCAATACGCCGGCAGCAGATGATGATCATATCAATCACCCACAAACCGCAAGCGGTCTGCTAAACGTAACGGCCACCCGGGTATTGAGCGATCAGAAGATCGACGAGCAAGCCCGCTCACACTCCTGTGAATCCAACCAGTAACACTTACCGTACAGTCCGGTCTGTTCGTCTGATATGTCGCATATCTCGCCTAGGGGTGGTAAACGTCAGACCCCAGTAGCTTGATAAGTCATGCCGACGTAAGGTCCATAACATTCGTGAAACTACTGATAACTCTTACCAGTATATCACTGCAACCCTGGCCAGGGATTTCCTGTTATGGCCAGTCGTGCATAGCGCAACATCAACCCCCAATACCGGGAGAGACGAATCCCCTCCTATCGCTCATTTCCTCCATGTGAATCGGGACTGTACCCAAAAACCACCTGTTTGCACGACTTAGTAGAGCCGTGGTAGGGTGGAAATCAAAGCACAGTGGGAGACACACAAGACTCTATGACGATCTCGGGTCAACAAACTAAGTTGTACCAGTGTCACCAGAGAACTGCCATCTGACGTGAGGTATAATACCATCTGGGAGTTCTCGGCGAGTCCGTTCAGTGTACCCAGTCTCCACTGAGCACCCGCATACCATCTCTGATGTCAAACACTACTGGATATGGGATCATCCATCGCCCATCACATGGGTCGAGAAGATATACGCTAGTCTACTCTGGAATATCAATGCCCCGTCTCGATATTCCCACGACTAGGAACATTGAAGGATGTACTCATGGACTATCCAGGCCTCACTAGTATGATCTGCATCATAGTCCTGGAAGTCGAGTACACATCCTAAGGGCTTTATCAACAAGTAATAGAGAGACAGAAAATATACTTGTTAAGATAAAGAGCAACCAGATAGCGTACTATCATGTCCAGCAAGAAAGTCCTACCTATATATGACCCAGCATCCACTACAATATACATCCAATGTACAGTAATGGCCTCTAGGGCATACATATAACTAACAATCTCCCACTTGCACTAGGGCCATCTGTTGCAGTAGTTGTAGCATCTAATACTCAACCATCCACTAAAAGTCTCTCTTTGGGAAAAGGCCTTCGTGAGTGGATCCGCCGTGTTGTCCTCTGAGTCTACTCTCCTAACCTCGATCACCCTGGAGATCAACTATCTCCATGATCAGGTGATGCTGCCTCAGAATATGTCTGGGTCACTGATGGGATCATGGTTCCTTGGCCAAAGCCACACTTCCATTGTCATACAATGGTAGGAACCTAGTTCATCTTATGAACCAATATACACCCAAACTGCCTCTTTGGTAGTATCTTTAATAGCGATGTTACCAGCCTTTATCGTCTAGTTTGCCATGGTATCTAGCTTGGAACTCTTCCAACATACCGTCCCTTTACTGAGGGTAAAGACAATGCCTGTGACTGACATTCAGTCATCTTTATCACCCTGGAACCCTTCCAGTGATTCTCCCCAGGATCGATTGATACTATCTCACTACATCTAGTGAGAATCCTAGCATCCAATTACATTTATCTCATAGATGAAAACTCAGGATTTAGGAGGTATCACTTTGATCCTATTGGAGAATCCTTGTGATAAGCGGAGATTGACCGAGCATAGTATAGGAAACCCCTTTCCTATCAAGAGTATGTTTTCCACGTACAATACGAGGATGACTACCTTACTCTCTACTACCTTTTTTGTATATACAAGGTTCGTCTACCATTTTGATGAAGTCAAACTCTTTGACTACCACATCAAAACAGACGTTCTAACTCCGCGATGCCTGCTTTATCATGTAAAGCAACTTGCACACGTTTCCGCTGCTCCCACTGTTTACGAAGCCCTCTGGCTGTGTTCTTATAGACGTTCTCTTCTAAATCATTATTTTGAAAAGTAGTCATGGCACCCAACCACTAGATATCGTAGTCATGGTATGTAGCAATGGCAAGTAGGATCTGGATGGACTTAAGTATAGTCCCTGGAAAAGATTTCATCATTATCCACGCCTGGTCGATGACGAAAATCTTTAACAAGTCTAGATTTGAAAGTCTCAACTTTTCCATCTACACCAAGTAATCTTCTCTAGATATACTTGCTCCTGATGGGGATTTAACCCTTCAGATATAGCAAGCAAAGTCCATACTTTGCTGGTGTACATGGATTCCATCTCAGATCGCTAAGCATCCAGCCATTCTTACAGAGTCCCTACTCTTGATGACCTGCTCGAATCTAGTTGGTTCATCATCTCATGATGCAGTCCTCGCTCCCACTGTCATCGAAAAACCAAGGTATCTCTCAGGCGGATGAGGAACCTTACCAGATCGGCGGAGAGGCTGAGGTTCGTCGGGAACTATTGAATCCTTTGGTTCTGTCAAATCATCAGCTGCAGTTTTGTATAGCTGGAACCTTTCCAGTTCTACATAACTGATATTGCCTCGATCTTGTCCGGATCATGCTTTTGACACAGGCCGGACAATCCCAAATCTTAACTTACTTAAGAGATAGGCTCTTCCCATACCATATCTTATATGGAGTGGTAGGCACTGATTTGATTCGAACCCTATTCAATAGGTATGCAACTTCATAAGTACATAACTCCATAAAAGGAAATAGGAAACTCAGTAGTATTCATCATAGAGCGCACCATATCATATAGGGTGCAATTGCTCCGCCCCGATATACCATCGTGCTATGGTGTATACGGAGGAGTAATGCTGAGAGAGAATCTCATTCTCCTTTAGAATAGTCCAGGATTTCTATGCACAAGTATTCTCCTCCCTGATCACATCAAAGGACATAATACTTATACCCGTATTGGTTCCCTACTTCTAGCTTATATTCTGTGAATATCTCAAAAGGTTCGGACTTGTGTTTCAACAAGAACATATAACTGAATCTTGAGAGATTATCAGAGAATATAATGAAGTACAAAGAACCGGTCCTGGCATGTGTAGACAGGGGAGTTCACATACATCATCATATATCAGTCCCAAGAGTTTACTAACTCTTTCTCTGTTTCCAATAAACAGAGCTATGGTCATCTAATCTTTGTGACATGACTGGCAAGTTTCACAAGATGTAAATTCAAACTGATTTAAATTTGCATCTAAAATGTAACTTCAGCCAGTCGGGTCGCATTGATATGACCTAGTCTACAATGCCTCAAGAAGGATTCGTTCATTTCTGAACTCTTCCTCTTGTGTGTGTTCTGTATACTAGGAACTGTAGTTTGATTTAGAACGTCAATGCTTTTAGATAACGTGCCTGAAACGATCAACTTTTGATATAGGAAATGTTCAAAACATTATCCATCAATACAAAATTTTATTATTTCTTTACTAATAAAGAGATTGATATGATTTTGTACATCAGGTTCGGTATCTAATAGCATTTGTTCAGAATCAATGTATTGGTAATACAGGGTGACAGTGACCAACAGACTTGGCTGCAACACTTGCCCCGTTTTCTGTCTCATGAAACTTATCACCCGTTCTCAGTTCTCTGCCTTTCTGTAGCCCTATGTAACAGATTACATATCTGGGATCCTGATCCGGTATCAGATACCCAGGACGCAGAGGATACTGAGAAACAGTTCTGTGTAATGAAGACACCCGAAGGAGATGCATCATATGCACTTTCTTCGTTTGGGCGGCATAAGAATTCTGGTATTCCCCTATTTCCTGCTCTGTCTTATAACAATTATAAGTTGGAGCGGGACCAACGTTCCCCAGCTCAGTATAACAAGCGGGTTCGGTCAATACATCCATATTATTATCTTGATTAAGACGTGATATGGTCGCTACCTGGAGAGAGAGAGAAGAAAACACTCTACGTGCGCTCTTGCAAGATTAGATTGGTTATATATTTTATCTAATCAGGATGGCTCCCACTGTTTTTATCAAATCTTCCTTCAAACCTTAAAAGGAAAGACTAGCCGGGATTAATTACACTCTACAAGTTCGCCAATCTTTCAGCCAGGCCAGTGTCGGTACTTTGAGGGAGGTTCCCCGTGCTTTCGCACGGACTTAATTACAGTAAACCTCGTTTTCCCAGAGGCGTAACCCCGTTGACACCTTTCTAGACACCTACTTGATCTGCTAATTGTAAAGTGCAAAACTCTCCAAGGAGTAACAATTACTCGCAGTGGGTATCGGGATCCAACTATCACATAGAAGGTATGCAATCTCATTGCAAATTTCAACACTTGAAACTCCCGATAATGGTTTTTACCCCTAGCACCTATGACCTTGGCTAAGGTCAACAAATCATAGGTACTAGTCAAGTTCTACCCGTCATTTCGTGATTAATTAGACCTACCCACATGACCCTTGGCTAAGGTCAACAAAGCCACATGACTGTCCTAACTAATCGCATCATATGCTGTGTAGGAAGACGTCACTTAGCTACCGCACACAACGCCTCGGCTATGGTCGACAAACGTAGCACGAATACTAAGTACTCTACTTCCTAAAATGACGGAGGGTTGCGAATGGTTTTTAAGAAAACCTTTAACGCTTTGAACTTGATCTCGTTGTGGAATCAAATGGTTTTTAAATGGAATGTTTTTTAGGCTTTTCTAGTTTTGCTAAAGGGGTCACTCCCGGTGAAGGGATCGTCGACCCTTTCCTCGTCGAATGAGGTGCGGGATATATCATATATATCACTGTGCAAAACAGACTATAGAAGCAATCAAAAGACAAACCGAGGATTGTAGCATCTGCCAGTTATCGCTAAAGGAGTCATTCCCGGTGAAGGGATCTCGGTCCTTTCCTCATCGAATAAGGTGCAGGATGTTCTATAAGGAACACCGCGATGCAAAGCAAGAACTGTAGCTACCTGTTTTATTTTTGAAATTCGATTCCACAACATCAATTAGGTTTATTTTCTTTCATTAATCTCATTAATGAATATCCCATCATTTAAGTCCACCTAAACATCACAGATAAATATAACGTACGCTTATGCCATCCGCATTCGCCTCGATGTCCCGTCTGCACCGTTAGGTTAGGTAACTAACGCCAGAGCGAGGCAGGGCTAGCGCAGGTGTAAAACATAAGCAACGTCTATATAATATATCATATATACTATATACTATATCTATCTGAACAAATCACATGATCACATCACAGATAACGCAGCAGAAAATATCATATGAAATATTGGATATACTAGGACGTCCGTGTTTTCAATACGAGCCAGTATAAAACACGGATTCCACGGTCGTGATGAATAGCCAATCCCACACCCCTAGACCCTTACGAGAGCGGCAAGCAACCCTACCAATTCTAGGGTTAGGAGACCCGGATTCGACTCCTCGAGTTGGTCTCCCACTGGACCCTAGAACCCGGTTACTTGTGCCCTCCTCCTTGGGTCTATCCTAGTGCAGAAAAGTAAATAATATACAAATGGTGACATCATCCGCAACCTGGAAGTGCCCCAATAAAAGAATATTACATACAAGTTTTTACATGAATGAAAATGGAAAAACACTCGTCTCACACAAAAACCCCCCGGCTATTCAAACACGACGATCCAATATAACATATCCAGCAACACATAACATCACATGTCATCAACGTAAGTAAATATGCGCATCCCAATTGTCATTGACATATAGCAACGAAACCGGCGATATCACATATTACACTTACGGTCACAGAAAAGAAAGTGTAAAATTACAACAGTTGGAATCCGCAACCTCTTTAGACATCGCATGCCTAATCAAATGAAATACTTAGACATCGCATGCCTAACAATTATAAACCCCGCATTTTAGTCTCAAAATCGAAAACACTTTTCAATATAAAGTCGGGCAATTCAACAAGATTCCCGACATTTTGATCGAATGCTCGTCGCAAACTTTAGTGGACGGCCGCACCCTCGATACCGTCGATGAAGTGCACCAAGGCAGAACACCGCTGCCGCGAGCACCCGAACGGATGCTTTCGGCGACAGGGTTCTCCTACAGTCACTTGGTCGGGGCTATGGGGTGAGGCTGTCTATTAAGTTTACCCGGCGAGTATCCGCGTACGCTACGTGATTGCGACGGACTTTTGATCGCATCAAAATTCCGTGGCAACCGATCAAGTGAGACTAAACTGCTATGTTTATAACATTCATTCAGTTATATCATAACTACTTGTGAATTCCAAATGTTGTATCAAATTCCGGATAAGATAGAAAATGTTAAACTTTCCGATCGAACAATCGAACACCCAAGTTTTCCCGATACAGCTCAACACATGAAATAAGTTTAAAAATATTCACTTCGTGCCTCAGTACCAACGGTCCAACCGTAGAAGGGTCAAGCCAACGCCTCACATGTGGCACGCCGTACTGCCCCAACCCTAAGGTTCAAAGGGCAGTTCAAGACGGTCACATAATCGAGTTAAGGTTTGTTGTCTTCTAGAGGGACCATCGCGTTACTTGCACTACTTAGAACGTCATTAAACTACGGAAAAATCCAACAATTGGAAATTTCCCGGCAGGGGAAAAAGTGGGTATTTATATCCGGTCGAACTTTTTAACATATTCTAAAATTACCCGGAAAAACACATAGACAAAGTTTGACAATCCGATCGAATCTACGAACTCCCAATACAACCAAGAAAACCCAACTCTTGAGTTCAGATAAAAAATTCCCAGGAAAACCAGCACTGCAAAATAGGAATTACTGTGTAAAATTCATTGAACAAGGAGACCGTACGGCCGCGGAACCGCCGCATGAGCCATGCTCGTGCCGCGGAACCGCGGCGGTTTGATGGAATTAGACGATCGAATTTTACAGTAACTCTTATAAACTCCTGCTGATTTTTCTACATATTTTTAATCTGGAAAAAACCCAGTTTTTAAAAAATGTACAGAGAGCCGTTTTGAATTAGGGTTTCGGGTCGATCGGACTTCTAACTTCGTCTACGCATCGCCTAAGGCTCTAGCTAGGCTTTGATACCACTGTAGGGTTCCTAGGCACACTAATGAAGTCTCACAAGTGATCAAACATGGCCAATCAAATTTTTCATGTGCCTACAAACTCTAATACGGATCGTTAACTCGATGTATAGGCGATGCAATACGAGTTAACTACTTTAACTAAGAGGAAAGTGATTACAACCTTTGTAGATCCGGTTCTCCACCTCTCTAGCTCCGCGATGACGTCCCTCCGCTGTCCATATCGGATCCCGGACTCTAGCATCGGCTTCATCGGAGAAATGGGCGGGCTAGGTCGTCGACTTCGATGCCGAAGATGATTTACGTCGAGGCAACACAAGATTAATCTCCAACTTCACCAAGTCATGAAACTTGTGAAGAAAACACTCTATACTACTTGGCAAGAGGTAGAGGATGAAGAAATAGGAAGTGGGTTCACTTTGGAATTGGATTTCTCACTCATTTTCACTAGTTGCCATTGATGGAGGCAAGCTTTCTTCATTGTTGAAGATGAAGAAGAAGAAGAAAGAATATGATAAGTCTATTAAAAATAGAAAATAACATGAATACTTATTATATACCAACCATGATTAGGTGTAGAGAATGAACTATGGTTAGGATGAATGGTTAGGGTTAAGCATGAGACAAAAATGGTGGACTTGTTCAAAGCTTCATGAAGCTTCAACAAAATCCAAAGAAAGCCACCATTTTTATCTTAAGCCAAAATGAAAAAAATAAATAGTTAATAAAATCAAAACCCTAACCATTACACAACCATGGTTTAATCTTTATACAAACTCAAGTTAGCATGTATCATCAAACATGATACAATCAAGTGCACACAAAAATATATCACATATACAATGTGCACATCAAGTGAGAAAATCCTTTTAAAGTGAACCAATACTAGTTAATGCAAAGTAATATATCAAATATATAATTATACATTAAATCATTAAATCAACACTTGATTCAATGATCCGGTCATGTCGCATATAACCGACTAGTATCCGATGTATCGACTTATCGAATCAATCCTCGATTCGATAACTAGGTTATATCGCATATAACCATTCGATACATTCATCGCGAGAATATAATACGGTATCACATACACGCATTATTCTCGGTCCCGCACATATCTTATATGAGCTCCTATTTCGTTTCGCTTGAGCCAGGAAACCTCTGTGTAGGACTCTAAAGACTCGTCAATACGCCGGCAGCAGATGATGATCATATCAATCACCCACAAGCCGCAAGCGGTCTGCTAAACGTAATGGCCACCCGGGTATTGAGCGATCAGAAGATCGACGAGCAAGCCCGCTCACACTCCTGTGAATCCAACCAGTAACACTTACCGTACAGTCCGGTCTGTTCGTCTGATATGTCGCATATCTCGCCTAAGGGTGGTAAACGTCAGACCCCAGTAGCTTGATAAGTCATGCCGACGTAAGGTCCATAACATTCGTGAAACTACTGATAACTCTTACCAGTATATCACTGCAACCCTGGCCAGGGATTTCCTGTTATGGCCAATCGTGCATAGCGCAACATCAACCCCCAATACCGGGAGAGACGAATCCCCTCCTATCGCTCATTGCCTCCATGTGAATCGGGACTGTACCCAAAAACCACCTGTTTGCACGACTCAGTAGAGCCGTGGTAGGGTGGAAATCAAAGCACAGTGGGAGACACACAAGACTCTATGACGATCTCGGGTCAACAGACTAAGCTGTACCAGTGTCACCAGAGAACTGCCATCTGACGTGAGGTATAATACCATCTGGGAGTTCTCGGCGAGTCCGTTCAGTGTACACAGTCTCCACTGAGCACCCGCATACCATCTCTGATGTCAAACACCAATGGATATGGGATCATCCATCGCCCATCACATGGGTCGAGAAGATATACGCTAGTCTACTCTGGAATATCAATGCCCCGTCTCGATATTCTCACGACTAGGAACATAGAAGGATGTACTCATGGACTATCCAGGCCCCACTAGTATGATCCGCATCATAGTCCTGGAAGTCGAGTACTCATCCTAAGGGCTTTATTAACAAGTAACAGAGAGACAGAAAATATACCTGTTAAGATAAAGAGCAACCAGATAGCGTACTATCATGTCGAGCAAGAAAGTCCTACCTATATATGACCCAGCATCCACTACAATATACATCTAATGTACAGTAATGGCCTCTAGGGCATACATATAACTAACAATTTTACGGTCACTCTAAAGCATATGCACATCAAGCATGTCATAAATGATTCAAACGCTAATAATATTCATGCAAAAGAACATTCTTGATGCCGTTAGAACGATCAAATTAAAGTCCCACCCGCTAGTGCCTCTAAACTCGAGAGTCCTGCGGAATAAAATCTCACTGATGGTCTACACCAGTTATGCCCCACTCTGACATAGAAGTCAACATACTATGAGATTCTCTTAACTCGCTAGGAAAACTACATAATGAGATCCTCACGACTCATTGGAAAATTAGCCATCATGAAATCCTCTCCATTCACGATAAAACAAACCCAAAAGTGCCACTGTACACCACATGTATATGACACTAAAGTCAATCTATGCCAAAGCCTCATCAGAGGCTCTAAAGATATCTATCGAAGACAAAAATCTACCAAAATGTTTTCGCCCTATGGACCTGAAGCTTTAAGTGCGCCATATACAATCCAAGGGCATAAACAATATCAATACTATCTTCTGTCTGGAAATATGTCTATCACATTGCGGTCCAATATTTAAGATACAAATCTTAGATTCAAAAGCCACAAAGGCCGAATCCATCTACTACTACGTCTGTCACGTTGTGTTCGAATGTCGAAGATCCCAAGCTTATGAGTCAACAAGTCAAAAAGACCGAATCAGACATACAAACTCATCGAGTTGTGTTCCAGCATCAGTGATATGAAGCAGACATAAAAACTCATCAAGTCACAAAGGCCGAATCGAAAATATGCCTATCATATTGCGTTCCAATATTGACAAGTATACTACTGCTTCCAGATCCAAAGATCCTAAAGATAAAGTGATCAACTCGTAAGAATCCATAAAGGAAGAGTCGATTCCCACAGCCCAATAAGTCACAAAGGCCAAACTCATCGAGTTGTGTTCCGGCATCAGTGATATGAATCAGACATACAAACTCATCAAGTCACAAAGGCCGAATCGAAAATATGCCTGTCATATTGCATTCCAATATTGACAAGTATACTACTGCTTCCAGATCCAAAGATCCTAAAGATAAAGTGATCAACTCGTAAGAATCCATAAAGGAAGAGTCGATTCCCACAGCCCAATAAGTCACAAAGGCCAGACTGTAAATCCAAGGGATGATGTGTTTGCCTCATTGCGTATCAATACTGGGAAACTAAAACCAAGCGGGTTCTGAAGATCCTGAGAGTAAGGAGATTGTCTAATAAGCATCCAAGAAGGAGAAGTCAATTCCAATAATCCAATAATTCAAAAAGACCGGGTTCTGGACTCACAGGATATTATATCTGTCGTGTTGTGTTTTAACATCACAGGTATATTGTTCAAAATCCTGAGGGTAAGACGATTGACCTATAAGCATCTTAAACGGTGGGGTTGATTCCTACGATTCATGATTATAGACCTAAGGGATAAAAGGATGAGGATGTGTGAAACTACGTCATCAAATCCTTAACTGCAGTATGTAAACTAATATCGTGGTATATAAACCAATAACCCTGTGGTATGGAAACCAATATCGTGGTATATAAACCAATAGTGTGGTATGGAAACCATGTGGTATGGAAACTAATATCATGGTATAGAAACTAATAGCGTGGTATGGAAACCATGTGGTATGGAAACAAATATCGTGATAATGGATCCAATAGAGTGGTGTGGAAACCCTGTGGTATGGAAACCAATATATAGCGTGGTATGGAAACCAATATCGTGGTATAGAAACCAATAGCATGGTATGGAAACCTTGTGGTATGGAAATCGATATCGTGGTATAGAAACCAAAAGCGTGGTATGGAAACCAATATCGTGGTATAGAAATCAAAAGTGTAGTACAGAAACCAAAAGCATGGTATGGAAACCATATGGTATGGAAATCAATATCGCGGTATAGAAACCAAAAATCGTGGTATGGAAACTGTTCCCCTCCGAAAGACGCGGGAAGACGCGATAAACGTCTAGCCTGAATTTCGGGGCAGATGCAAATTGGTGCTATCCGTCCACCTCTCCGAAGATGCCAAGTTGATTTATGGCACCATATATCGAAGGTTTAAACGGATGCGGCCGATGTAGCAGACTTCGTCAGATTCACCCTCGTTTGAGGGGGTTTTGATTGTGGGGACACTCTTCCCTGCAGGCGCAAGCCCCTGCAGTTAATTACGCTACCGCATCGCGGTAACAACTTTCTCCTTCTCCAGATGGTCACTTCGTGTCATGGGTGTTTGTTTTGTTTTTGGTTGCCCGTGGATTGTATACGGAGACTAATTTATGTTGTCGCCCGTATGACGTGGACTAGTTCAAATCCGTATTTTCTTAGATTTGGGTTTGGGGGTTGGGTTTAAGGATACGTTAGTCTAATTTGAGACTAAGATCAACTTAAATGTTTGTTAAGGATACGTTAGTCTAATTTTGGACTAAGATCAACTTGACAGTTTGTTAAGGACACTTTAGTCTAATTTTAAACTAAAGTCAGCTTACCATTTGTTAAGGATACGTTAGTCTAATTTTAGAATAAGATTACTTAACGGGATCATTTACATCCAACAAGAGAGTAACTAGGCTTTATTGTTTAGTTTAGTGATATTGCGGTCGATTATTTCAAGGACATTATGGTCCAATGTTAGTTTAAGAACATCTCGGTCCAGTGTTAGTTTAAAGACATCACGGTCGAGGTTAAGGACATCATAGTCCGTGAGTTTAATACCCCACAGTCAAATGTTAGTTTAAATACATCACGGTCGAGGTTAAGGACATCATAGTCCATGAGTTTAAGGACCCCACAGTCCAATGTTAGTTTAAAGACATCACGGTCGAGGTTAAGGACATCATAGTCCATGAGTTTAAGGACCCCACAGTCCAATGTTAGTTTAAAGAAATCACGGTCGAGGTTAAGGACATCATAGTCCATGAGTTTAAGGACCCCACAGTCCAATGTTAGTTTAAAGACATCACGGTCGAGATTAAGGACATCATAGTCCATGAGTTTAAAGATCCCACAGTCCAATGTTTAGAGATGTCATAGTCAGTGAAATGTGTGGTTGTCGGGACCCGTCACCTCTTTGAAAACGTTGAGGGATTACAACGACAAATATCAAAGGAGTGAAAAGATGTACCCTTGAACCAAGGTTGATTGGGGATCTGTAGTCCAATTTGGAACTAAGATCAATTAATTAGATTATGAGCTCATTGGCTTAGTTAAATCTGAATTGAGGACTTATGGCAAGTTTGGGCTAAGCCCAATTAGATTAGAAATGTTGGCTCTTTGTTGGACCATTAAACATTTGCCTAGGTTCAAGCCCACATTATTTAGCGTTGCTAAACCAGAGTTTGAGGGCTCTGATACATTTTTGTCTTTGACTGAGCATTAAACATTATAGCTCTGAGTTTTACTTTGTGTGTCATATGAAATGATCAATTTTGAGATTCAGTTGAAAGGGAGACATGTCTCTAGAATACTTAGCCAATTTAGCTAAGAATAGCGTTAAACACTAGAGAACAACGGTGTTAAACACTGGAAATAAAACCCTTAAATTAGCGTTAAACACTAGAAGACAACAGTGTTAAACACTGGAAATAAAATTCTCAAATTAGTGTTAAACACTAGAAGACAATAGTGTTAAACACTGGAAATAAAACTCTCGAATTAGTGTTAAACACTAAAGAGGAAGGAATCACGTGGGGACACGTGAGGGCACCCAAAGGTGGGGCCAGATCTCCTTTATTTTGTTCTCAGAATAAATAAGTGTTAAACACTTTTAGTCTTTAAGGCCGTCACGTGTGAGCACGTGATGGGCATCCATCCACTGGATATTAAAGGGATTTGTTAGGGGTCACGTAGGGACACGTGAGGGCGCACTAAATCAATATTGCCTTTGGATTTGTTCCCTTTATTTTGAGGGTCACGTGGGAGCACGTAAGGTATTGTCTCCAAGTATTTCTTTCTCATTTTAAGGGATCTGTTTTAGGGGTCACGTGGGAGCACGTGACCTAGTTTTATTCTTTCTTTTCTGATCATTGAGGATAGGGGTCACGTTTCACCACGTGACCAAGTTCTGTTTTTTCTTCTCTGCTCATTGAGAATGGGGGTCACGTGTTACCACGTGATCAAGTTCTTTATGTGCTTGGAGAGCTTTAAGTCTCTTGTTTTAAGAATTAAATTCTCTGTAGGGTTAAACCCTAATTCTGTTTTAGAGGAATTAAATTCCTGTGTATGTGGAAGAATTAAATTCTCAGTAGGCTTAAACCCTAATTCTGTTTTGGAGGAATTAAATTCCTATGAATTTGGGAGAATTAAATTCTCAAATAGGGTTAAACCCTAGTTCTGTTTTGGAGAATTTAAATTCCTATGAATTTGGGAGAATTAAATTCTCATATAGGGTTAAATCCTAGTTCTGTTTTGGAGGAATTAAATTCCTATGAATTTGGGGGAATTAAATTCCTTAAACTCAATTCTTCCTCTAAGTTTTAGATCTGCATGGCAGAATCTCCCCGATGAGAATTAAATTCTCAACTTGTGGGGAGATCTGCTTATGCAGATCTTCAACCAAAGAAAGAACTAAGTTCTTATTCAGAAGAGTTAAACTCTTAAATTGAGAATTAAATTCTCTTTGTTTTATTGAACTTAAATCTCTTTCCCTTTTCTCACCTAGGGTTTCTTTTCTCTGAAGAGATCTTTTTTTCTCTCTCTTGAGAATTAAATTCTCCTCTCTTTTTTCTCTCTGTTGTTGTTATCTCCCAAAAAAGTAGATCCCCTCTCTTCTCTTCTTGTCTCCTATTTATAAGAGAAAGAAAAGAATCAATTTGTTTTGTCAATCTTTCATTGAAAAATTTTAATTGATTTTGTAACCAACATGATCTTATAGATCACTCAGTGAATTTTATTTACCATTGGATTTTTAAACCAAAAGATCTTTGATCTGTTATTCAAATTTCAGGGAAATCTTTCCTTGTATAGAATTTTTCTGTAAATTTGTGATTTTTAATCACCATTGGATTTTTAATTCAACAGTGCTCCACTTTACAGAGCATAATTTTTTTGTTTGGAAAGATTTAGAGAAATATTTTTCCAGTTAGGGTTTTTGATTCCCTCTTAATCAGAATTTTATTCTATTAATTCATAGATCTTTAGGAACCCATCACGTGTTGGCACGTGACCCCATGATTAAGCATTTGACCAGAATTTAATTCTGTTGTTTTAAAGAACTCAGGAATTATCATGTGTGAGCACGTGACCCTTAGTCACGTGTGAGCACGTGATGCCCCATTAGGGGTTTTCCTTGTTATTTTATTATACCTTTAATTCTTTTCAGTGGGTTTAAAGGCCCATCACGTGTTGACACGTGACCCCACCGATTAATTATTTCCAATTATTTATTTTATTCAGTGCTTCAAGGCTTTGCCTGTAAATGGTCATGTGTCTGCACGTGATGCCCAGTCACGTGTGGGCACGTGATGCCTCATAACTTTTGATCCCGAATGAATTATGAGGTTCATAATATATCAAATCGAAGGATTTTTTAAGACACTTTTGATACCATCAGAATTTAGCTGTTTCTTATTCTGGAATCTATAAAAATGCAGCCCGGAAAATACTGGTTCGCATTTTCTTCCTTAGTTACACGTGCATAGCATATTTTTTCATAACTTTTGATCCCGGATGAATTATGAAGCCCATAATATATCAAATCGAAGGACTTTTTGAGACTCTTTCGATACCATCAGAATTTAGCTATTTCTCATTCGGGAGTCTATCAAAATGCAGCCCGGAAAATACTGGTTCGCATTTTCTTAAACGTATCGCTGCCATTTGATACCTTGGGCTCTTTTGCGCAGAATTTTTTTTTTTGGCGGGAACAAATGCCCCCCACTACTTTGCCCAGGTAAGTATATACGTGGGTGAAGTAGTGCAGAGTAATTCATAGCGTATGACCGATTTTGGGTTGGTATATAACTTTCAGAATCTTGATCTGAGAAAATAACGAGCGGACACAAGCGTCGTCATTTATCGTTGACTCAAATCTCGACTCTTAAGAGATATAGTTCCAAACCCTCAGCCCCATGAGCCGCACCCTTCCATTTCTTTATGTCTTACTCTGGCGTGAAGTAGTTTATATGCTCATGAGTAACTTCTCCATTTAAGTGGCATGTCGCTTTGGCAAGTGTAGCCCATAGATGGTAGATAACAGTTCATCTTGAACTCTTTATAAGGTAGCGATGGCTTAGGAAATAGGGTTAGGATCTGTTGCCTAAGACTTTCCAACTTTATGAGCCGTGAGAGTCTCATAAAGACTTTTCTCCCTACGGGTCGAGAGGATCTCGTAGGTGTATTTTCTCCTTAGGAATCGTGAGGATTCCTAAGTGTGCTTTCTCTCGAGAGTCGTAAGGATCTCAAAACGAATTTTACCGCTTATAAGTCGAGAGGTCTCGTAAGTGGTTGTTTCCCTCCTCGTTGATATTCGACTTCGGAGAGTGTGGCCCGTGGATAGTCCATGTTGACCTCTTTACAGGGCAGTGATGGCTTGGGGGACAGGGTTAGGATCTGCCACCCAAGACTTTTCAACTTTATAAGCCGTGAGGGTCTCACAAAGACTTTTCTCCCTACGAGTCGAGAGGATCTCGTAGGTGTATTTTCTCCTTAGGAATCGTGACGATTCCTAAGTGTGTTTTCTCTTGAAAGTCGTAAGGATCTCACAAGAGAATTTTCTTCCTTACAAGTCGAGAGGAATCGTAAGTGATTGATGAGTTGACCTACTCCCGAGTCAAAGCATTGCTTCAAAAGGGAGGTCGAGGGTTGACTTTGGTTTGTCTGTGTACCGCCGAGTCATGGAACTGGGAACTTTGCCGCGGTTCCGCTTTGCTGACATTGTATATTCCTGCAGAGACACTGATTTCTCTGCGGGTCGGCGCGAATCGAGATGCTCTCGCCAAGGATGTTGATTTCCCTGAATCGAGGTATTTGCCAAGGACACTGATTTCCTCAGAGTTGAGACGAATTGAGGTATTCCTGCAAAGACACTGATTTCCTTGCGGGCCGACGTGAATCGAGATGCTCTCACCATGGACGCTGATTTCCCTGAATCGAGGTTTTGCCAAGGACACTGATTTCCCTGGAGTCAAAACGAGTCGAGGTATCCCTGCAAAGACACTGATTTCTCTGCGGGTCGACGCGAAACGAAGTGCTCTCGTCAAGGACGCTGATTTCCCTGAATCGAGGTTTTTGCCAAGGACACTGATTTCCCTGGAGTCGAAACGAATCGAGGTATTCCTGCAATGACACTGATTTCTCTGCGGGTCGACGCGAATCGAAGTGCTTTCGTCAAGGACGTTGATTTCCTTGAATCGAGGAGGTTGCCAAGGACACTGATTTCCCTGGGGTTGAGACGAATCGAGGTATTCCTGCAAAGACACTGATTTCTCTGCGGGTCTACGCGAATCGAGATGTTCTCGTCAAGGACGCTGATTTCCCTGAATCGAGGTATTTGCCAAGGACACTGATTTCCATGGAGTTGAAACGAATCGAGGTATTCCTGCAAAGATGCTGATTTCTCTGCGGGTCGACGCGAATCGAGGTTTTTCCAAGGACACTGATTTCCCTGGGGTTGAGACGAATCGAGATATTCCTGCAAAGACACTGATTTCTCTACGGATCGACGTGAATCAAGGTCCTCTCGCCAAGGATGTTGATTTCCCTGAATCGAGGAGGTTGCCAAGGACACTGATTTCCCTGGGGTTGAGACGAATTGAGGTATTCCTGCAAAGACGCTGATTTCTCTGTGGGTCGACGCGAATCAAGGTGCTCTCGTCAAGGACGCTGATTTCCCTGAATTGAGGAGGTTGCCAAGGAAACTGATTTCCTTGGGGTTGAGACGAATCGAGGTATTCCTGCAAAGATGCTGATTTCTCTGCGGGTCGACACGAATCAAGGTGCTCTCGTCAAGGACACTGATTTCCCTGAATCAAGGTTTTTGCCAAGGACACTGATTTCCTTGGGGTTAAGACGAATCGAGGTATTCCTGCAAAGACGCTGATTTCTCTGGGGGTCGACGCGAATCAAGGCGCTCTCGTCAAGGACACTGATTTCCCTGAATCGAGGTTTTTGCCAAGGACACTGATTTCCCTGGAGGTCGGTTCACTTGTTTCCGAGACGGAGCGTTGATCCGGGGGGGAGGTCATTGGATGACTCTAGGTTGTCTGTGGACCGTAGAGTCTTGGAACTAGAGACTTTGCCATGGCTCCGCTTTATTAACGTTGCATCCGAATCCTGCTGGAATGAAGAGGAACGCCGTTGTTGGTCTCCAGACTGTAGATGTGGTCGTCGAGACTTGGAACTATGGACTTTGCCATGGCTCCGATTGGTGATGTCGCGTCCGAATCCTGCTGGAATGAGGAGGAACGCTGTCGTGGGTCTCCAGGCTATAGATGTGGCCGTCGAGACTTAGAACTAGGGACTCTGCCGTGGCTCCGAGATTGATTTTCGCGTCTGAATCCTGCTGGAATGAAGAGGAACGTCATCGTGGGTCTCCAGGCTGTAGATGTGGCCGTCGAGACTTGGAACTAAGGACTTTGCCATGGCTCCGCTTGGTGATGTCGCGTCCGAACGCTGTCGTGGGTCTCCAGGCTGTGGCCGTCGAGACTTGGAACTGGTGACTTTGCCATGGCTCTGAGATTGATTTTCGCTTATAAATCCTGCTGGAATAAGGAGGAACGCCATTGTTGTTCTCTAGGCGTTAGACATGGCCGTCGAGATTTAGAACTAGGGACTTTGCCGTGGCTCCGAGATTGAATTTCACGTATAAATCCTGCTGGAATGAGGAGGAACGCCATTGTTGTTCTCTAGGCTGTAGACATGGCCGTCGATATTTGGAACAAGGGACTTTGCCATGGTTCCGAGATTGATTGTCGTGTCTAAATCCTGCTGGAATGAGGAGGAACACTGTCGTGGGTCTCCAGGCTGTAGATGTGGCCGTCGAGACTTGGCTCTCTATCTGATGGAGCCTGGTAGAATGATATGGTTCCCTTTTTGTTTGTGCCCCTAGATTGTATTTAGGGATCGATTTGATCTCACCTGTAGGGCAAAAGTTTCATTTCATATGTATATTTTTTTTTCTTTCCGCGATGCTCTATCATTTCAGCTTTTTGTATCGCGCAAGTCGCGATTGCCCAAGCATTTCGGCTATTTTTCGCGGTGCCCAACCATTTCGGCTATTTGTTTTATTTACTCGCTGCTTTCTATTGCGAGTTGCCCAATCATTTCGGCTGTTTTTGTATGCATACATTTTTACTTGCTGATTTCGTTGCAAGTTATCCCATCATTTCGGCTATTTCATATGTATTTTTGGCTCGCTGATTTTTTTTATCGCGAGTGTGGAACTTGAAATCTGATGCCAATCTTAGCATCAGCATCGCTACCACTGGGACATTTCCAGGAGTGAATCATCATATGCCATGAAAGGACTTGGAATTTGATACCGATTTAGGCATCAGCATCGCTACCACTGGGACATTGCCAGGAGCGAATCATCATATGCCATGAAAGGACTTGGAATTTGATACCGATTTAGGCATCAACATCGCTACAACTGGGATATTTCCAGGAGCGAATCATCATATGCCTCTGTCGATGTTGATCAAAGGTGGCTTAGCAAACAGGGTTAGGATCCCGTCGACTAAGGATTTTGACTTCATGAGCCGTAAGGGTCTCATAAAGGTGTTTCTCCCTACGAGTCGTGAGGATCTCGTAGGTGCTTTTTCTCCTTAGGAATCGTGAGGATTCCTAAGTGTGTGTTCTTTTATCAGTCGTAAGGATCTTACAGGAGTGTTTTCTCCTTACAAGTCGAGAGGACCTATAAGTGTTTGTTCACCGTGTGAGCATATCTCTAGTCACTGGTAGGACTCTGTTAGGGAAATGTTCATTCGTGCCCATGGATTGTATACAAGGGTCAATATTGAACCGCTTGTAGGGCAGTATTGGAGATTGTGATGGCTTAAGAACAGCTTCAGATCCCTGTAGCTTAAGGCTTTTGAACCCTATGAGCCGTGAGGGTCTCAAAGGGGAATTCTCCTTACGAGTCGTGAGGATCTCGTAAGTGTAATTTCTCCTTAGGAATCGTGGGGATCCCTAATGTTAGTTATATGTATGCCCTAGAGGCCATTACTATACATAGGATGTATATTGTAGTGGATGCTGGGACATATATAGGGAGGACTTTCTTGCTCGACATGATAGTATGCTATCTGGTTACAATTTACCTTAACGTGTATGCTGATTGTCTCTCTGTTACATGTTGGTAAAGCCCTTAGGATCTGTACTTGACTACCTGGACTATGATGCGGATCATACTAGTGGGGACATGGTAGTCCATAAGTACATCCTTCAAAGTCCCTAGTCGTGGGTGTATCGAGACGGGGCATCGATATACCAGAGTAGACTAGCGTGTACCTTCTCGACCCATATAGATGGGCGATGGATGATCCCATATCCATCGGTGTTTGACATCAGAGATGATATACGGGTGCTCAGTAAAGACTGGGTACACTGGACGGACTCGCCGAGAACTCCCAGATGGTATTATACCTCACGTCAGATGGCAGTTCTCTGGTGACACTGGTACAGAGTAGTCTGTTGACCCGAGATCGTCATAGAGTCTTGTGTGGTTCCCACTGTGCTTTGATTTCCATCTTACCACGTCCAAGAGGGCGTGCAAAACGGTGGTTTTTGGGTACAGTCCCGAGTCACATGGAGGCAATGAGCGATAGGAGGGGATTCGTCTCTCCCGGTATATGGGGGTTGATGTTGCGCTGTGTTCGATTGGCTATAACAGGAAATCCCTGGCCAGGGTTGCTGAGATTTACTGGTAAGTGTTACCAGTAGTTTCTCGAACAGTTATAGACCTTATATCGACACGACTTATTGAGCTATTGGGGTCTGACGTATACCACCCCTAGGCGAGATATGCGACATATCAGACGATCAGACCGGACTGTACGGTAGTGTTACTGGTCGGATTCACTGGAGTGTGAGCGGGCTTGCTCGTCGATCTTCAGATCGCTCAATACCCGGGTGGCCGTTACGTTTAGCAGACCGCTTGCGGCTTGTGGATGCTTGATATGATCATCATCTGCTGCCGGCGTATTGACGAGTCTTTAGAGTCCTACACAGAGGTTTCCTGGCTCAAGCGAAACGAAATAGGAGCGCATATGAGATATGTGCGGGACCGAGAATAATATTGTATGCGATACTGTATTCGATTCTCGCGATGTGACATCGATCGGTTATATGCGATATAACCGGGTTATCGGATCAAGTGTTGATTCGATAAGATGTTACTAATGATACCCGTCGGTTATGTGCGTCATGACCGGGTCGTTAAATCAAGTGTTGATTTAATGATTTAATGCATAATTATATATTTGATATATTACTTTGCATTAACTAGTATCGGTTCACTTTGAATGGATTTTCTCACTCGGGTGTGCGCATTACATATGCGATATGATTTTTGTGCACTTGATTGTATCATGTTTGATGATACATATCTTTTTGTTAAGTGTAATGAATTAAACCTAGGTTAAATAAATGATTAGGGTTTTCTTTTATTCATTCATTTATATTTTCATTTGTATTTAAAAGATAAATGAGAAAAGGAAAAGAAGTCAAAAATGGTGGCTATTTTTGTTTTCAACTTGAAGCTTCATGAAGCTTTCTTCATGTCACCATTTTTGTCTCATCTCCTTTACCCTAACCATTCTTTAACCTTGGTCAATTCTCTACACTTAACTTGGGTTAAAATTATGATAAGAATAAAATTATTATTCTTTTTATAATAACTCATCATCTTCTTGCTTTCTTCTTCTTCTTCACTTCATGAAGAAAACCTCCACTACATCAATGGTGGATTGATGATTAGAGTGAGAAATCCAATTCTAAAGTCTACCCACTTCCTATTTCTTCATCCTCTACTTCTTGCCAAGTAGTAGAGTGTGTTTCCTTCACAACTTTTCAAGGTTTGGTGAAGGTGGAGCTTGATTCATCGATGCCTCGACGTAGATCATCTTCGGCATGGACATCGACGACCTAGCTTGCCCATTCTCCGACGAAGCCGACTCTAGAGCCCGGATTTGATTTGGACAGCGGAGATGACCTCGTTGCGGAGCCGTGGAGGTGGTGGACCGGATCTACAAAGGTTGTATTTCCGTATTCCCTTAGTTAATTGTTAACTAGTTCTTGTTCGCCTAGATATCTAGCAAACGATCCGTACTTTAGGGTTTGTAGGCACCATAATTCCCGAAATTGCCATGGTTGATGGCTTGGGAGACCTCAGTAGAGTGCCTAGGAACCCTGCAGTGGTATCAGAGCCTAGCTAGAGCCTTAGGCGAAGTCCAGACGGAAATTGAAGTCCGAACGAACCCGGAATTCCAAATCAAATATGCTCTCTGTACAATTTTTAAAATCTGGCATTTTTCCACATTAAAAATGTTCAGAAAAATCAGCAGGTGAATATGTGAAATACTGTGAAATTCGTGCCCCTGATTCCTCCATATTGCCGCGCTTCCGCGGCACGAGCTAGCCTCGTGCGGCGGTTGCGCGGCGGTACGGGCACTCTGTACTAGAATTTTTACACAGTATCTCATAATTATTAATTCTGGATTTTCTGGGTATTTTTAATATTTATTCCAGAGTTCAATTTTTCTGAGTTGATTTGGGGATTCGGTGTTTCGATCGGGATATCAAATTTTGTCTGTGTGGCTTTCCGGATAAATTTTAGGATATGTTAAAAAGTTTGACCGGATATAAATACCCACTTTTTCCCCTGTCGGGAAATTTCCAAGTGTTGGATTTTTCCGTAGTTTAACGACGTTCTAAGTAGTGCAAGTAACGCGATGGTCCCTCTAGAAGACACAAACCTTAACTCGATTATGTGACCGTCTTGAACTGCCCTTTGAACCTTCGGGTTTGGGGCAGTACGGCGTGCCACATGTGAGGCGTTGGCTTGACCCTTCTACGGCTGGATCGTTGGTACTGAGGCACGAACGGAATGTTGTTAGACTTGTTTCATGTGTTGATCTGTTTCGGGAAAACTTGGGTGTTCGATTGTTCGATCGGAAAGTTTAACATTTTCTATTTATCTGGAATGGGATACAATAATTGGAATTCACAAATAAGTTATATGATAACTGAATGAATGTTATAAACGTAGCAATTTAGTCTCACTTGATCGGTTGCCACGGAATTTTGATGTGATCAAAAGTCCGTCGCAATCACGTAGCGTACGCGGATACTCGCCGGGTAAACTTAATAGACAGCCTCACTCCATAGCCCCGACCAAGTGACTGTAGGAGAACCCCGTCGCCGAAAGCATCCCTCCGGGTGCTCGCGGTAGCGGTGTTCCGCCTTGGTGCACTTCGTCGACGGTATTGGGGGTGCGGCCGTCTACTGAAGTTTGCGACGAGCATTCGATCAGGATGTCGGGAATCTTGTTGAATTGCCCGACTTGATATTGAAAAGTGTTTTCGATAATGAGACTAAAATGCGGGGTTTATAATTGTTAGGCATGCGATGTCTAAGAAATTCATTTGGTCAGGCATGCGATGTCTGAGGTGATTGCGGATTCCAACTGTTGTAGTTTTACACTTTCTTTTCTGTGACCGTAAGTGTAATATGTGATATCGCCGGTTTCGTTGCTATATGTCAACGACAATTGGGGTATGCATATTTACTTACGTTGATGACATCTGATGTTATGTGTTGCTGGATATGTTATATTGGATCGTCGTGTTTGAATAGCCGGGGGTTTTTATGTGAGATGAGTGTTTTTCATTTTCATTCATGTAAAAACTTGTATGTAATATTCTTTTATTGGGGCGCTTCCAGGTTGCGGGAGTTGTCGCCGTTTGTATATTATTTTCTTTTCCGCACTAGGATAGACCCAAGGAGGAGGGCACAAGTAACCGGGTTCTGGAGTCCAGTGGGAGACCAACTCGAGGAGTCGAGTCCGGGTCTCCTAACTCCAGAATTGGTAGGGTTGCTTGCCGCTCTCGTAGGGGTCTAGGGGTGTGGGTTTGGCTATTCATCACGACCGTGGAATCCGTGTTTTATACTGGCTCGTATTGAAAACACGGACGTCCTAGTATATCCAATATTTCATATGATTCTTCTGCTGCGATATCTGTGATGAGATCATGTGATGTTTCTGTAATGGATATAGTATATAGTATATATGATATATTATATAGATGTTACTTATGTTTTACACCCGCGCTAGCCCTGCCCTGCTCTGCCGTTAGTTACCTAACCTAACGGTGCACGAGGGGACATCGAGGCGAATGCGGATGGCATAAGTGTACGTCATATCTATCTGTGATGTTTAGGTACTTAAATGATGGGACTTCATTAATGTGATTAATGAAATAAAAGAAACCTAAGATGTTGTAGAATCGAATTTCAAAATAAAACAGGTAGCTACAGTTCTTGCTTTGCACAGCGGTATATGAGATATATCCTGCACCTTATTCGATGAGGAAAGGACCGAGATCCCTTCACCGGGAGTGACTCCTTTAGCAATAACTGGCAGATGCTACACACTCGGTTTGTCTTTTGATTGCTTTTAAGTGTTTTTGCTTTGCACAGCGATATATGCGATATATCCCGCACCTCATTCGACGAGAAAAGGACCGACGATCCCTTCACCGGGAGTGACTCCTTTAGCAAAACTACAAAAGCCTCAAAAGCACTCCATTTTCAAAATCATTTGATTCTACAACGATATAAAGTTCATTACGCAAAAGGTTTTCTTAAAAACCTGTCGTAGCCCTCCGTCATTTCAGATAGGTACTAGTTAGTATTCGTGCTGCGTTTGTTGACTCAGTCAAGGCGTAGTGTGCGGTAGCTGATTATTGCTTATCTGCAAAGCATATGATGCGATTGGATTAGGGTAGTCGTGCGGCCTTGTTGACTCAGTCAAGGGTCGTGCGGGTGGGTTTAATTCAATCGAGAAATGACGGGTTGAACTTTACTTGCGGTCTATGGTTTGTTGACTCAGTCAAGGTCATAGATCGCATGGGGCAAAATATTATCGGGAATTTCAAGTGTTGAAATTTGCAATGAGATTGCATACCTTCTATGAGATAGTTGGATCCCGATACCCGCTGCGAGTAAGTGTTACTCCTGGGAGAGTTTTATACATTACAATTAGCCGATCAAGTAGGTGTCTAGAAAGGTGTCAACGGGGTTAAGCCTCTGGGAAAACGAGGTTTACAGTAATTAGGTTCGTGCGAAAGCACGGGGGACCTCCCTCAAAGTACCGACACTGGCCTGGCTGAAAGATTGGCGAACTTGTAGTGTGTAATTAATCCCGGCTAGTCTTTCCTTTTAGGGTTTGAAGGAAGATTTGATAAAAAGCAGTGGGAGCCATCCTGATTAGATAAAATAATAACCAATCTATTCTTGACAGAGCGCACGCTGAGTGTTTTCTTCTCTCTCTCTCCTGGTAGCGACCATATCACGCCTTAATCAAGATAATAATACGGAATATTGACCGAACCCGCTTGTTATACTGAGCTGGGGAACGTTGGTCCCGCTCCAACTTATAAATGTTATAAGACAGAGCAGGAAATTAGGGATTACCAGAATTCCCGTGCCGCCCAAACGAAGAGAGTGCATGCTGATGCATCATCTTCGGGTGTGTTCATTACGAAGAACTGTTTCTCAGTATCCTTTACGTCCTGGGTATGTGATACCAGATCAGGATCCCAGATATGTAATTTGTTACATAGGGCTACAGAGAGGTAGAGAACTGAGAACGGGTGATAAGTTTCATGAGGCAGAAAACGGGGCAAGTGTTGCATCCAAGTCTGTCGGTCACTGTCACCCTGTATTACCTGAATACATTGATTCTGAACGAATGTTATTAGATACCGAACCTGATATACAAAATCATATCACTCTCTTTATTAGTAAAGAAACGATAAAATTTTGTGTTGTTGGATAATGTTTTGAACATTTCCTATATCAAAAGTTGATCGGTTCAGGCACGTTATCTAAAAGCGTTGATGTTCTAAATCAAACTACAGTTCTTAGTATACGGATCACACACAAGAGGAAGAGTTCAGAAATGAACGAATTCTTCTTGAGGCATTGTAGACTAGGTCAGATCAATGTGACCCGACTAGCTAGAGTTACATATAGATGCATATTTAAATCAGTTTGAATTTACATCTTGTGAAACTCGCCAGTCATGTCACAAAGGTAAGATGACCATAGCTCTGTTTATTGGAAACAGAGAAAGAGTTATTGAACTCTCGGGATGATACATGTAGGTCCCCTGTCTACACATGCCAAGACCGGTTCTTTATACTTCATTATATTCTCTGATAATCTCTCAAGATTCAGTCATATGTTCCTGTTGAAACATGAGTCCGAACCTTTTGAGATATTCACAGAATATAAGTTGGAAGTAGAGAACCTAAACGGGTATAAGTATTATGTCCTATGATGAGATCAAGGAGGAGAATACTTGAGCACGGAAATCCTGGATTATTCTAAAGGAGAATGAGATTCTCTCTCAGCATTACTCCTCTGAATACACCATAGCACGATGGTATATCGGGGCGGAGCAGATACACCCTATTTGATATGGTGTGCTCTATGATGAGTACTACTGAGTTACCTTTTTCCTTTTGGGAGTTATGCGCTTGAGAAGCTGCATACCTATTGAATAGGGTTCGAATCAAATCAATGCCTACCACTTCATATGTGATATGAAAAGCGAAGAGCCCATGTCTTAAGTTAGTTAAGATTTGGGGTTGTCCGGCCTATGTCTAAAAGCAAAATCCGGACAAGCTCGAGGCAAGGTCAGTTATGTACAACTGGAAAGGTTCCAGCTATACTAACTACAGCTGATGATTTGAAAGAACCAAAGGATTCGATAGTTACCAACGAACCTCAGCCTCTCCGCCGATCTAGTAGGGTTCCTCACCCACCTGAGAGATACTTCTGTTTCTCTATGACAGTGGGAGCGAAGATTGCATCATGAGATGATGACCCAACTAGTTTCGAGCTGGCCATCAAGAGTGAGACTCTGTAAGAATGGCTGGATGTTTATCGATCTGAGATGGAATCCTTATACACCAACAAAGTATAGACTTTGGTTGCTATATCTGAAGGGTTAAATCCCCATCAGGAGCAAGTATATCTTGAGAAGATTACTTGGTGTAGATGGAAAAGTTGAGACGTTCAAAGCTAGACTTGTTAAAGGTTTTCTTCATTGACCAGGCGTGGATCATGATGAAACCTTTTCAAGGATCTATGCTTAAGTCCATCCAGATCCTACTTACCACGGCTACATACCATGACTACGATATCTGGTGGTTGGGTGTCTTGACTGCTTTTCTAAATGATGATTTAGAAGAGTGCGTCTGTAAGTACACAGCCAGAGGGCTTCGTAGACAGTGGGAGCAGCGGAAACGTGTGCAAGATGCTTTATAGGATAAAGCAGGCATCGCGGAGTTGGAACATCTGTTTTGATGGATTGGTCAAAGAGTTTGACATCATCAAAATGGTAGATGAACCTTGTATAAACAAAAAGGTAGTAGGGAGTATGGTGGTGATCCTCGTAGAGTACGTGGATAATATACTCTTGATAAGAAAAGAGTTTCCTATGCTACGCTCGGTCAATCTCCGCTTATCACAAAGATTCTCCACTTAGATCAAAGTGATACCTACTAAATCCTGGATTTTGGATCTATGAGATAGATCTAAATGGATGTTAGAATTCTCACTAGATGTAGTGGGATGGTATCAAACGATCCTGGGGAGAATCACTGGAAGGGTTCCAGGGTGATAAAGACGACTGAATGTCAGTCGCAGGCATTGTCTTAACCCTCAGTAAAGGGACGGTATGTTGGAAGAGTTCCAAGCTGGATACCGTGACATACTAGACGATAAAGGCAGGATACATCGCTACTTAAGATGCTACCAAAGAGGCAGTCTGGGTGTATATAGGTTCATGAGATGAACTATGTTCCTACCATTGTGAGACAATGGAGTTGTGGCTTATGCCAAGGAACGCCCGTCCCATCAGTGATCCAGACATATTCTAAGGCAGTATCACTTGATCATGGAGATAGTTGATCTCCAGGGTGATCGAGGTTTGGAGAGTAGACTCTGAGGACAACACAGCGGATCCACTCACAAAGGCCTGTTCCCAGAGAGAGACTTTTATGGGATGGTTGAGTATGAGATACTGCAACCACTGCTACAGATGGCCCTAGTGCAAGTGGGAGATTGTTAGTTATATGTATGCCCTAGAGGCCATTACTATACATAGGATGTATATTGTAGTGGATGCTGGGACATATATAGGGAGGACTTTCTTGCTCGACATGATAGTATGCTATCTGGTTACAATTTACCTTAACGTGTATGCTGATTGTCTCTCTGTTACATGTTGGTAAAGCCCTTAGGATCTGTACTTGACTACCTGGACTATGATGCGGATCATACTAGTGGGGACATGGTAGTCCATAAGTACATCCTTCAAAGTCCCTAGTCGTGGGTGTATCGAGACGGGGCATCGATATACCAGATTAGACTAGCGTGTACCTTCTCGACCCATATAGATGGGCGATGGATGATCCCATATCCATCGGTGTTTGACATCAGAGATGATATACGGGTGCTCAGTAAAAACTGGGTACACTGGACGGACTCGCCGAGAACTCCCAGATGGTATTATACCTCACGTCAGATGGCAGTTCTCTGGTGACACTGGTACAGAGTAGTCTGTTGACCCGAGATCGTCATAGAGTCTTGTGTGGTTCCCACTGTGCTTTGATTTCCATCTTACCACGTCCAAGAGGGCGTGCAAAACGGTGGTTTTTGGGTACAGTCCCGAGTCACATGGAGGCAATGAGCGATAGGAGGGGATTCGTCTCTCCCGGTATATGGGGGTTGATGTTGCGCTGTGTTCGATTGGCTATAACAGGAAATCCCTGGCCAGGGTTGCTGAGATTTACTGGTAAGTGTTACCAGTAGTTTCTCGAACAGTTATAGACCTCATATCGACACGACTTATTGAGCTATTGGGGTCTGACGTATACCACCCCTAGGCGAGATATGCGACATATCAGACGATCAGACCGGACTGTACGGTAGTGTTACTGGTCGGATTCACTGGAGTGTGAGCGGGCTTGCTCGTCGATCTTCAGATCGCTCAATACCCGGGTGGCCGTTACGTTTAGCAGACCGCTTGCGGCTTGTGGATGCTTGATATGATCATCATCTGCTGCCGGCGTATTGACGAGTCTTTAGAGTCCTACACAGAGGTTTCCTGGCTCAAGCGAAACGAAATAGGAGCGCATATGAGATATGTGCGGGACCGAGAATAATACTGTATGCGATACTGTATTCGATTCTCGCGATGTGACATCGATCGGTTATATGCGATATAACCGGGTTATCGGATCAAGTGTTGATTCGATAAGATGTTACTAATGATACCCGTCGGTTATGTGCGTCATGACCGGGTCGTTAAATCAAGTGTTGATTTAATGATTTAATGCATAATTATATATTTGATATATTACTTTGCATTAACTAGTATCGGTTCACTTTGAATGGATTTTCTCACTCGGGTGTGCGCATTACATATGCGATATGATTTTTGTGCACTTGATTGTATCATGTTTGATGATACATATCTTTTTGTTAAGTGTAATGAATTAAACCTAGGTTAAATAAATGATTAGGGCTTTCTTTTATTCATTCATTTATATTTTCATTTGTATTTAAAAGATAAATGAGAAAAGGAAAAGAAGTCAAAAATGGTGGCTATTTTTGTTTTCAACTTGAAGCTTCATGAAGCTTTCTTCATGTCACCATTTTTGTCTCATCTCCTTTACCCTAACCATTCTTTAACCTTGGTCAATTCTCTACACTTAACTTGGGTTAAAATTATGATAAGAATAAAATTATTATTCTTTTTATAATAACTCATCATCTTCTTGCTTTCTTCTTCTTCTTCACTTCATGAAGAAAACCTCCACTACATCAATGGTGGATTGATGATTAGAGTGAGAAATCCAATTCTAAAGTCTACCCACTTCCTATTTCTTCATCCTCTACTTCTTGCCAAGTAGTAGAGTGTGTTTCCTTCACAACTTTTCAAGGTTTGGTGAAGGTGGAGCTTGATTCATCGATGCCTCGACGTAGATCATCTTCGGCATGGACATCGACGACCTAGCTTGCCCATTCTCCGACGAAGCCGACTCTAGAGCCCGGATTTGATTTGGACAGCGGAGATGACCTCGTTGCGGAGCCGTGGAGGTGGTGGACCGGATCTACAAAGGTTGTATTTCCGTATTCCCTTAGTTAATTGTTAACTAGTTCTTGTTCGCCTAGATATCTAGCAAACGATCCGTACTTTAGGGTTTGTAGGCACCATAATTCCCGAAATTGCCATGGTTGATGGCTTGGGAGACCTCAGTAGAGTGCCTAGGAACCCTGCACCTAAGTGTGTCACTCCCTTGTGAGTCGTAAGGATCTCACGCAGGTATTTTCTCCTCACAGGGTCGAGAGGACCTTGCAAGTGTCTTTTAACGAGATTGCGCCCTTTCGGGTTTTCACAAACTTGCCGGTAGTCCTGCTTTTTTTTTTACTCACGGAGCCCTTTCGGGTTTTCATCCGTGCCCATTTTGCTTGTGGACATACCCCCTTTTTTTCTTTTTTCTTTTAACGAGTCTGCGCCCATTCGGGTTTTCACAAATATCGCCGGTAGTCTTGCTGTTTTTACTCACGGAGCCCTTTCGGGTTTTCATCCGTGCCCATTTTGCTTATGGACATACCTTTTTTTTTACCACGTCAGCCTGAAGATGCCGCGGGTTGGTAGTAGTTTATAGACGTCTCGGTCAGTTGCAAGTTTTAGGACATTACGGTCCATCATTAGTTTAGGGACGTTTCGGTCCGCTGTAGCTTTGAGGAGAAGTTTCGCCGGATGTTTTATGAACAAGCAGGTTTCTCCTTGATAGACCTTGTCACATAATCCAAGGGTTTTGGCACTGCTCCTACCCCCAGCTCCTCTACGTTATCTCCTAACGCCGAGTGAGCTGCTTTGTTACTTAACGACAAATGAGCGATCATATGGCAACTTGCCACATAATCTTCGGATTCTTCTGACAAGTCGTCTCCCTCATCATTGTCGTTATCTTCATTCTCAAGGATGTGACTGAGGAACTCTTGAAGCGTGACCGGGGTTCGCGTCCTCTGGTTGTATTCTTTCAGCGCGTCAATATGCTTTTGCAGATCCGTGTGCTTGTCGTTAGACAACGCGAGCTTTTTGGTCTTCTTATTTTTCTTCGAAGACTATGACGGCTGTTCCTAGGTGCTTTGCCCATTGCTATTAATTCCCGATGTTGGGCGTGGTTTCAGCATCCCGTCGATGATCCCCGGTTCTTGTGGGCATTTCCACCTGATCGCCCGAAATGTTTGAAAATCTTTCAGCATCTTTTTAGTTTTTCCGAAAGAACAACTTCCCATGGAGCTTCCTTTATGAATGAGCACGATGCCCCCGGCATGTCCGTCTTTTTCGGAGCATGTGGTTGTGGCGGATTTACCTTCCAGTTTTCGGACAGCGCGAACTTGCCCTGTTGATACTGGTCTTCAACCCAATTTTTGAAGACGTAGCAGTCTTCGATTGGATGGCCCAATACTCGATGGTAGGGGCAGTAATTGGGATCGTTGACATCGTTCGGTTGCGGTGGGTGTCTCGACTCCGGTAGAGTAATGAGCCCATTGCGCACTGCCAGTTCAAACAGTTTCCTTGTTTTATCCTGAGGAAATGAGTAAGGACGTCCCAACTTCTCATCGAGGGACTGCCGCTTGTTGCTTTGGCGAACAACCGGTCTCGGGCCACTCGGTTGTTGTTGAGCGTTGGCGAAGAAGATTGCTTTCCCTTTGCCCTTTTCATTCCGAGGCTCCGACTTTGAAGGGGAAGGCTTATGGGCCATCTGGTCCATTTGAGCCAGCTTGTCGATCAAGACCTGGAAAGTGGTCGGCTTGAAGAACATCATGAATGTAGAAATGGTCGCCTGACGGTCGAGGGTCCTTACGAACATGCCTACGGCTGGAGCTTCCTCTATGTGCTGTTCGCACTTTGACCATATGTTTCGCCACCGTATTGCATACTGGACCCATGTTTCGCCTGGTTTTACCCTGGCGTTAATCAATGTGGTGATCGAGGTGCGTTCACTAGCACTCGCGAATCGCTGGGTGAATAACAACTCCATTTCTGCGAAAGTCTTGACGGAGTCGTTTTGAAGTTCGGAGTACCACTCAAATGCCGTCTCCGACAAGCTGCCGACGAATTGGCGGAGCAAAAGCTTATCATCACCCTCGGTGTTGCCGCAAAGAGCCCTGAACTGAGCGAAATGTTGATGGGGATTGCATGTCCCCTTATACACATGGAATTTGGGGATTGTGTATCCCGGCGGGTACTTTATTTGGTCATACCAGCCTGGATACGGTCGCCCAGTTTTAACGACTTGGCAAGCCGCTTCATTTGCCTGGTGAGCTCATATTTGCTGAGCAATATAGTCATCCAGAACGGCCTTGGAAATAGTTTCTTCTTTGGCTGCTAAAAGAGCCAGAGGAGGATTCGACGTCTCCGCTCTGTCGTCTTCAATAATGATCGGAGGGTCTTCAGCTGGAGGATCCGGCTGTAACATCATCCCGACCATGTCTTGGAAGAGAAGTGCCATTCGTTTTATGTTGGCAGCTTGTTCCGCAGCTTCTCTGTTCTTCTTTTCGAGGACTCTACGTAGGAAGTCAGCATCAGTTTCTTGTTCGTGACGCTGCTTCGATGACGCCTCCGGGCTTTCTTTTGGTCCGGTGAGCGCGGCCATTGCAGTCAGTATCTCCTGAAGCTCTTGCTATTGTTGTTCATGAGCCCTTGTTATTGATCGGGTGAGCAGTCGGTGGCCCGTCGAAGTGCGGCTTTCCTCTTTTCCCGAAGCCATGTAAACTGTATGCACCTTTATGCCCCCAAACTTGGAGCGTTTGGGCTCAGCGTCTTTGCGATCTGCCGTAGTCATAGGGGCTTTCTCTGGCCTCCTTCTCTTTTGAGCAGTTGACGTTGAGGGGGCCGATGCAGCGGGCACCCATATGGTTGTCGTCTTTCGTGGCTTGCCAGGACGGTTCTCTTCCTGCTGGACCTTTAGCTTCTTCTGTCGACGGGGATAGTCTTGATCAATCACCGACTCTTGGACCCGTCGCCAGACTTTGTAAACTTTGGAGGACAGCCGTTGATGGGGCTGATCTGGCTTTATTTCTGTAACATTCTCCACCGGTGGAGGAGATCTTTTCAGTACGGCGGTAAGAGAGTTCCTACACACCTTGTTCAGCAGTTCGAAGCTATTTCCGGTTGGAACAGCAGCATTGACTTCCACCATTGGGGCTGACGGAGTTAGCCCAGAAGGGGAGTTGCCCCCAGCTTTCCTTACTCGGCGCCAGTGGCGACGTTGAGCGTGTCGAGCTGCTGGGATTGTTTCAGCTTGAGGGGTGACTTTGTCATGCCCCCTGTTTTGGTGAGGTGTCGCTGGTACCAGCCTCTTGAAGACCGATGTTCGTTGAGTTGCAGTATCCAATCTGTCAAAGACAGACTTTTGAGCAGGGACGTGAGCCGGAACAGTCAGTCTTATGAAGACCGATCCTTTGGCAGGAGAAGCCGTTTTGACGACTTCGGGAGTATGGATGGCTATCCTTTTTGGAATAGCCTTTTCTTGAATTGCAGGCTTCATCATGGGCCCATAGGAACTTTGGTCCAATCTGACGAAGACCGAGGCGCTGGAGCTGGACAACCCGTTGAGAGGGGCCGCCGTAGTTGTAAACCGATCAAAGACCGAATTTTTGGGAGCTTCTTGTGTTGGTACAGGAGCGCTGAAGCTCGTTGGCGGGAGCATGGTCCCGAAAAACAATCCAGCGGTGGCCTGAGTGACTTGTTCCACTGGCATCGTGAACAAGGAAGCTGCTTAGGGCCCGTAAGCTATGCCTCCAGATGAGGCGAAACGTGAGTTGCAGTTGCAGCTGGAACACTTCACGCAAGTGGACGCCATTGATCCTTCGCTTTCTGCACCAAGCAAAACGCCAAATCTTAGTACCTCGAACCTAAGGGCAACCATTAGCAAACCGCGATTCGTTTGCGAACACGACACACGAAGTGTGGAGTGGAAAGAGGAAAAGGTCCCACCGGGCGTGCCAGAATCTGTTCCCCTCCGAAAGACACGGGAAGACGTGATAAACGTCTAGCCTGAATTTTAGGGCAGATGCTAATTGGTGCTATCCGTCCACCTCTCCGAAGATGCCAAGTTGATTTATGGCACCATGTATCGAAGATTTAAACGGATGCGGCCGATGTAGCAGACTTCGTCAGATTCCCACTCGTTTGAGGGTTTTTTGATTGTGGGGACACTCTTCCCTGCAGGCGCAAGCCCCTGGAGTTAATTACGCTACCGCATCGCGGTAACAACTTTCTCCTTCTCCAGATGGCCACTTCGTGTCGTGGGTGTTTGTTTTGTTTTTCGTTGCCCGTGGATTGTATACGGAGACTAATTTATGTCGTCGCCTGTGGGACGTGGACTAGTCCAAATCCGTATTTTCTTAGATTTGGGTTTGGGGGTTGGGTTTAAGGATACGTTAGTCTCATTTGAGACTAAGATCAACTTAAATATTTGTTAAGGATACGTTAGTCTAATTTTGGACTAAGATCAACTTAACATTTTGTTAAGGACACGTTAGTCTAATTTTAAACTAAAGTCAGCTTAACCATTTGTTAAGGATACGTTAGTCTAATTTTAGACTAAGATCTACTTAACGGGATCATTTAGATCGAACAAGAGAGTAATTGGGCTCTATTGTTTAGTTTAGTGACATTGCGATCGATTAGTTCAAGAACATTACGGTCCAATGTTAGTTTAAGGACATCTCGGTCCAGTGTTAGTTTAAAGATATCGAGGTCGAGGTTAAGGACATCATAGTCCGTGAGTTTAAAGACCCCATAGTCAAATGTTAGTTTAAAGACATCACGGTCGATCTTAAGGACATCATAGTCCATGAGTTTAAGGACCTCACAGTCCAATGTTAGTTTAAAGACATATAGTCCATGAGTTTAAGGACCCCACAATCCAATGTTAGTTTAAAGACATCACGGTCGAGGTTAAGGACATCATAGTCCATGAGTTTAAGGACCCCACAGTCCAATGTTAGTTTAAAGATATCACGGTCAAGATTAAGGATATCATAGTCTATGAGTTTAAGGACCCCACAGTCCAATGTTTAGAGACGTCATAGTCTGTGAAATGTGTGGTTGTCGAAACCCGTCACCTCTTTGAAGACGTTGAGGGATTACAACGAAAAATATCAAAGGAGTGAAGAGATGTACCGTTGAACCAAGGTAGATTGGGGATCTGTAGTCCAATTTGGAACTAAGATCAATTAATTAGATTATGAGCTCATTGGCTCAGTTAAATCTGAATTGAGAACTTATGGCCAGTTTGGGCTAAGTCCAATTAGATTAGAAATATTGGCTCTTTGTTGGACCATTAAACATTTGTCTAGGTTCAAGCCAACATTATTTAGCGATGCTAAACCAGAGTTTGAGGGCTCTGATACATTTTTGTCTTTGACTGAGCATTAAACATTATAGCTCTGAGTTTTACCTTGTGTGTCATATGAAATGATCATTTTTGAGATTCAGTTGAAGGGGAGACTTGTCTCTGGAAAACTTAGCCAATTTGGCTAAGAATAGTGTTAAACACTAGAGAACAACAGTGTTAAATACTGGAAATAAAACCCTCAACTTAACGTTAAACACTAGAAGACAACAGTGTTAAACACTGGAAATCAAATTCTCAAATTAGTGTTAAACACTAGAAGACAACAGTTTTAAACACTGGAAATAAAACTCTCGAATTAATGTTAAACACTAAAGAGGAAGGAATCACGTGGGGACACGTGAGGGCACCCAAAGGTGGGGCCAGATCTCCTTTATTTTGTTCTCAGAATAAATAAGTGTTAAACACTTTTAGTCTTTAAGGCCATCACGTGTGAGCACGTGATGGGCATCCATCCACTGGATATTAAAGGGATTTGTTAGGGGTCACGTGGGGACACGTGAGGGCGCCCTAAATCAATATTGCCTTTGCCTTTGTTCCCTTTATTTTGAGGGTCACGTGGGAGCACGTGAGGCATTGCCTCCAAGTTTTTCTTTCTCATTTTAAGGGATCTGTTTTAGGGGTCACGTGGGAGCACGTGACCTAGTTTTATTCTTTCTTTTCTGATCATTGAGGATAGGGGTTACGTGTCACCACGTGACCAAGTTCTGTTTTTTCTTCTCTGCTCATTGAGAATGGGGTCACGTGTTACCACGTGATCAAGTTCTTTATGTGCTTGGAGAGCTTTAAGTCTCTTGTTTTAAGAATTAAATTCTCTGAAGGGTTAAACCCTAATTCTGTTTTAGAGGAATTAAATTCCTGTGTATGTGGAAGAATTAAATTCTCTGTAAGGTTAAACTCTAATTCTGTTTTGGAGGAATTAAATTCCTATGAATTTGGGAGAATTAAATTCACATATAGGGTTAAACCCTAGTTCTGTTTTGGAGGAATTAAATTCCTATAAATTCGGGAGAATTAAATTCTCATATAGGGTTAAACCCTAGTTCTGTTTTGGAGGAATTAAATTCCTATGAATTTGGGGGAATTAAATTCCTCAACTCAATTCTTTCTCTAAATTTTAGATCTGCATGGCAGAATCTCCCCGATGAGAATTAAATTCTCAACTTGTGGGGAGATCTGCTTCTGCAGATCTTCAACCAAAGAAAGAACTAAGTTCTTATTCAGAAGAGTTAAACTCTAAAATTGAGAATTAAATTCTCTTTGTTTTATTGAACTTAAATCTCTTTCCCCTTTCTCACCTAGGGTTTCTTTTCTCTGAAGAGATCTTTTTTTCTCTCTCTTGGGAATTAAATTCTCCTCTCTTTTTTCTCTCTGTTGTTGTTATCTCCCAAAAAAGTAGAACCCCTCTCTTCTCTTCTTGGCTCCTATTTATAGGAGAAAGAAAAGAATCAATTTATTTTGTCAATCTTTCATTGAAAGATTTTAATTGATTTTGTAACCAACATGATCTTTTAGATCACTCAGTGAATTTTATTCACCATTGGATTTTTAATCCAAAAGATCTTATATCTGTTATTCAAATTTCAGGGAAATCTTTCCTTGTATAGAATCTTTCTATAAATTTGTGATTTTTAATCACCATTGGATTTTTAATCCAACGGCGCTCCACTTTACAGAGCACAATTTTTTTGTTTGGAAAGATTTAGAGAAATATTTTTCCAGTTAGGGTTTTTGATTCCTTCTTAATTAGAATTTAATTCTATTAATTTATAGATCTTTAAGAACCCATCACGTGTTGGCACGTGACCCCTGATTAAGCATTTGACCAGAATTTAATTCTGTTGTTTTAAAGAACTCAGGAATTATCACGTGTCAGCACGTGACCCTTGGTCACGTGTCAGAACGTGATGCCCCATTGGGGTTTTTCCTTGTTATTTTATTATACTTTTAATTCTTTTCAGTGGGTTTAAAGGCCCATCACATGTTGACACGTGACCCCACTGATTAATTATTTTCAATTATTTATTTTATTCAGTGCTTCAAGGCTTTGCCTGTAAATGGTCACGTGTGGGCACGTGATGCCTCATAACTTTTGATCCCGAATGAATTATGAGGCCCATAATATATCAAATCGAAGGATTTTTCAAGACACTTTCGATACCATTAGAATTTAGCTGTTTCTCATTCGGGAATCTATCAAAATGCATTCCGGAAAATACTGGTTCGCATTTTCTTCCTTAGATTACACGTGCATAGCATATTTGTTCATAACTTTTGATCCCGGAAGAATTATGAAGCTCATAATCTATCAAATCGAAGGCCTTTTTGAGACGCTTTTGATACCATCAGAATTTAATTGTTTCTCATTCGGGAGTCTATCAAAATGCAGCCCGGAAAATACTGGTTCGCATTTTTTTTAAACGTATCGCTGCCATTTGATACCTTAGGCTCTTTTGCGCAGAAATTTTTTTTTCGCGGGAACAGAAACCAAAAGCGTGGTATGGAAATCGTGTGGTATAGAAACCAATATCGTGGTATAGAAACCAACAGCATGGTATAAAACCATGTTGTATGGAAACCAATATCATGGTATACAAATCAATAGCGTGGTATAGAAACCAAAAGCATGATATGGAAACTAATATTTCAAAAAAACTTATGGAGAATGCAACACACCAAACATAAAAGCCAATGAGAACACTGATCTTCCCACGTGTTTAGGACATGTGCAAAGATTTGTGGGGGGAATTTGTCGACCTCTATAAAAATACCAGGCAGAGCTACTTTAATTATTTTTTTGAGTTGGCCCACTTTGGATGAAACTGGTTCTGCTTTGGATAACGACGCTAGTGTCCGCTCCTCATAACATACAGTTTCAGAAAGAATACGCCAACTTAATGAAGCTACTTGAGCTATCAAACAGGGTTCAAAAGCCTATTAAGACACCCTAAAGGGGTCATTGATATAGAGGTCCCCGCTACCAAGCCAAAAGGAGGCTCCTGCCACCAAGACAAAAGGGGGCTCCCCCTCCATGCTAAAAGAGGCTCCCATCGTCCTCTAGAGGGTCCCCGACACGAGGCCTTCTCCGCTTGCTCAATGGGGCCCCCGAAATAGGGTCTCCGCCACATCCTCAAACAAGGGATCCTGACGTTAAAACGTCACTGCTACATCCTCAAACAAGGGGTCCCCGACGTTAAAAGGATCTCCGCTATGTTCTCAAACAAAAGCCCCCGCCTCTCTTTAGAGGGGTCCCCGACGGCGGGAGGCACCCATGAAGTGAAAAGGAGCGGCGAGCTATGCGCTCCACGTCCTCAATCGTGGCCCACGTTCGTGGCCATGGTTCCAAATGCCTAAGGGGCCATAAAAGCATCCCCTCTTGTATTGGAGAGAGGTAAAGCATTAAAAAATCACTCTTAATCACAAAAATTACTAAGCATTGCGGCTGGAGCACCGAATTACATCAAGAAAGACCTAAAAGTCTAAGTTTCAAAGAAGAAGACGAGGAGAAGATTGTAAACAAACGTAAGTATGGAGCAGCAGATCTCTTCTTCTCTGCAATTTCTTATGCTCTAATGATGCGTGCTAAAATTGCTTCAAAACAAAGTATCCTTAGGATGCTCGTTAGAGAGTTATTCCTGAAATACAAAGTTAACGGCTCCATTTCGAATTGTTCAATGAACTTTAGATTCTGTAATAAGCCTCATGATGGCTTTAAAACTCAATTATGGGATACTTGCAAAAGTTATCCCCTTTTGGATGCTCTTCGGAGTTGTCCCTATATATACGGATGCTCGTTCAAATTATCCTCTATGAGATTGTCTTCATAATAGACTCCATGGATATATACGTGGATCGAAAACGAACAAATGTGCACATATATACTGGACATGAACCACATGATAAAGATTTAAATATTTTTGTTAATATCATAACCAACGGTAGGTACCTTCATGAAATCAACCGTTGGCGATGACTTCCAGAGCTCCACGACCCCAATTAAACTCAATGGTGGCGACCCCTAGAGGGCCCCACACCTACTAAATGAATGGCGGCGACTACCAGAAAACCCCTCTTTTACCAAAACTCGATAGCGGTGACCCCCTAGCGGGCCCCAAACCTACCAAATCAACTTCGACATCCCCTGGTAGTCCCCAAACCTACCAAATCAACTTTGGCGACCTCCTAGTGGGCCCCTCGCTTCTAACAATCAAAGGCGGCGACCCTAGAGGTATCCATCCCTACCAAATTCAATGGGGGCAACCCCAGAGGTCCCTGTCCCTACCAAAACTCATCGGCGACACCCTCCATAGGTTAATGCACTTGCCATCAAAATCATTTCAACACTTATTATATGAAAAACTAAATCATATTAATTGCCCTATGGTAAGCAAAATAGCTTGTTATATACCATCCACAAGATACCATCGCAGCATAGAAGCCAACCGTTTGGTCCAAGATGACCTCAAACTAATATTTATGTCCAAAATGACTTAAACTAATATGCATTTGAAATTTATGCCAATGGATCTCCAATGGTATGAGATGACCCTAAACGAATACCAATGTCCAAAATGACTTTAAACTAATATACATGTGAAACCCTGTCAGCGGACCCACAAGTCTCTAACCTGGATCCATGAACCACTGTTAGTGATATATGCCCTAGAGGCCATTATTGTATCATACTGGATTGTATATTACTTAATGGAAGTTTAGGATATACACGGATATAGTAACAGTCTTGCTCAAAATGGTAGTATGCTACCTGGTTTGTTTCTACCTCAATATGTGCATGTGCTTTTTAGCATATCGCTTATACATATTAGTAGAGCCCTTAGGATTTTTGCTTGATTACCAGCGTTGTGATGGCAGTCATACTAGTGGGGGATGGGTAGTCTATAAGCACATCCTATACAGGTCCCAAGTCATAGGATTATCGAAACGGGGAATCGATACTCCAGAGTATACTAGTGTATACGCTTCTCATCCCAGCAGGGGAGATGGTCTGTCCCATAACCATTAGTACGCCGTACTGGAGATAGTATTCAGGTGCTTATTAGGTTATGAGTACACTGGACAGGACTCGTCGGGAACTGTTGGTGGGTATTATGCCTATCGTCGGGTAGAAGTTTCCAGGTGACATGAGTACAGCTTAGTCCGTCGACTTGACATTGCTACTTCGCCTCGAGTGTGTTCTTACTGTACTTTGATAACTACCCTACCACGGCTCAAAGGAGTCGTGCAAACAGGTAGTAGTTGGGTGCAGTCCCGAAACACTTGGAGGCAATGGCGGTTAGATAGGATTCGTCTTTCCCGGTGTTGGGGGTTGATATCGCGCTGTGTTCGAAAGGCCATTACACAAAGTCCTTGGCCAAAGCAAGCGAGATTTACTGGTAGGTACTCCAGTAGTTTCTTAGGGTGTTTTGGGCTACAATCCGACAAGACTTATTACGATATTAGGGGTCTAACAAATACCGCCCCTAGACCCGATATGCGATACTCTTAAACGAACAGAACGGACTGTACGGAGATTGTCACAGATAAGCTCAGTAAGAGTTCGGAAGAGTTAGCTCATCGGCCTTCTTATCGACACGTACCTGGATAGCTGTTACGTGCAGCTAGTACTGCTTGCGGCTTGTGGTTAAACCCACTGCCAGCGTAGTGTCGAGTCTTTAGAGTCCCACACAGAGGGTTTCCCTGCATCGAGAAAAAGGTGTAGAGGCCGTATGGTTTTACGGCAGGGTTTCGATCACTTATATATACTTGTGCACGTATGATGATCGGGAGGATAATACTAGTGGGCTTTGGTTTAAGCCGGATCCTAGTATTATATTGATGGATTGTTTTCGTCTCATTGTATTCGTATTCTTCGAAATGCGGATGCGGGTATATATATACGGATGAGGGGCATTCTCGTAATTTATCGGGAAAGCTTCTAGAAGGAATACCTCATTAGGGTTTCTTTTTTCTTTATGGATTAAAGATAATGAGGTGGAGGAAATGAGGTGTAAACTTGACAAAAATCACACATGGCTCTTGGTGACTCACCTCTTGATATTTTGTGAGATATTTTTTTATCTCATCTATTATTTAGTTTTCTTCCACTATTCATCACAAATTATCCATGGTTATTCTTTAGTTGCTTTCTACACTCTCATTTTCTCAGGTGATCTTCTTCATCAAACCCTAAAAGCTCTCATGTGTTGAGAATCTTAGGGTTCCAAGAGACAAATCACTCCATCTTCTCACTCTACACAATCTAGGACTTCTAGTTTAGCGAACTAGAAGCCATAGTTATCTCAGATTCGAGGTAGGACCTCGGACTATAGACTCTCGGGTGGATCATCGTTGACTCGAGGAGGCCGTCGAGGTTGCCCGATCCGTTTCGATCCTTGGAGCTGACGACGAGATGTAGGACAACGAAGAAGACCCGAAGGACTTGGTATCGTGAGGTATAACTTTCATCCGAGTAGTTAAACCTCATTACAAGTTAGCTAGTTAGGGTTTAGTATCGATCCTGGAGTTCAAGTCGGTGTTGCGAGCTTTGAAAATTCGTTTTTTACATATTCCGCCTCCCTGTGAACACGCAGGGTGCGCGACATCGACTTACAGTGGTATCAGAGCCTAACTAAACCTTTGCTAGCTTGTTAGCAACTTATTAGAACTACGATCGTCGGAAAACTCGAAAACCATAAACCCGATCCCTTATGTTTCTGTCGAATTTTAAAAATGTGCTAAAAATTATTTCAGAGGCATGAAAATTCACTGCAGGGAATTATAAGATCACTGTTGAAAAATGTGGCACTGACTCGCCAAGAAGACCGCGGAAGCGCACGAAACGGTGGGTTTCGCCGCGGTTCCGCGGCCGATTCAAGGTCGAGTCGGCTCGTTTTTGCACAGTGTTTCTTATTATAGGTAAGTTGTTTTCTTGTATATTTGGTTTCCACCCATGATGATCTGAGTGCTGGTTTGCATTTAGGGTAGATATGGAAAATAGTTTTCGATCGAAATTCTAAGTTATTTGCTAATCGGGTTTTATCAGTGTTGTGATATATGTGCTGAACGTCCGCTAATCGCTATATGTCAATTAGTGGGAGTTGTACATATCTGTGGTCGGTGATATTGGTTTGTGTATAAGAACTTATTAGATCGTCATGGATGAATAACTAGGGATGTGAGATTAGGGTTTTTCATTCTTTCATTCGATGTAAACTGTAAAGTGATGTAATATTATTTTGCGGGGCACATTCGGGTTGATGTTGTAGCCACCGTTGTGTTATTTTCTTTTACTGTTTTCTGCTCCTAGGATAGATCCAAGGTGGGGTGCACAAACTACCGGATACTTTGAAGTGCCGAGTGGCCTACTCATTTTACTGAGGGAGGATTCTTCACTTCGGGTATTTGGCGGGTAGTTTGCCGCACCCGTAAGGGTCTGGGGTGGGGTTTGGCTATTCATCACGACCGTGGAATCCGTCTTTCGTTACAGGTTTAAACAAAACACGGAATTCCTAGTATATCCAATATTTTCATCTATGATCTGGAATGCCTATTATTATGTCAGGCGAATGTTTATTATATATATGCTATATAGTAGACGTTGCTTATATTTTTCACCCACGCTAGTCCAGCCCGCGCTCTGGCGTTAGTTAAGTAACCTAACAGTGTTAGACGGGGCTCAGTGGCGAATGCGGATGGCATACATGGACGTGGTATTTTCATCTTTTTCTGTGATGATAGGTGTAAATGATGGGACTGTATTATATTAATGCAAAGCAAACAAACCAAAGCTGAATCGTTGGAACAAATTTTTAAACCACTCGATTTTTTCAAAACATGAGACTATTAAATACGGAGCTTAAACCACTCTTTTTAAAAACTATCAGGTTCCTTCGATTATATCAAGTTCACTACGTTCACGGTTTCGCCAAAACCATTCGTAGCCCTCCGTCATTTCAGTTGAATATTCAGTAGTATTCAAGCTATGCATTTTGACCTTCATCAAGGCATAGTGATTGGTAGCTGCTGGATATTCATCTGTAGCATAGATAGATGGGTTGGTTTGGGATAGTCATACTACTATTTTGGCCTTCGTCAAGGGTATGTATGGGTGGGTTCAAATTAACCTGGACAATGACGGGTAGAACTTGACATGTGACTTATGATATGTTGGCCTTCGTCAAGGTCATAAGAGCATGGGGCAAAAATCCACACCAAGAGTTTCTAAAGAAACTGAAACTTGCTAGTGCTGCATACCATTTAGAGTGTGATAATGTTGGTAGGATTCCTTCAGGATTATCAAACAATGATATTTGGATCCTGATCCTACTGTAGGTATCCGCTACTCCTCGGGAGATTTTTCACTTAACGATCAATGCTATAAACCAAGCAGGTATCTAGAACAGTGTTACCGAGGCTACGCCTCTAGGGAAAAGAGGTTATTTAATTAAGGAACTTCACGAAAGTATCGTAAAACCTCCCTCGAACTACCAACACTAGCCTGGCTGAAAGGTTAAGCAAGTATTGTACGGTGAGATTAATCCTGAGTAATTCTTCTTTTATGGTTTGAGGAAGGATTCGAGAAATAGTGAGAGCCATCCTGTTTAGATAAATTAAAAACCAATCTAAACCTATAAGAGCATCATGCTGAGTGTTTTCTTCTCTCTCTCCTAATTGCAGTGACCAGGTGACCAGATTAGGTTACAGTTAGATAATAAAATGACTGAGTTATACTATATTGATTGGCAAAGGTTTGTCCATATGTCCATTACCTATGACCAGCTGGACCACCTCATTACTACTTAAGCCCCTGCCGTCCCAGGTCCAGTTTCCACTGTCGCGGATGTAGATATCCGTAAGACAAGGGAAAAAGACAGTGTGAATGCCAAGTCCCTCGTGTTAGCCTCAGTTGATGATGTATACCAGAGGCAGCACGAGAAGATGGACTTAGTTTTCATCTTCTCCCATAACAAATATTTATATGGAGAGTAATCTCGTATCGCAAGATATGAGGCCTCGAAGGAATTCCTTCAAGCGAGGTTGGCTATCGGGTCATCTATAGGGGACCGTGTCCCTGCAATGATCAGCTATATTGAAAAGCCCATGGGCCTGGAGACGACGTTGGAGAACGAGTCATGTACTGACTTGATTCTACAGTCCCTACTTTCTACTTAAGTCCAGGAGAAGAAAGGTATACTTCCAGTTGAGGGCACCCTGAAGGAAACCGGGGAGATACCCACTCTATTTATTAGGGAATCTTCCTCTTCTGGATCCAAGGCGAAAGCCAAGGGTCAAAAGAAGAAGACCTTTACAAAACCGATAGGCGGTGTCAGTAAGGTAGAGGGACAGGGAAGGGCAAAAGTTTCAGGGTTAACAGTAGGGAAGGAGGGATCTTCCTATTGTCACGGGAAAAGGGCATTGGCAGAAAAGATGCAGGGCTTGGAAAGCCAGAATCCAGGATCCGAAGCATGTTGTGGCTTCAACTTCGGGTTGTGATTGAAAACAGTCTGTCAATTAACTCTACTTCCTGGGTACTAGATACCGGATCAGGATGTCATATCTGTAATTTATTATAGGCTTTGAGAAACCATAGAGTTATCAGGGCATATGATATAACTCTCAGGGTTACTAACGGAATGGGCGTGGACGCTGTATCCGTAGGGGAATATCACACAGGATTGACAAGCGGACAGATATTGATTCTACGTAACTGTTTGTCTATACCTAGTCTAGTTTGTAAGCGATGTGGTCCATATCCACCTAAATCAAAGTTTGATTGGGTCAGGTACACTAGAGGACAGTATATACATGTTAAATCAAGCTCAGGTTTTCAACGTCCAGAACACACTTAAAAGAAAGTCTCCAGAATTAAATAAGGCTTTCTTATGGCATTGTAGACAGGGTCACATCAATGATACACGGTTGTCGAAGTTACATAGAGAGTGATCTTTGGATCCGTTCGAATATTACTCTTATGAAACTTGTCAATCTTATCTCATAGGAAAGATGACAAAGACTCAGTTCACTGGACACGGAGCAAGAGCGAGCGAGCTCTTGGGACTCATACACAGCGACATGTATGGTCCAATATCTACAGATGCACGAAGTGGTTATTCCTATTTCATTAATTTTTACGGGTAATTTCTCTTGGTAAGGACATGCCTTCTTGATAAAGCATAAATCCAAGGCCTTTGAAAAATTCTGGAAATATATTGGAAAAACAAACAGGCAAAAGTATCAAGACACTAAGATCTGATCGAGGTGGTGAATACTTAAGTGTCAAGTTCCTGGATTACCTAAAAGAGAATGGAATTCTCTCTCAGCTTACTCCTCCATACACACCACAACACAACGGTGTATCGGAAAGACGAAACCGAACCCTATTGGATATGGTTCATTACATGATGAGTAATGCTGAGTTACCGCGATCCTTCTGAGGTTTTGCACTAGAATTAGCTGCATATCTTTTGAATAAGGTTCTTACCAAGACTGTGCCTACCACACCATATCAGATGTGGAGTGGGAAGAAACCCTATCTTCAGTATCTGAAAATATAGGGATGTCCAGCTTTTGTTAAAAAGCAGTATGCGGAAAAGTTCGAGGCACGCTCAGTACTGTGTAGGTTTGTGGGATACCCAAAGAATTCCAGAGGGTATCTTTTCTATTACGCAGAGGAACAAAATGTTTTTTTGTTTCTCGTCATGCCCACATTTTAGAAAATCAATTTTTTGAAAAAGGAACTAGTGGGAGCGCAATAGAACCGGAAAAAATTCTAGATGCACAAACTATTACTGAAAGTTTGGTGGAACCAGAGGTTTCAAAAGAACATGACATCCCTGCGCCAATCCGTAGGACTAGTAGGCAGTCTCATCTGCCCGAGAGATACTACGGTTTTCTCATAGACGCGGATAGAGAGGATTGCATCATTTACAATGATGAGCCAACTAGCTTCCAGCAAGCCATTCAGAGCGGTAACTCAGAAAAATGGCTGGATACAATGCGGACTGAGATGGAGTCCATGTACACCAACAAAGTATGCACTTTGAACATTGCTCCAGAAAGGGTAAAACCCATAGGCTGCAAATGGATCTTCAGAAAGAAGATTGGTGTAGATGGATAGGTTTAAACCTATATGGCTGGACTTGTTGTAAAATGTTTTCATCAAAGACCTGGTTTGGACTATGATGAAACCTTTTCTCCAGTGGCTATGCTCAAATCCATTCGGATCCCTCTTGCCATTGCTGCTTTCCAAGATTATGAGATCCGGCAGATGGACGTAAAGACGACTTTTCTAAATGGTTATTTAGAAGAGTCCATCTATATGGATCAGCCAGAAGGTTTCAATCAGAGTGGGAGCAGCGAGAAAGTGTGCAAGTTTCTTAAGTCCATTTATGGACTAAAGCAGGCATCACAGAGTTGGAACAACTGTTTTTATGAGATGGTCAAAAAATTCGACTTTATCAAAAATCCAGATGAACCATGCATTTATAGTAAAATTGTAGGGAGAACTGTGGGATTTCTCGTCGAGTATGTGGATGACATTCTCTTGATAGGAAATGACATTCCTATGCTACAATCAGTCAAAGGATTCTTATCACATAGGTTCTCCATGATTGACCTGGGTGATGCCAATTACATTTTGGGGATCCAGATCTATCATAATAGATCAAAGAGGATGGTGGGACTTTCACAGTCTAGCTACATCAACACCATACTGAAATTATTTAGTATAGACGATTCAAAGCGCGGTAGTCTACCGGCTTGTAACGGAATCACCTTCTCCAAAGAGATGTCTTCCCAGACTGATTTGAAAAGGGCTCGCATCACATCTATATCCTACGCTTTTGCGGTAGGCTCTATAATGTATGCGATGTTGTGTACCGGACCGATGTTGCTTACGCACTCAGCCTGGTATTAGTCAAACTCAAGGGAGAAGTACTGGATAGTAGTAAAGAACATTCTCAAGTACATGAGAAGTACTAAGGAGAAGATCTTGGTGTATGGCGGAAAAGACCTCCAGATCGAGGTCTTTGCTGACTCTATCTTCCAGAGTGATAAGGATGACTCTAAATCCATATCGGGTTATGTCTCTACCCTCAATGGAGGGGCGGTCTGTTGGAAGAGCTCTAAACAGGACACCATTGCAGACTCGACGATGGAAACAGAGTAGTTCGCTACATAAGACACTGCAAAAGAGGCAGTCTGGATGAGGAAGTTCTTAACTGAACTTCAGGTGGATCCTTCTATTGTTGATCCAATACTTTATTATTATGACAACAAACGACGCTATAGCTTTTGGGAAGGAACCCAGGTCCCATCAGAGATTCAGACATATCTTGAGGCGGTACTATCTGATCAGGGAAATCTTTCATCCCAGGGAGATCGAGGTGAGGAGAGCAGATACGGAGAACAACACTGCACATCCACTCACCACGGCCATCCCTCAGACATAGTTCGAGAGGCTATTCGAGATCTTAGGTCTGCGATATGCCAATACATGGCCTTAGTGCAAGTGGGAGATTGTTAGTGATATATACCCTAAAGGCCATTATTGTATCATATTGGATTGTATATTACTTAATGGAAGCTTGGGATATACACGGATATAGTAACATTGCTCGAAATAGTAGTATACTACCTGGTTTGTTTCTACCTCAGTATGTGCATGTGCTTTTTAGCATATCGCTTATACATATTGGTAGAGCCCTTAGGATCTTTGCTTGATTACCAGCGTTGTGATGACAGTCACACTAGTAGGGGCTGGGTGTTAGTTATGTATATGCCCTATAGGCCATTGTTGTGCATATGATGTATATTATAGTAGATACTTGGATATATATAGAGAGGACTTTCTTGCTCGACATGATAGTATGCTTTCTGATTGCTCTTTGTCTTAATATGTTGACTTGTATTGTGTTACTGTCTTGCTCTCACATGTTGATAAAGCTCTTAGGATGTGTACTTGACTACTAGGACTATGATGGAGATCATACTAGTAGGGCCAGGGTAGTCCGAAAGTACATCCTATAATCGTTCCTAGTCGAGGGTGTATCGAGATAGGGTATCGATACTCCAGAGTAGACTAGCGTGTACACTTCTTGACCCATATGATGGGCGATGGATGATCCAGCATCCATTGGTTTTTGATATCAAAGATGGTATACGGGTGCTCAGTGGAGACTGGGTACACTGAACGGACTCGCTGAGAACTCCTAGATGGTATTATACCTATCATCAGATAGCAGTTCTATGGTGACACTGGTACAGGTTAGTCTGTAAACCCGAGATCGTCATAGAGTCTTGTGTGATTCCCACTGTGCTTTAATTTACACCTTACCACGTTCATGAGAACGTGCAAAACGGTGGCTTTTGGGTACAATCCCGAATCACATGGAGGCAATGAGTGATAGGAGGGGTTTCGTCTCTCCTGGTATTGAGGGTTGATGTTGCGTTGTGCTCGATTGGCTATAACAGGAAGTCCCTGGCCAGAGCTGATATGGAGATCTACCGGTAAGTGTTATCAATAGTTTTTCGACCCGTTATGAGCCACACATCGACACGACTTATCGGTTACTGGGGTCTGACGTTCACCACCGCTATTAGATATGCAACATATCTGACGATGAGACTGGACTGTACAGTAAGTGTTGCCAGTTGGCTCGACGGGAGTTTTTGACAGCTTCGCTTGTTTTTCTTCTGATCGCTCAATACCCGGGTGACCGTTACATTTAGTTGACCGTTTATGGCTTGTGGGTGTTTGATGTGATCATCACCTACTGCCGGCGTATTGACGAGTCTTAGAGTCCCACACAGGAGTTTCTTAACTCATGCGAAAAGATGTGGTGTGCATATGAGATATACACGGGAGCTCGATTAGATGTGTGTATATGATACCGTATATTAATCGGGCGTTTACTATTGTTGGGTCGTATGTTATATGAACGGTTTGTTAAATCAAGTGTTGATTTAATATTGACTTTATAGCTCACTTTTTTTAAACCCTTTTCTACTTTGTTGTATGCATGCATGTATGCATATATTTTTGTTCATGCACATGATGATGTGAATGCACACATACATACATAAATATATGGTGTCATGGTTGTTGATACATATAATATGGCAATGCAAGACTCACATGGAAATAAATATGTATTTATATTTGTTTTTGAGTTAAAGAAAAAGAAATGGGAATTATCTCATGGTCAATGTTTCTACACACTCCCTTCACTAACCATGACATTAACCATGAGTTCAATTTCATTTGTTATTTTAACTCTAAAATAAATATCTAGATATTTATTAACTCATGGTTAAATAAGAGTGTGACTTTAATTTATATTTTCTATTTCTCTTTTATTTTTGGAGATGATCACAAAAACTTGAGCTCAAGCTTGCTATCTTCTTCTTCCTCATCTCTCATGCTCTCTTGAGATTTCTAGTGAGTGAGTGAGATAAAAAGAAAGAGTTTTGAAGTGAGAAACAAACCACATCATCATTCTATACTAGTTTAGCCCATAAGTTTAGAGTGTTAGCTCCACTTCCTCATTGATCAAGTGAAGTTAGGAGCTTTGAGCAAAGGGATTTCAGGTGGATCATCGTGGACTTGGAAAGTCTCTAGCGAGCCGGTTCAAACTCTCAAGGATCCAAGGAGTCAAGAGAAGAGGTCTACAAAGGTTGTATTCTCTTCACTTAGTGATAGTTTTCTTGTAGTATGAGATACTATTTGTTGTTACCCTGATTTTTCTAGTTCGATTCATGTTTAGATTGCTTAGCACCTCCACAAAAATTTTATTGTGGCTTGTGTGATGCATGCAAACCCTAGGCATGGTGCTAAGGAACCCTAACAGTGGTATCAGAGCCAAGCTTGAAATTTAGACACGGTGTTATAACTATTACGAAAACGAAAACAACTCCGAAAAATACGATATTTAGAAACCCTAAAATTGCTCTCTGTTGTTTTTTGAAAAAGTCGTTTAAAAATTATTTAAGCAACTGCAGAAGACTGTATGTGATACATAATGAACACACGTGAAATACGAGGCCCCTTACTTGGATTTGACCCGAGCAAACCCCTCCAAAATCCGGCCTGGCCGGCCCCCTCTACTCAAAACCTCCTCATATTTCACCAGTGCTCTGTTCTATAAGATTTTGGGTTTCAGGTATTGTTTGTTTAGCCCAAAATTTCATGTGATGTTTATTTTGATTAGGGGCTAATTCATAGTGTTTCGTAGTTGTATATTTTAACACTGTAATGATAACCTAGACAATGTTTAACAGTTCGATCGAACTTCAAACCCCACATCAAGACCCCCTTTGAAATTTTCAAGTGTTGGAATTTTCCAAAGTTAAATGTATTTGGAAAATCGTACAAGTATCCCTATGGACCCTCTAGAAGAACGTAACCCTAACTCGACTCTATGACCATGGAACTGGGGCCAAACCTTAGGGTTTGCCGTAGTCCTGTGGCGCCATAGGTGAGGCAAGGGTTGACCCTTCTACGGCTAGTCCATAGACACTGTGGCACATTTTTGGGTATTTTAACTTTGCTCAAGTGTTGAGCTCTCAAGGTAATTTGTGGTTGTTTGTTGATTCGATCGAAACGTTTAACATCGTCTGGATATATATGATAATTGCAATTGTTGTTGTTTTTCACTTTATTTTCTGCGACCGTACGTGTAGTATGTGGTGTATCGCCGGTTTATTTTCTATATGTCAACGACAATCGGGGTACGCATACTTACTTACGTTGATGATATGTGATATTATATGTTGCTGAGATATGATGTGCAGGATCATCGTGATTGAATAGCCGGGGGTTTTATGTGAGATGAGAGTTTTTATTTTCATTCATGTAAAAATTAATTGTATGTAATATTCTTTTATTTGGGGCACTTCTGGGTTGAGGATGATGTCACCATTATTGTATATTATTTACTTTTCCGCATTAGGATAGACCCAATGAGGGGAGCACAAGTGACCGGGTTCTAGGGTTCAGTGGGAGGCCATCTCGAGGAGTCGAGACCGGGTCTCCTAAACTCTAGAATGGCAGGGTCACTTGCTGCTCTCGTAGGGGTCTAAGGGTATGGGCTTGGCTATTCATCGTGACCGTGGAATCCGTATTTTTTATTGTTGGCTAAATACAAAATACGGACCTTCTAGATATTCAATATTTCATATGTTATCTTCTGCTGCTGATATTCTGTGATGTGATCATTTTATATGTGTGAGACGAATACTTTATTATTTTATATATGATATATAATAAACGTTGCTTATGTTTTGCACCCGCGCTAATCCCATCCTGGTATGCCGTTAGTTAAGAAACCTAATGGTACATAACGGGACACTGTGGCGAATGCGGATGGCATAAGCGTACGTTGTATTTTCACTTCTTCTGTGATGCTTAGGAAGCATAAATGATGGGAATTCATTAATGAGATTAATGAAAGAAAAAGAAACCTAAAAGATATTGTAGAATCAAATTTTCAAAAACGGTAGCTCTAGTTTTTGCTTTGCATAGCGGTATTTCTTGTAGAATATCCAGCACCTTATTCGATAAGAAAAGAGCCGAGATCCCTTCATCGGTAGTGACCTCTTTAGCGAAACTAGCAGATGCTATAACTCACTCGGTTTTGTTTTTGATTGCTTTTATAGTTCTTGCTTTTCATAGTGGTATTTGTGAAATATCCTACACCTTATTCAATAAGGAAAGAGCCGAGATCCCTTCACCGGGAGTGACCTATTTAACAAAACTAGTAAAAACCTCAAAAACATTACTTTTCAAAATCACTTGTTTCTACAACGATATCAAGTTCATTACACAAAAGGTTTTATGAAAAACCTGCGTAGCCCTCCGTCATTTCAGATAGGTACTACTTAGTATTCATGCTAGGTTTGTTGGCCCGCGTCAAGACGTAGTGTACGGTAGCTAACTAGTGCTTATCTGCAACATAAGATGAGATTGGATCAGGGTAGTCGTACGACTTTGTTGGCCTACGTCAAGGGTCATGCGGGTGGGTTTAATTCAATCAGGAAATGACGGGTTGAACTTGACTAGCGGACTATGGTTTGTTGGCCTGCGTCAAGGTCATAGCACGCTAGGGGTAAAAGCATTATTGGGAATTTCAAGCGTTGAAATTTGCAATAAGATTACATACCTTCTATGAGATAGTTGGATCCCGATACCCATTGCGAGTAAGAGTTACTCCTGAAAGAATTTTACACATCATAATTAGCCGATCAAGTAGGTGTCTAGAAAGGTGTTAACGGGGTTATGCCTCTGGGAAAACGAGGTTTATTTTAATTAGGTAGCACGGGGAACCTCCCTCAAAGTACCAATACTGCATGGCTGAAAGATTGGCGAACTTGTAAGGTGTAGTTAATCTCGGCTAGTCTTACCTTTTAGGGTTTGAAGGAAGATTTGATAAAACCAGTGGAAGCCATCCTGATTAGATAAAATAATAACCAATAATCTTGCAAGAGCATACGCTAAATTGTTTTCTTCTCTCTCTCTCTCCAGGTAGCGACCAGTTCAGGCCTTAATCAAGATAATAATATGGATGTATGACTGAACCCGCTTGTTATACTGAGCAGGGGAAAGTTGGTTCCGTTCTTTCTTATAATTGTTATATGACTGAGCAGGAAATATGGGAATATCCGGATTCTCACGCCGCCTAAAGGAAGAATAAGCATTGATGCATCTTCTTCGGGTGTGTTTGTTATCGAGAACTGTTTCTCAGTTCACTCTACGTCCTGGGTATTAGATATCGGATCAGGATCCCATATATGTAATATGTTACATGGGCTAAGAAAAGGTAGAACTGAGAATGGGTGATCATTCCATAAGAGTAGGGAATGGTGCAAATATTGCAGCCAAATCAGTTGGCGAATATCACCTTGTATTGCCAAATAGTAATACATTAATTCTGAACGAATGCTATTACATTCCGACCCTGATATGCAATCTTATATCAGTTTCTTTATTGAGTAAAGAAGCATATAATTTTGTAGTACAGGATAATGTTATGAATATCTTCCTGAATCAAAAGTTGATTGGATCAGGCTCGTTAAATAATGGCATATATGTTCTAAATCAAACCACAGTTCTTAATGTACAAAACACACACAAGAGGAAGAGTTAAGAAATGAACGAATCCTTCTTGTAGTATTGTAGACCATGTCATATCAATGCGACACGACTAGCTAAGTTACATAAGGATGGATATTTGAATTCGTTCAAATTTTCATCTTATGACACTTGCCAGTCATGTCTGAAAGGCAAGATGACCAAAACTCCATTTAGTGGACACGGAGAAAGAGTTACGGAACTCTTGGGACTGATACATAGTGATGTATGCGGTCCCATATCTACACATGCCAGGAATGGTTCCTCATACTTCATTACATTCACTGACGATCTCTCAAGATACGGACATGTGTTCTTGTTGAAACACAAATCTGAAGCTTTTGAGAAATTCAAAGAATATAAGAACGAAGTAGAGAGCCAAACGGGTAAAAGTATTAAGATCCTTCGATCTGATCGAGGAGAAGAATACTTGAGCAATGAGTTCCTGGACTATCTAAAAGAGAATGGGATTCTCTCTCAGCTTACTCCTTCGTATACACCACAGCATAACGTGTTAGATATGTATGCCCTAGAAGCCTGTATTGTATAGGATGCTACGCATGTGTATGTACAGAAACAATCTTTGCTCGAAATGATAGTATGCTATCTGGTTTATCTTCATCTTAACGTGTGATGTTTTGTATTTCATATCTTTATATACATGTTGATAAAGCCCTTGGGATTATGCTTGACTACCGGGATTATGATGTAGATCATACTAGTGGGGCCTGGACAATCTATAAGCATATCCTTTAATAGTTCCTAGTCGAGGGTATATCGAGACAGGGCATCGATATTACCAGAGTAGACTAGTGTGTACGTTTCCTGACTCTGGGGGCAATGGTTGATCCCACAACCATTGGTGTTTGACATCAAAGAGTGTACTCAGGTGCTCATTGAAGAATGGGTACACCGAATAGGACTCGCCGAGAACTCCTAAATGGTATATATACCTATTATCAGATAGCAGTTTTTTGGTGACACTTGTATAGGTTAGTCTGTAGACTCGAGATCGTCATAGTGTCTTGTGTGATTCCCACTGTGCTTTGATTCCTTCCCTACCACGGCTCTGCTGAGTTGTGCAAACAGGTGGATTTTGGGTACAGTCCCGAATCGTATGAAGGCAGTGAGCGATAGGAGGGGTTTCGTCTCTCCCGGTATAGGGAGTTGATGTCGCGCTATGCTTGATCGGCCATAACAGCAAATCCCTGGCCAGGGTTTTCAAGATTTACTGATAAGAGTTATCAGTAGTTTCTCGAACCGTTATAGGCCATAAATCAGTATGAATTATAAAGTTACTGGGGTTTGACATTTACCACCCCTAGACTTCATAAGCGATGTATCAGACGAAGAGACCGGACTGTACGGTAAGTGTTGCTAACAGGCTCGTTAGGGTTGGGATGAGTTCGCTCGTCGGCCACCTCTTTTTCGACATGTATCTGGGTAGCCGTTACGCACAGCTAGTACCGCTAACGTGCTTATGGTTAAACCCACTGCCAGCGTACTGTCAAGTCTTTAGAGTACAACACAGAGAGTTCCTTGGTTCAGACGAAAGATGTAGAGGCCGTAAGTTATTATGGCAGGGTTTCAATCATGTTTGTGTAATCGTTATAGGAATAATGATCAGAATGTTAATACCGGTAGGCTTTGGTATAAGCCGCATGCCGGTATTATATTATTGGATTATTTGTATTCGTATTTTTCGGAATTCGGATACGGATATACTTATACGGTATACAGTGGAGGGGTATTATTGTAATTGTTACAACAATTCTTTCTAGAAGTAGACACCTTATAATGGATATTTATTTTGTGAAAATAAATAAATGAGGTGGAAAATGGAAAGTCTAAGCATAGATGAAGGAATGGCTTCTTTCATATTTTATTCATTTTGGAGTTACTATTGAAACATGGTGCATTTTTTTAATTCATGTTTCAACTATTTCATTTTGAGCCATATATTATTTTTCCATGGTTGAACTTTTCATTATCACTCTCACATTCTCTATCTTCATTTCTCTCCTTCTTCCTCATCTTTGCTTTACCTTCACATGAGTTGTGACTCAAAAGCCTAGAGCAAAATCATAATCCAATACTTAATCTTTACTTTATCTTAGTGATCACTCCTAGCAAACTTGATCTCTAAGTTGAACTCTTGTGAAGAAGCTTGTACCAAAGCTCTCGGGTCGATCGTCTTGGATCTTGAGGTGGCCAGAGATCGAGCTCGTTGCAACCACAAGGAGCGTAGGAGTCACATTCAAGTGAAGACCCGAAGGACCGGTTCCATTAGATCTAGATACTATCATAGTAGATTAGATCTCTTGATGGTTTTTACTAGTTAGGTTTTAAGCACTAATCTTGGGTTATATGGGTATTGCATGCAAGAAAAATTATTGTTTTCCATTTCTGCCTCCTCACAAGTGTTGTGAGGTATGAAACATCCACTAACATGGTATCGGAGCCTAACTTAAACCTTAAATAGTTTGTTGCAACCTTAGAATTCCGTCGTTTTTCCTTGTGCAAAAACTGCCGGAAAACTGTTTTTAAAATTGAACTTTTGAATTGTTTGCACACCCCGCGGCTCACGGTTTGAACCGAAAAGCCGCGGGGTGGAGCGTGCGCACCTCGGAGACACCCCGGGGGGGACCAGAGGCCGGTCCCACACCCCAAGGCCACCGCAAGGTGGCCTTGGGGTGGGTAACCTGAGAGCACCCCATAGAGTGCTCTCGGGTCTGCACACCCATTGGGGACACCTCGAGGTGGCCCCCGAGGGTGGGTACCCCCTCGAGGCCCCCCATTCGAACGTTAATATGTTGGTCTTCACCTCTATGAAGTTCGGGCGGGTTTCGAGTTCGTTTCGACTCCCGGATTGGCTCAAAAGATCGGTTTTTGAAAACTTGCTTACTGGATTTTTTCAAGTGTTGGAAAATGTTTTAGTTTGCAAATTATTGTGTGGAATTCTAATGTTCCGACTTCTTTACATGCTTTGTGATGTGGATGTGTGTTTGGAAACGTTGACTAATTGCTATACGATGATTAGTAGGGGTTGCACACATCGGTTTTGAAATCATGAGATGGTATGTGTATATGAATATGTTGGATCGTCGTGATGAATGGCCGGGGGATGTGAGAAGAGTGTTTTTCTTTTCTTTCATTCAATATAATTTGTAAAAACCAATGTAATATTATTTTACGGGGCACATCCGGGTTGAGCTTGTAGCCACCATTGTATAATTTATTTTTACTTTTTTGCTCCTAGGATAGACCCAAGGTGGGGTGCACAAACTACCGGGTTTTCGAAGTGCCGAGTGGCCTACTCACTTTATTGAGGGAGGTTGCTTCACTTTGGGAATTTGGCGGGTAGTTTGCCGCACCCGTAGGGGTCTAGGGTTGGGTTTTGGTTATTCATCACGACCGTGGAACCCGTCTTTCATTAAGGGCGTGAATGAAATACAGAATTCCTAGTATATCCAAGGTATTCATCTGTGATCTGAAATGGCTATATTTATATATGAGATATATAATAAACGTTGCTTATGTTTTGCACCCGCACTAGTTCATCCCCCGCTCTGCCGTTAGTTAAGTAACCTAACGGTGCATGACGAGGCCCAGAGGCGAATGCGGATGGCATAAGCGTACGTTCTATTTTCGTTTCTTTTCTGTGATGTTTAGAAAACGTAAATGATGGGACAACATTAATGTGATTAATGTTAAGAAAAAGAAACCTAAAGATATTATAGAATCAAACTTTTTAAAATGGGTAACTCTAGCTTTTGCTTTGCATCGTGGTATTCTTGAATATCCTGCACCTCATTCGATGAGGAAAGGGCCGAGATCTCTTTACCGGGAGTGACCCCTTTAGCGAAACTAGCAAATGTTACAAAGCACTCGATTTGATTTTATAGTTGATCTAATTTTTCCTTTGCATCGTGGCATTTATATATCCAGCACCTTATTCGATAAGGAAAGAGCCGAGATCCCTTCACCGGGAGTGACCTCTTTAGCACAATTAGAAAGATGCTATAAAACCATTCGACTTTTAAAACTGGAGCTTAAACCACTCCTTCTCACTCGATACTACAACGATATCAAGTTCAAAACGTTAAAGGTTTTCATAAAAACCATCTGTAGCCCTCCACCATTTTAGGAAGCAGAGTACTTAGTATTCATGCCACATTTGTTGACTATAGTTAAGACGTGGTGTACAGTAGCTAAGTGATGTCTTCCTACAAAGCATTTGATGCGATCGATTAAGACATTCGTATGACTTTGTTGACCATAATTAAGGGTCATGCGGGTGGGTCTAAATCAATCCCGAAATGGCGGGTAGAACTTGACTAGTGCTTATGATTTGTTGACCATAGTTAAGGTCATAAGACACTGGGGTAAAAATCATATCGGGAATTTCAAGAGTTGAAATTTGCAATGAGATTGCATACCTTCTAAATGATAGATGGATCCCGATCCCACTGTGAGTAAAAATTACTCCCGGGAGAGTTTTGCACTTTACAATTAGTTAATCAAGTAGGTGTCTAGAAAGGTGTCAACGGGGTTACGCCTCTAGGAAAACGAGGTTTATTTTAATTAGGTCCGTACGAAAGCACGGGAAACATCCTTCGGAGTACCGACACTGGCCTGGCCGACCGGTTAGCGAACTTGTAGATTGCAATTAATCCTGGCTAGTTTTCTTTTTAAAGGTTTGAAAGAAAATTTGATAAAAATCAGTGGGAGACATCGATTAGATAAGATTAATAACCAATATAATTATGCAAGAGCAATCGCTGAGTGTCTTCTTTTCTCTCTCCTAATGGCAGATACCTATGACGGGACTTAAGCTTTTATTAGACAAGAATAAACTTATGGGACCGAATTACAAAGATTGGCTAAGGAACGTAAATATTTCCCTGGCCTATGATAAGGTCGGATACGTCCTGACTACTCCAGCCCCTCCTAGCCCAGGCCCTGATTCTTCAGTTGCGAATAAAGAAATCCGCAAGACATGGGATATAGACTGTGCAACAGCCAAGTGCCTCGCGCTTGCTTCTATGAACAATGAACATCAGAAGAGCACGAGAAGATGGATGTTCAATCCATCTTTCTCTATACAAAGGAGTTGTATGGAGAGCAATCTCGTACTCTCCAATACGAGGCATCTCGAAAGTTGTTTCAGATGCGGATGGCTGCTGGAATGTTTGTAGGTGACCATGTATTGAAGATGATTGGACTTATCAAAGAACTTGAGGATCTGGGTTGGACCATGGAACACGAACAATATGTTGATATTTTTTTACAGTCCCTTCCCCCTGCCTTTGCTCAGTTCATTGTAAACTTCAACATGCACAACATGGAGAAGTCCTTACCTGAACTCCTCAATATGTTAAGGAGTGCAGAGAGCATGCTAAAGGTAGCAAAAACTCCCGCTCTAATTGCTGGGCAATCTTCCTTTTCCGTCCCGAAAGCCAAGGCCAAGGGAAAGAAGAAGAAGAATCCCATCAAGCCGAGAGGAGGAGTGAAAAAGGCACCGGGAAAGGACAAGAAAGGGGCTGCTGCGACAGGACGAGGGGAATGCTTCCACTGCCACCAGACTAGGCACTGGAAGAGAAACTGCGTTGGATACCTGGCCGGCCTCAAGAAGAAGAAACATGGTGATGCTTCCACTTCAGGTATGTTTGTAACAAAAAACTGTTTTTCAATTAACTCTGCTTCCTGGGTATCAGATACTGGGTCAGGATCTCACATCTGCAATTGTGTGCAGGGGCTGAGAAATAGCAGGTTTTTGAAGAAAGGTGATCACACTCTCCGGGTTGGGAATGGTTCCTCAGTACATGCTAAATCAGTGGGCGAGTATCACCTTGGTTTGCCGTCGGGTTGTATATTGGTTTTGAACCCATGTTATTTTGTACATTCGATGTTATGTAATATTATATCTGTATCGTTGTTGGACAATACTGGATATAATTTTGTATTGCAATCTAATGTTATGAACATTAACCTTAATCAAGAGTTGATTGGGTCTGGTACATTAAATAACGGGATATACGTCCTAAACCAGCACACAGTTTTCAATATACAACACACAAACAAAAGAAAGGTTTCAGAAATAAATGAAGCTTTCATTTGGCATTGTAGACTTGGTCATATTAACGAGACAAGGCTAACTAAGCTACATAAAGATGGATATTTAAACCCATTTGAATGTAAATTTTATGCGACTTGCCAATCTTGTATCAAAGGTAAAATGACCAAAACTCCGTTTACTAGACACGGAGAGAAAGCTATTGAACTCTTAGGCCTCATACATAGTGATGTATGTGGACCAATGTCTACACATGCGAGAGGTGGTTTTTCATACTTTATAACTTTCACTGATGATTTCTCGAGATTCGGGCACGTGTTCTTGTTGAAACATAAGTCCGAAGCCTTCGAAAAATTCAAGGAGTATAAATCTGAAGTAGAAAAACAAACAGGCTTAAGTATCAAGAAACTTCGATCGGATCGAGAAGGTGAGTATCTAAGATCAGGGTTTCTAGATTTCCTAAAAGAGAATGAGATTCTCTCTCAGCTCACCCCTCCGTACATACCACAGCACAACGGTGTATCGGAAAGGAGGAATCGTACCCTATTAGATAATGTACGATCTATGATGAGTGATGCTGAGTTTCTAATATCATTATGGGGGCACGCATTGGAGACTGCGATTTATCTATTGAATAGGGTTCCGACCAAAACCGTGTCTACCACTCCATATGAGATATGGTATGGGAAGAGACCATCTCTTAAAAGAGTTAGGATATGGGGTTGTCCGGCTTATGTGAAAAAGCAGAATCGGGACAAACTCGAAACACGATCGGTTTTGTGTAGATTTGTGGGATATCCAAAATACTCGTATGGATATCTTTTCTACCACAAGGAGGAACAAAGGGTGTTTGTTTCTCAGTATGCCACATTTTTAGAAAATGACTTTTTTACAAATAATACTGTTGGCAATACGGTAGAACTGGAAGAAATTCCAGATACGCAAACAATTACCGATGATTTGGTTGAACCTGAGGTTTCAATAGAACCTAACGAACCTCAGCCACTCCGTAGATCTAGTAGGACTTCTCGCCCACCTGATAGATACTATGGTTTTCTAATTGATGGTGATAGAGAAGATTGCATCATGGATGATGATGAACCTACTAGTTTTCAGCAAGCTATCACGAGTGGTGACTCAGTGAAGTGGCTGGATGCCATGAGATCCGAAATGGAATCCATGCACACCAACAAAGTATGGACTTTGGAGGTTGCACCTTCTAGAGTAAAACCCATAGGGTGCAAATGGATCTTTAAAAGAAAGATCGGTGTGGATGGTCAGGTGGAGACCTATAAAGCTAGGCTGGTCGCAAAAGGATTTCGTCAAAGACCAGGCTTGGACTATAATGAAACCTTTTCACCTGTCGCGATGCTCAAATCCATTCGGATCCTGCTTGCTATAGCTGCTCATTATGACTATGAGATCTGGCAGATGGACGTTAAAACGGCATTTCTAAATGGTGATTTAGAAGATTGCATTTTTATGGATCAGCCAGAAGGCTTCATTGATATTGGGAGCAGTGGAAAAGCATGCAGGTTGCTTAAATCCATCTATAGATTAAAGCAGGCATCACGGAGTTGGAATATCTACTTTGATGATACAATCAAAGAATTTGGTTTTATCAAAAATGTAGATGAACCATGTATTTATAAAAGGATTATAGATAGTACTGTTACATTCCTCGTATTGTACGTTGACGACATTCTCTTGATAGGAAATGATGTTCCTATGCTACAATCGGTCAAACTATTCTTACCGCAGAGGTTCTCCATGAAAGACCTGGGTGATGCTTCGTACATTTTAGAGATTAAGATCTATAGAGATAGATCTAAGAAATTATTGGGATTGTCCCAATCGAGATACATTGACACCATATTAAAGAGATTTAGTATGGAAGATTCCAAGAGGGGTAATTTACCCGCTTGTCATGGGATCACCCTCTCCAAAGAGATGTCTCCAAAGACTGATGAGGAGTTGACTCGCATGAGCATTATACCCTATGCTTCAGCAGTAGGATCTATAATGTATGCGATATTGTATACTCGCACAGATGTAGCTTATGCACTGAGTGTAGTAAGCAGGTATCAATCCAACCAAGGGGAGAAACACCGGTCTGGTGTGAAGAACATTCTGAAGTACTTGAGAAGAACTAAAGAAATGTTCTTGATGTATGGTAACGAAGATCTCCAAATGGAGGGCTTTACCGACTCCAGATTCCAGAGCGACAAGGATGATAGTAAGTCCATCTCAGGGTTTGTATTTACCCTAAATGGAGGGGCGGTATGTTGGAAGAGTTCCAAGCAAGATACTGTCGCCGACTCCACGATGGAAGCTGAGTATATTGCTGCTAATGATGCCGCAAAAGAGGCAGTCTGGATGAGGAAGTTCATTTCTGAACTTCAGGTGTTTCCAACCATTGCTAATCCAATATCTCTGTATTGCGATAACAATGGAGCCATGGCTTTGGCAAAGGAACCGAGGTCCCATCAGAAATCCAGACATATCTTGAGGCGGTATCACCTCATCAGGGAGATAGTGGATCGCCAGGACATCAAGGTACGGAGAGTAGACACGAAAGACAACACAGCAGATCCATTCACCAAGGCCATCCCTCAAGTCCAGTTTGAGAAACTGTTCGAGCTGTTGGGAATGCGGTACGCTGGCAACTGGTTCTAGTGTAGAAAGTGGGTACTTATTGCACCAACTACAGGCCTTAGTGCAAGTGGGAGATTGTTAGATATGTATGCCCTAGAAGCCTGTATTGTATAGGATGCTACGCATGTGTATATACAGAAACAATTTTTGCTCGAAACGATAGTATGTTATCTGGTTTATCTTCATCTTAAGGTGTGATGTATTGTATTTCGTATCTTTATATACATGTTGATGAATCCCTTGGAATTATGCTTGACTACCGGGATTATGATGTAGATCATACTAGTAGGGCCTGGGCAGTCTATAAGCATATCCTTTAATAGTTCCTAGTCGAGGGTATATCGAGACAGGGAATCGATATTACCAGAGTAGACTAGTGTGTACGTTTCTTGACCCTGGGGGCGATGGTTGATCCCACAGCCATTGGTGTTTGACATCAAAGAGTGTACTCAGGTGCTCATTGAAGAATGGGTACACCGAACAGGACTCGCCAAGAACTCCTAAATGGTATATAGACCTATCGTCAAATAGCGGTTCTTTGGTGACACTTGTATAGGTTAGTCTGTAGACTCGAGATCGTCATAGTGTCTTGGGTGATTCCCTCTGTGCTTTGATTCCCTCCCTACCACGGCTCTGCTGAGTCATGCAAAAAGGTGGATTTTGGGTACAGTCCCGAATCATATGAAGGTAGTAAGCGATAAGAGGGGTTTCGTCTCTCCCGGTATAGGGAGTTGATGTCGCGCTATGCTTGATCGGCCATAACAGCAAATCCCTTACCAGTGTTTTCGAGATTTACTGATAAGAGTTATCAGTAGTTTCTCGAACCGTTATGGGCCGTAAATCAGCATGACTTATAAAGTTACTGGGGTCTGACATTTATCACCCCTAGACTTCATATGCGACGTATCAGACGAAGAGACCGGACTGTACGGTAAGTGTTACTAACAGGCTCGTTAGGGTTGGGATGAGTTCGCTCGTCGGCCACCTCTTTTTCGTCATGTACCTGGGTAGCCATTACGTACAGGTAGTACCGCTAACGTACTTTTGGTTAAACCCACTGCCAGCATACTGTCGAGTCCTTAGAGTCCTACACAGAGAGTTCCTTGGTTCAGGCGAAGATGTAGAGGCCGTAAGTTGTTACGACAGGGTTTCCATCATGTTCGTGTAATCGTTACAGGAATAATGATCGGAATGTTAATACTGGTAGGCTTTGGTTTAAGCCGCATTCCGGTATTATATTATTGGATTATTTGTATTCGTATTTTTCGGAATTCGGATACGAGTATACTTATACGGTATACGGTGGAGGTGTATTATTGTAATTATTACAACAATACCTTCTAGAAGGAGACACCTTATAAATGAATATTTATTTTGTAAAAATAAATAAATGAGGTGGACAATGGAAAGTCTAAGCATAGTTGAAGGAATGGCTTCTTTCATATTTTATTCATTTTGGAGTTACTATTGAAGCATGGTGCATTTTTTTTAATCCATGCTTCAATTATTTCATTTTGAGCCATATATTATTTTTTCCATACTTAAACTTTTCATTATCACTCTCACATTCTCTCTCTTCATTTCTCTCCGTCTTCCTCCTCTTTGTTTTACCTTCACATGAGTTGTGAATCAAAAGCCTAGAGCAAAATCATAATCCAGTACTTAATATCTACTTCATCTTACTGATCACTCTTAGCAAACTTGATCTCTAAGTTGAACTCTTGTGAAGAGTTTGAAGTTTATACCAAAGCTCTCGGTTGGATCGTCATGGATCTTGAGGTCGTAGGAGATCGAGCTCGTTGTAACCACAAGGAGCGTAGGAGTCACATTCAAGTGAAGACCTGAAGGACCGGTTCCATTAGGTATAAATACTATCATAGTAGATTAGATCTCTTGATAGTTTTTGCTAGTTAGGGTTGAGCACTAATCTTGGGTTATGTGGGTGTTGCATGCAAGAAAAATTATTATTTTCCACTTCCGCCTCCTCACAAGTGTTGTGAGGTGTGCAACATCCACTAATACAATGATGTATCGGAACGGAGGAATCATGCCTTATTAGATATGGTGCGCTCTATGATGAGCACCGCTGAGTTACCTATTTCCTTTTGGGGATATGACCTGGAGACGGTTGCAAACCTACTGAATATGGTTCCCACAAAATCTGTGTCAACCACTCCATATGAGATATGGAAAGGAAAGAGATATCTTAATTATGTTAAAATATGGGGTTGTCCGGCATATGTGAAAACACAAAATCCGGACAAGCTCGAGGCATGGTCTTTTCTGCGTAAGTTTATTGGATATCCCAAACATTCGCGCGGGTATATCTTCTACCACACCGAGGAACAAAAGTTGTTTGTTTCTCGACATGCCACCTTTATAGAAAAGGAATTTCTTGAAAAAGAAATTAGTGGTAAGGAGGTAGAACTGGAAGAAGTTCTAGCCACACAAACTACAACAGAAGATTCAGAGGAACGAGAGGATTCAGTAGTTCCCGACGAATCTCAGTCGCTCCGCCGATCTAGTAGGGTTCCTCATCCACCTGAGAGATACTACGGTTTTCTCATTGATGGTGGGAGCAAGGATTACATCATGGAAGATGATGACCCAACTAGTTTCGAGCAGTCTATCACGAGTGGGGACTCTGTGAAATGGCTGGATGCAATGCGATCTGAGATGGAATCCAGTACACCAACAAAGTATGGACTTTGGAAGTTACTCCTGAAGGGGTAAAACCCTTTGGGAGCGAATGGATATTTAAGAAGAAACTTGGTGTAGATGGAAAAGTTGAGACTTTTAAAGCTAGACTTGTTGCAAAAGGTTTTCGTCAATGACCAGGTGTGGATTATGATGAAACCTTTTCTCCAGTGGCTATGCTTAAGTTCATCCGGATCCTACTTGCCATTGCTGCATACCATAACTACGAAATCTGGCAAATGGATGTTAAGACCGCCTTTCAAAATGGCGATTTAGAAGATTGCGTGTACATGATTCAGCTAGAGGGCTTCGTAGACAGTGAGAGCACCGGGAAGATGTGTAAGCTGCTTAAATCCATCTACGGGTTAAAGCAAGCATCGCGGAGTTGGAACATCTGTTTTGATGTGGTAGTCAAAGAGTTTGACTTCATCAAAAACGTAGATAAACTATGTATATACAAGAAGGTGGCAGAGAGTAAGGTTGTCTTCCTCGTATTGTATGTGGATGACATACTCTTGATAGGAAATGATGTTCCTATGCTGCACTCGGTCAAGCTCTTCTTATCACAAAGATTCTCAATTAAAGATCTAGGTGAAGCCTCCTGCATTTTGGAGATTAAGATCTATAGAGATAGATCTAAACGGATACTGGGATTGTCCCAATCCAGGTACATTGATACCATATTCAAGAGGTTTAGTATGGAAGAATCCAAGCGTGGAAATTTACCCACGATCTCTGGACTCACTCTCTCCAAAGAGATGTCTCTTAAGACTGATTTGGAAAGAGCTCGCATGCAAGGGATACCCCATGCTTCGGCAGTAGGCTCTATCATGTACGCGATGCTATGTACCAGACCCGATATAGCATACTCACTAAGTATAGTTAGTAGGTATCAAGCAGATCCAGGAGAGAGTCACTGGACAGCTGTGAAGAATATTCTCAAGTACTTGAGAAGGACTAAAGAGATGTTCTTAGTGTATGGTAACGGAGAACTCCAGGTGGAGTCCTTTACCGATTTGAGCTTCCAAAGTGATAAGGACGACTCTAAGTCGCACTCAGGATTTGTCTTTACCCTCAATGGAGGGGCTGTTTGTTGGAAGAGTTCCAAACAGGAAACCGTGGCAGACTCGACGATGGAGGCTGAATACATCGCTGCCAACGATGCTGCCAAAGAGACTATCTGGATGAAGAAGTTCATAATTGAACTTGGTGTGGTTCCGTCCATTGAGCATCCAATACCTTTGTATTGTGATAACAATGGAGAAGTGGCCTTGGCCAAGGAACCCAGGTCCCATCAGAGATCCAGGCATATTCTGAGGCGGTATCACCTGATCCAGGAGATAGTTGATCGTTGGGAGATCGTGGTCAGGAGAGTTGACACGAAGGATAACACTACGGATCCACTCACGAAGGCCATACCCCATATACAATTTAAGAGACTCTTCGGGATGTTGGGTATGAGATACTACAACAGCTGGCCTTAGTGCATGTGGGAGATTGTTAGTTATGTATATGCCCTAGAGGCCATTGTTGTACATATGATGTATATTATAGTGGATTCTTGGATATATATAGAGAGGACTTTCTTGCTCGACATGATAGTATGGTATCTGGTTGCTCTTTGTCTTAACATGTTGACTTGTATTGTGTTACTGTCTTGCTCTCACATGTTGATAAAGCCCTTAGGATGTGTACTTGACTACTAGGACTATGATGGAGATCATACTAGTGGGGCCAGGGTAGTCCAAAAGTACATCCTATAATTGTTCCTAGTCGAGGGTGTATCGAGACAGGGCATCGATACTCCAGAGTAGACTAGCGTATACGCTTCTTAACCCATATGATGGGCGATGGATGATCCCGCATCCATTGGTGTTTGTCATCAAAGATGGTATATGGGTGCTCAGTCGAGTCTGGGTACACTGAACAGACTCATCGAGAACACCTAGATGGTATTATAAAATTGTTTATTTGTTCATATCATAATTTTTCATTATTATATTCCCCATTCTTATTCATTTTACAAATAAACAGGTGCTTTTGATCCATGTATGCTACATAGATGCAGGTTACAAGTTCTCGGAACAAAACAGTGAAAATGATGAAAAGACGATACAAAAGTGAGACCACGACCAACAAATAGAAGAATCTTGATCATGCCTACAGTTTGAGGGATAAATGAAGATCAATGAACAATTTCACAAAGTACAAAGGCAGCGCAAGATTCAAGACTTCAACACGAAGCAAACGGTAAAAGTCCACAACATTCTGCACTGTGGAAATCTGGAAGAAACTAGAAGACAATCTGAGAAACCAAGTGAAGAAACGAGAAGCCAAATGCAACAGGAAGCAGCCTAGAAAAATCCAGCCAAAGACCCCACCATATGGCCGTGGATCCGCGGCCATGGTGAGCACGTGTCGGTGCAAAAATTGACGGCGGCGGCGGTGCGTTGACTAGGCTTCTCAGGGGAGTTTTGTAAATGTAGATAGGGATCAGATATAAACCCTAGGTTTCTATAATCTATAAATAGGAACCCTAAAGCTCTTTTTGGAGCATGCCTCTTCCTATGCCTCTTTTTATTTAATCAAATTCAGAATTTTTATTCGCTGTAATGTTTGAAGAGTGCATCAAATAAAAAGTAAGTTTTCTTTTCTATTCCTTAGTTTAATTTCTTTTCTTCCCTAATTAATTTTATTTATCTTCCCTAGTTAATTAGATATAAATTTTATTTATCTGCCGTAGATTAGATAATTAGGTTATTTAAAACAAACAAAAAATGTCTCTTTTTATCAATTCCCTAATGAGTGAGTAGTTCCTCACTTGTTAGGGTTAGGAATAGGGAAGGTCTGAGAGATGAAAATCTCTCACCCATTTTTTACCCATCATACATTTTGTATAGGACTCCATGTATACATACACACACCGCTCACTACGGCACCCTATCCTAAGAGGTAGCGGTGATACCGTAGTTTAAAAGACCGGTTTTATATGTTTTCCATGGAGGTTAAAGTAAGAATTAAGAAAGGACGGAAAATGACCTAGAGGAAGAAACCTAGTTTCTTCCCGATCGTGCTAATCTCCTTTGTTAATTATTACTTTAACACCTAAATAGATCTTAATTAGGGCATAGAAAGCGGTGAGAAATATTGAATTTCCAAATTTAACCTAAATCTAACCCTAGAAAGGTTTTAATTCTAATCAAACTCATTTCAGTTTTAGTGATAATCAATCCTACCACAATTGGAATTAACTCGTTAGAACAAATAGAAAATACACAATATCCCTGTGGACCGACCCGTACTCAACCGGCTAGCTACCAAGCGACGCCGTTCTTGATTGCGGTTAATATTCTTTGATTCATCTTTTAAAACCGCAAGCACGCAAAAATCACGTTCAATCAAATAGCGTCGTTGCCGGGGATGGCGTAGTTATTTTCTTTTTGTAATTTCGGGTTAATATAAAAATTGAAAAAATAATAAAAACTGAAAAATTAAAAAAATATATAAAAATTTATCATCTTGTTATTTTTTGAAGGGTTTTTGGTTTGAATTGTGCAGGATCGACAAACGGATTCAGATCTGGAAAATTCCAGTGAGCAAAACAGCAAACATCAGATCTGAACTGACAGAGGAAAATCAGAACAGAGAAATAGAACAAGATTGGAGATCTGAACCGACGATCCCACCGCGGAACCGCGGCAAGAACACACTTTTGGCGGCGGAACCGTGGCCTGGTGGTGACGTCAGCACGTGGAAACCTCTCTGTAACCCCCTTATCTCCTCTGAAAAATTTTCCTGCAGGGTTCTTTGCGCAAAAACTTCTCTCCCTTCTCCAATAACTTGATCTTGTGCAGGATTCTTTGCGCCGCAATAAAAAAAAATTGGCAAGTGTGTTTTGTGTGTTTACTGCTTTGCATCTTTAAAATTGACTTTAAAGGGTTTTAACACCAATCCAGATTGGGTGGGGATTTCATTACCCTTCCTAGGACCCCAAAAATTACAAAAAGTATATTGCATTGACCATCAAGTTAATTAAAAAAGATTAAACTCAGCCTATAAGGACTGTCGCGCTCAATAGGACAAAGGAATAGTTGTAGGCATCGATCATTTATCTAAACCAGACTTTGTGGTGCCTAGGCTAGGAAAACTCAAAAGATGCTAAAACCTAAGTAAATTTACAGAACATATATAATCTTAAGTTAAATGATAAGGAAGTATGAAAAATACGGGTTGATAATTTCTGAGTTGATGATAATAAAATTTATTGATAGAAAACCGAATTGGAGAATAAAAGTCAATAGGCCGAATTGATAGGATTTTATGGGTAGTATCAGCTGAAAACCCTCAGGAGACAGCACTCCTCCTACTAGGGACACCTAGAGGTTTAACGGCTTGTTGCACGAGCTCAGTGCAATCGTGTTTCCCTGCGAAAGTGAGGTTAGGTCTTTTTCGAGAATAAACTAGTTTTGTTCGAGGACGAGCAAAAGATAAGTTTGGGGGTATTTATTCATATCATAATTTTGCATTATTATATTCCCCATTCTTATTCATTTTACAAATAAATAGGTGCTTTTGATCCATGTCTGCTACATAGTTGCAGGTTACAGGTTCTCGGAACAAAACAGTGAAAATGATGAAAAGACGATACAAAAGTGAGACTACGACCAACAAATAGAAGAATCTGATCATGCCTACAGTTTGAGGGACAAATGAAGATCAATGAACAATTTCACAAAGTACAAAGGCAGCGCAAGATTCAAGACTTCAACACGAAGCAAACGGTAAAAGTCCACAACATTCTGCACTGTGGAAATCTGGAAGAAACTAGAAGACAATCTGAGAAACCAAGTGAAGAAACCAGAAGCCAAATGCAACAGGAAGCAGCCCAAAAAAATCCAGCCAAAGACCCCACCATATAGCCGCGAATCCACGTCCAAACAGGGCATATGGCCGCGGTTCCGCGGCAATTGTGAGCACGTGTCGGTGCAAAAATTGACGGTGGCGGCGGTGCGTTGACTAGGCTTCTCAGGGTAGTTTTGTAAATGTAGATAGGAATCAGATGTAAACCCTAGGGTTTCTATAATCTATATATAGGAACCCTAAAACTCTTTTTGGAGCATGCCTCTTCCTATGCCTCTTTTTATTTAATCAAATTAAGAATTTTTATTCGCTGTAATGTTTGAAGAGTGCATCAAATAAAAAGTAAGTTTTATTTTCTATGCCTTAGTTTAATTTCTTTTCTGCCCTAGTTAATTTTATTTATCTGCCCTAGTTAATTAGATATAAATTTTATTTATCTGCCGTAGATTAGATAATTAGGTTATTCAAAACAAACAAAAAAAATGTCTCTTTTTATCAATTCCCCAATGAGTGAGTAGTTCCTCACTTGTTAGGGTTAGGAATAGGGAAGGTTTGAGAGATGAAAATCTCTGACCCCTTTCTTACCCATCATACATTTTTTATAGGACTCCATGCATACATACACACACCACTCACTACGGCACCCTATCCTAAGAGGTAGTGGTGATACTGTAGTTTAAAAGACCAGTTGTGTATGTATCCATGGAGGTTAGGGTAAGAATTAAGAAAGGACGGACAAGGACCTAGAGGAAGAAACCTAGTTTCTTCCCGATCGTGCTAATCCCCTTTGTTAATTATTACCTTAACACCTAAATAGATCTTAATTAGGGCATAGAAAGCGGTGAGAAATATTGAATTTCCAAATTTAACCTAACCCTAACCCTAGAAAGGTTTTAATTCTAATCAAACTCATTTCAGTTTTAGTGATAATCAATCCTACCACAATTGGAATTAACTCGTTAGAACAAATAGAAAATACACAATATCCCTGTGGACCGACCCGTACTCAACCGGCTAGCTACCAAGCGACGCCGTTCTTGATTGCGATTAATATTCTTTGATTCATCTTTTAAAAGCGCAATCACGCAAAAATCACGTACAATCAAATCCTCTTTTTGGGTGCCTCTTTTTAGGTGCCTCTTTTGAGATGCCTCTTTTAATTTCTAGATCTTAGATTTTCAACTCCATGTAATCTGTCAAAGAGTGCATTAATAAAGAAGTTTTTTTATCTTGAATTTCTTTTCTGCCGTAGTTATAAATTTTTTATCTGCCGTAGTTATAAATTTTTTTTATCTGCCGTAGTTTATAAATTTTTTTATCTGCCATAGTTATTAAATTAAAATCATAAAAATGAAATGTTTTATCAATTCCCTAATGAATGAGTAGTTCCTCACTTGTTAGGGTTAGGTTTGGGTAAGGTTTGAGAGATGAAAATCTCTCACCGCTTTCTTGCCCGTTATACATTTTAAGTAGGACTCTATGCATACGTACACACACCGCTTACTACGACACCCTATCCCACGAGGTAGCGGTGATACCATAGTTAAAGACCGGTTGTGTATGTTTTCAATGGAGGTTAGGGTAAGAGTTAAGAAAGGACGGGCAAGGACTTAGAGGAAGAAACCTAGTTTCTTCCCGATCGTACTAATCCCCTTTGTTAACTATTACCTTAACACCTAAAAGTTCTTAATTAGGGCAAAGAAAGCGGTGAGAATAATTGATTTTCCAAACTAACCTAATCTTAACCCTAGCAAGCTTTTTATAAACTTTTATCTCATTCTTAGATCTTAAAATAAAAACCAAAATGTTTTTGATTTAACTCGTTAAAACACAAAGAATAGGAATCCATCTCCCTGTGGACCGACCCGTACTCAACCGGCTAGCTACCAAGCGACACCGTTATTGATTGCGGTTAATTCTTTGATCACAAAAAGCGTAAGCACTAATTTCTCTACAATCAGGTAACACTGGTACAAGTTATTCTGTAGACTCGAGATCGTCATCGAGTATTGTGTGATTCCCACTGTGCTTTGATTTCCACCTTACCACGTTCATGAGAACTGCAAAACGGTGGGTTTTGGGTACAGTCCCGAATCACATGGAGGCAATGAGCAATAGGAGAGGTTTCGTCTCTCCCAGTATTGGGGGTTGATGTTGCGCTGTGCTCGATTGGCCAGGAAGTCCCTGGCCAGGGATGATATGGAGATCTACTGGTAAGTGTTATCAGTAGTTTCTCGACCCGTTATGAGCCTCACATCGACACGATTTATCGGTTACTGGGGTCTGACGTTCACCACCCTTAGACTGGATATGCAACATATCTGACGAAGAGACCGGACTGTACGGTAAGTGTTACCAGTTGTCTCGATGGGAGTTTTTGACAGCTTCGCTTGTTTTTCTTCTGATCGCTCAATACCCGGGTGGCCGTTACGTTTAGCTGACCGCTTGCGGTTTGTGGGTGTTTAATGTGATCATCACCTACTGCCGGCGTATTGACGAGTCTTAGAGTCCCACACAGGAGTTTCCTAGCTCAGGCGAAAAGATGTGTGCATTTGAGATATGCACGGAAGCTCGATTATATGCGTGTATATGATACCGTATATTAATCGGGCGTTTACTATTGGTCGGTTCGTATGTGATATGACCGGTTTGTTAAATCAAGTGTTGATTAACATTGACTTTATAGCTCACTTTTTTTTAAACCCTTTTCTACTTTGTTGTATGCATGCATGTATGCATATATTTTTGTTCATGCACATGATGATGTGAATGCACACATAAATACATACATGGTGTCATGGTTGTTGATACATATAAGATGGTAATGCAAGACTCACATAGAAATAAATATGTATTTATATTTGTTTTTGAGTTAAAGAAAAGAAATGGAAATTATCTCATGGTCAATGTTTCTACACACTTCCTTCACTAACCATGACATTAACCATGAGTTCAATTTCATTTGTTATTTTAACTCTAAAATAAATATCTAGATTTTTATTAACCCATGCTTAAATGAGAGTGTGACTTTCATTTATATTTTCTATTTCTCTTTTATTTTTGGAGATGATCACAAAAACTTGAGCTCAAGCTTGCCATCTTCTTCTTCCTCATCCCTCATGCTCTCTTGAGAGTTTTAGTGAGTGAGTGAGATAAAAAGAAAGTGTTTTGAAGTGAGAAAATAAACCATATCATCATTCTATACTAGTTTATCCCATTAGTTTAGAGTGTTAGCTCCACTTCCTCATTGATCAAGTGAAGCTAGGAGCTTTGAGCAAAGGGACTTCGGGTGGATCATCGTGGACTTGGAAGGTCTCTACCGAGCCGGTTCAAACTCTCAAGGATCTAAGGAGTTAAGAGAAGAGGTCTACAAAGGTTGTATTCTCTTCACTTAGTGATAGTTTTCTTATAGTTTGAGATACTATCTGTTGTTACCCTGATTTTTCTAGTTCGATTCATGGTTAGATTGCTTAGCACCTCCCCAAAAATTTTATTGTGGTATGTGTGATGCATGCAAACCCTAGGCTTGGTGCTATGGAACCCCAACACTGGGTAGTCTATAAGCACATCCTATACAGGTCCCTAGTCGTAGGATTATCGAGACGGGGCATCGATACTCCAGAGTAGACTAGTGTATACGCTTCTCATCCCAGCATGAGAGATGGTCTATCCCACAACCATTAGTATATCGTAGTGGAGATAGTATGCAGGTGCTCATTATGAGTACACTGGACAAGACTTGTCGGGAACTGTTGGTGGGTATTATACCTATCGTCATGTAGCAGTTCCCAAGTGACATGAGTACAGCTTAGTCCGTCGACTTGACACTGCTTCTTCGCCTCGAGTGTGTTCCCACTGTACTTTGATTACTACCCTACCACGGCTCAAAGGAGTCGTGCAAACAGATAGTAGTTGGGTGCAGTCCCAAAGCACTTGGAGGCAGGGGCGGTTAGATAGGATTCGTCTCTTCCGGTGTTGGGGGTTGATATCGTGCTGTGTTCGGAAGGCCATTACACAAATTCCTTGGCCAAGGCAAGCGAGATTTACTGGTAGGTACTCCAGTAGTTTCTCAGGGTGTTTTGGGCTATACTCCGACACGACTTATTGCGCTATTATGGCTCTGACGATTACCGCCCCCTAGGCCCGATATGCGATACTCTTATACGAACAGACCGGACTGTACAGAGATTGTCACAGATAGGCTCAGTAGGAGTTCGGATAAGTTAGCTCATCGGCTTTCTTATCGACACATACCTGGGTAACCGTTACGTACAGCTGGTACCACTTACAGTTTGTGGTTAAACCTACTGCCAGCATAGTGTCGAGTCTTTAGAGTCCCACATAGAAGGTTTCCTTGTACCAGGCAAAAGGTGTAGAGGCCGTATGATTTTACGGCAGGGCTTCGATCACTTACGTGTACTTGTGCACGTATGATGATCAGGCGGATAATATTAGTGGGCTTTAGTTTAAGCCAGATCCTAGTATTATATTAATGAATTGTTTTCGTCTCATTGTATTCATATTTTTCGGAATGCGGATGCAGGTATGTATATACGGATGAGGGGCATTCTCATAATTTCTCGGGAAAGCTTCTAGAAGGAACACCTCATTAGGGTTTCTTTCTTCTTTATGGATTAAAGATAATGAGGTGGAAGAAATGAGGTGTAAACTTGACAAAAATCACTCATAGCTCTTGGTGACTCACCTCTTGATATTTTGTGAAGCTCACTAGATATTTTGTGAGATATTTTTTTATCTCATCTATTATTTAATTTGCTTCTACTATTCATCACAAATGAGCCATGATTATTCTTTAGTTTCTTTCTAAACTCTCATTTTCTCAAGTGATCTTTTTCTTCATCAAACCCTAAAAGCTCTCATGTGTTGAGAATCTAAGAGTTCAAGGAGACAAATCACTCTATCTTCTGACTCTACATAACCTAGGACTTTTACTTTAGCGAACTAGAAGCTGTAGTTATCTTAGATTCAAGGTAGGAGCTCAGACTATAGACTCTCGGGTGGATCGTCTTTGACTCGAGGAGGCCGTCGAGATTGCTCGATCCGTTTCGATCCTTGGAGCTGACGATGAGGTGGAGGACAGCGAAGAAGACCAGAAGGACTTGGTATCGTGAGGTATAACTTTCATCCGAGTAGGTAAACCTCATTACAAGTTAGCTAGTTAGAGTTTAGTATCGATCTTGGAGTTCAAGTCGGTGTTGCAAGCTTTGAAAAATCGTTTTTTACATTTTCCGCCTCCCCATGAACATACAGGGTGCACGACATCGACTTACAACCACTATGTCTCTAAAACGGGAATCCTGCCATATGGGGGACTGCATCATAGTAGTTTACAATATACAATTCATGGGCAACCATCGTGGCATAGAAGCCAACCGCCGTGACACAGAAGTCAATAAATCCATATACCAAAACCTATCCTGTCCTTCAGTGGGCTACATTATATCAACATGATGTATACAATCCACGGACAGCCATCATAGCAGAAACCAACTCTACGTGACATTAAAGTCAAACACTGACCAGAACACAACCATATAAATTTCCCTATGACCAATCTAAAATCCACTACCATATACTATCCACGGGCATCCGTTGTGACATAAAAGTCAATAAACATCCCAACTTACCCTGAGCCACCCATAACAACATATACCATGGTCCGAGATGAACTTAAACTAATACTCACATCCGTAATGACTTTAAACTAAAATCCTGGTCTTAAATGACCTTAAATTAAAATTCATATCCGAAATGATTTTAAACCAATACCTATACATCCAGACTGCCCTATGGCAGGGTTACATTAATGACCAACCTACCATATACAATTCACGAGCATCTATCGTGGCATAAAAGCCAACTGTTGTGTAATATTTCAGAAAAATAAAATATTATTTTTGGGAATTTATGTAATTAAATAATAAATATTATGAATATTTTAATGAATGGAGATTAGTTTTAATGTTATGGTATAATTAAATACCGATAAATTGGGAAATATTGGAAAATTAAATTGAATAGTGATTTTTGGAGGGATTTATGTGATTTAGGCAAATTATAAATTTTTATAATTAGTTATATACAAGTTTATTTCTAAACTTGATTAATGTTTACTAATCATGCACTTATCTTGATTAGGCTTCATGAAATGCACCATGTTACATTTTCTAAAATACTTGTTATATTTTTATGAAACATGATTTCAAGTCTTCATTGTATTTTTGCAATTGTTTTACAAAACAAAACCATAAGAAAAGAAAAGGGAAAAGAATAAAGAAAGAAGTATGGGTAAGAGAGAGAAGAGAGAGAGGTGAGGGGTCATTTGACCATGGCTCCCATTTGTTTATCCTTCATTATCTTCATCATTTCCTTCTCCTCTCTCACCCCTTGGATGCCCTCTTCCCTCCACCACCTACACCACCTCATATCAACTCCAAAAATACCTCAAAACACCTATTTTCTTTCACAAAATGCACGCACAAGCTCACTACAAGCATGTGGAACCAAAAAAGATAGGATTTTGAAGACTTAGGGCAACTCAAGAATTTTCTTGAGTTGCCAAATAAGGTATTTCCTTCACCATTAGAATAGTAATTCATTCCCTTTAGCATCCCTGTTAGTTTAAAATTGTTTATGTGAGGTTTAGTGAACTTGGAAAATTCCAAGATGAGGGTTAAGGGATTTTATGAGTTGTGAAGTGTGAATTGAGCTTAGTAGAGGCCATACAACCCCTCTAGTGTTATGATTCAGGACAAAACCTGAGACTTAGAAACTAATTTGTGAACTTAAACTTGCCCGATATTGGAAGTTGTGGTATTTGTGATGTGTTTTGGAGATCTGCTATAACCGGGGGACCTTAAAAATTATTTAGCGATTACTGTGAGTCGTGCAGGCAACCTGGAAGCTACCATAGAGACCTAAGCCCCAACTCCTTCATTTAGGCCGCAGATTTAACCCATTTGGCCTCAATTTACGGCCTGGGTATGACTAAATTGATTCGTACTGGGTCCATAGCTTTATCTTCAGTAAATTAGACCGTCCACATGTGCAAAATTGGCTAATTCATCCTAGGATAAAATCTGGAGGTGTTTTCTTATGTTACTGTTTCATTTTGCGACTTTGTTTTAACTTTAGTTTAGGTATTGGGTTTTAACTCGATGGTTTGACGTTTGTACATCGACATCGAGGATTTGTTTGGCCCTTCTTGCATGCGTAGTTCGTAGGTTCTAACCTATGTACTCTTCATATGCCGTTTCAGTTTCCTCGTGTTGATTCTTGATTACGATGCGATGTATTTGAATATGTAGGTACCCTCATGTGGGCTTTCGATAACAAGGATGAGCAAGGCGACATCAATTTCGGCAAGCAAGGATCAAGGTGAGTAGATATATATCTACGGAGGAAGTCGGGTGGATGGCGTATAGTACCCCCGCACTTCATAGGATAGAATGCGAATACGATTTATGTATTTATATATATGTGTTAATGTGAGACGCGAATGCTTAGAGAGAAAGTAACTTAGTTTAGTTCTTAGTCGCGAAACTCTAGAGTAAGGATTGGCACACACGCGCACACACACGCATACATTTGATTTTCCTGTGCGTATATGGGGATATATGTGTGTGTGTATATATATATATGTATGTGAGTATGTACATACACACACACACACACGGATGATGAGGATAGTACATGATACTTGGAGGTGATTCGATGTGATTGGGCATGATGTCATGAGATCGGTGGTGTGATTTGGGTCGTGTGATGAGATACGACATAATATTATAGCGGATCGTTGGGCGATATGTTTTCATACACACGCGATTATATATATGTTTGATGGTATCGGAATGTACTAGACTTTAGATCAGTACCCCTAATTCAGGATATGATGATAATGATACCAGATAAATTATGAGTTATATGTGATATTGACCCGTACCCCGACTTGGGATGCCGTACGATGGATTTTACCGTACGATATATAAATATGATGTTTGATCCGCACTCTCGACTCGAGGATGTCGTATTATATATTTTATCATACGTGACGCTATTGAGGCGGGATCACCGACTACTAGATATATATATCGACTCAGACTTAGGTAGATTTCCTTACCCCTTTCGATTAATCTCTTAGTTAGTCCTGTAGTTTATCAGGTAGATGTTAGACTGGGCTCGAGTCATACTCATTTTCAAAACTGACGAATCGTGGGTATTTTAAAGATAGGACCTATTTTCTAAAAACCACGATTTGTGCTATTTCAAATGCCAAATTGTATGACTCGTATATATATAAATGTTTATTCTTACATGTTGCGTTTACTATTCAATTTCCATGTTTTCTTGCTGTTAGCATCACATTGCATACTTAAATGTCTTTTCATTAGTTATTATGAACCGATGCTGTCAGGACACCAGCACCATTACCGATAATGCGTATGCTCCATGTACACTTGCTTGCCAGCTCACACACACCATCATCGGTAATTTCCATGACACGTACACTTTAGAAGTATTACTTCACTGGCATAACTTGCTAGCTGATAGTTCCAATATACTATTGCTTTTATATGCTAGTTTAATTATTGCATTTCTTGCTAGATATCAGATGCATTTTTATATTTCTTTGTCATGCAATATTATGGAGCTTTATGCCGGTAATTCACAGTTATTTACTCTTGAGATTGGGATTTCGGATTTCCATGAGATTTCTGGATTTGAAGAAACCGCAAAGAGTTTATAAACTTATTATCATTTTAAAAATAGAAAATTGCGGTTTTCTCGTGATATAATTTGAGATATGTCTACCATGAGTTTTCTCGGCTGTTGAGCGATACCATACACCCGATTTGAGAAGGTGGATGAACCGTCTGCGGGTGCATGGTGGACCCGGTACGGTACCCCGGGGCAAGATGGTCGAAGATGATGGCGTTGAGCCTGGCAAAGGAGCAATACCGACCGGTTATTGTGACGCGGCGGATATCCGGAGGATACCAACGTAGTCTTGAGATTTGATGATATGGGCCAGTCCGGATAGCTGGAGCCCGAGATATTAAGATTTGGTAATAGGGGCCAGTCCGGATAGCCAGAGCCCGAGATACATAGATTGATTATATGGGCCAGTCCGGATTGTCAGAGCCCGAGATATTGAGATATTGGGATATATATTTTGTGTCGATGCTTAACACGGATTTCTCTGTTGATTTTATTGATGATACTTCGGTTTTATACAGAAATCTCACTGAGATAAGAAAACAGTTTTCTCATTTAAACGTATTCTGTTTTCATGCATTCATACATCATATATATGATATGTTGCTACCTGAGACACTGACACGAGCACTTGGTATTACACTTATGTATAGATGTTTACCCTTGCCATTATTTAAATGCTCCAGGTTATATATTGAGGATATATTATGGTATGACCTAGGATAGAGTCATACATGCGATTTTTTCTCGGTGATGTTTTCTACTCACGAGTTGGCAACTCAACCCCGTTGTGCCATAGTTTCTTGCAGGTTTTGCCATACAGGTTTTGTTGCGGCTTGTTGGCACATTGCTTCCTTTCGGATGATTGCATTGGTAGGTGGGTTCACTTGTATCGTGACCACCTTTGTATTTTATTTATATTCTGTTGTATATAGTAACTCCATCAACCAGACTTGTATTTTTATAGACTTAGAAGACCAGTATGTATATTCTTTCGACCTTAGAGTCGCTCGCTGTATTATTATGGTTTTCCTCTGGTTTTCTTTCTGTGTTTTGATCCTCGCCCTTCGGCGTTGTATATTATATTGCTTGTGTAGTTGTGTCCGCCAATTGGTGAAGAGCTAGCTCCCGCTTGGGGTGCCTTATTTCATCACTTATATATATTTCATGTGTTGTACCCGTTTGGGGCCAGTTTTTATAAAGGAGACTCTGCCGAAATTTTCGGGAAAATATGATGTAGCTTTTAAATGTTTAATGCCATTTATTTTATTTAAACCACTTGCTTTAAACAAGTTTTCTTTCACTTTATCTTTAAAATGGTTTAGATTTCTGGGCTTTTGGCTTACTTGAATTAGATGGGGTCCTATAGACTTTATATGATTCAAGTGCCAGTCACGTGCCATTTCGGGTCGTGACAAAGTTGGTATCAGAGCGCTAGGTTTAACCTTGGTTCGAGTCTAGGTTTGACTATGCAGAGTCTAGGGCGTATATATATTCGGAACCTAGGCTTGACCTTACAAAACTTAGACTTGGTCGAGAGGGTATTAGACCCGAATTTTCGTCGCATAGGTTGACCTTGGTTGATGGAGTAGGTGATTTAAGTAGAGTGACGTACTGTGTGTATGTTCCGCGGCATACTTACAATACGCTACTCCGCTTAAGTGGCCTTAGGATGTACATTTCTTTGCACAGTATTATATTCATTCCTATGATCTATCCTCATCGATATCGGTTTGTGGTTTTGTTACCACGGTTGCACGGGCAGAGAGAGCTGGGGCTAGAGTTGCGGTCAGCATGAGATCTTCTTGGACGAGGACTAACTAGGGTATAATTCCGGTTACACACGATTGCATAAATGTGTCGTTTTATTGTGTTTTCATGCCATGAGCGTTTGATGGATTGCTTTTACTAAAATTTCTCGAACGTGCAGATCAGCACTAGAGGATTGGGCCACTGATAGAGGCCGGCTAGAATGTGATGAATGCTAATGCACTGTTCATTCTTGATGGTTGAGGCACTGTTCAGCGTGCGGACGAATGAGCCAACTGTTGCTGCGACTGACAAGATATCGCCCCAGATGTTTATAGCTATTGCAGAATGAGTTGTACTTAGAGATGTGATAGAAGATCGCTAGTCACCCATGGATGAATGACTAGGACATGTGGTTCGTTTGTATACCCTGATGTGAGGTCATCAGATTGATTGATTCCAGCTAGAGAAGTCTTCACGCAGGTACGTTGAGAGTCGATAGAAACGAACGAATGTCAGAAACCTATTTTTTCCAAGTTTAAGGTATTCAGAAAAACATGCAAGTAATTCTGTGGACTCTCTAGAAGAATGAAACCCTAACTCGACATAATGACTATGGAAATGCTTTTGAACCTTAGGGTTTGCGGCAGTTCCGCGGTGCCATTAATGAGGCTTGGGTTTGCCCTTCTACGGCTGGTCCATAGGTACTGTGGCATGTACTGGATATTATTAAACTGTGCTCAAGTGTTGAGATCTCGACTAATTTTGGGACTTTGATGAATCGATCGAAAAGTTCGACATCGTCCGGACATCATGTGATGGGATACATTACTTAGGAGACTCTAGATATGAGTATAGCCGTTGTAGCGCAGTCCATACAGCTACGAAGAGACGAGTCCGAGTCAGTCGACATTAGAGAAAAGTGGAGTAAGTGGTTCGTACGAGATTTCGACAAGATTATGTTCCACTCCGTTGATATCAGAGATGTGATACGCATTCAGAGACGTTGAATATGAATATATCTTCCAGAAGAAGTCGTGATGAGTATGCAGCCGTTCCGGAACAAGAAATAGATTTAGTAAATGGCGATAACTTCCGGGCAGTTCGGCAGAAACAAGAATTTGGGTGAGACCCCGATAAAATCTTTCTGGAATACTACACGAGGAGACTTGGACCCAGGATCAGTCATATTACGCATACCCAGTAGGCCAGAGTTCGGCATCGTCGACGAGACATATTATGAGTGACCATGATAGTTGGTCAGAGACCTTTAGAGGATGTGCCAGAGCGGAACTGTTTCCGTCATCGTTCCACATTGGGCCATTGAGCCGGGGAGCTATGTAACTAGCAATTCGCAGTGAGAGACGAGAGCCTAAGGGCACCAGACGCCAGGCCATGAATAGGAGGCAAGTAGATATCTAGCTCTGCTAGCTTTGGATGGACCGATATCTTCTCGACTTTGAAGGAAGGACACATCGACGATAATGTTTACGATTTGCGATTTGGTGATTCGAATATCACGTATCCGTCATTTGGATTTCGGTATTTCGGGCGATTTATTTGCATGATTGAGATTTTATGAACCACAGTTGCACTCGACTTCGATTTGATGTCATTCGAGATGTTGATTTTGATTTCATGCCTATGGTATGCATGTGATTTGACTTGTTCCTTCTGTGTATCTTTCATGCACTTCAGTATTTTGATGCGATTTTGTACACGCTGATGCACGTGGTTATGAGATATATACCACGGTATGCCTGATTTGGATTGAGATGTGTTGTATACCGTCGATTTCGATTGTGATACTCGATATTTGTTTTTGTGCACTTTGTGCACTTGATTTGGATTCTTGCGCATACTTGGCGCGCATGATTCAATTTTAGTGCATGCCAGATGCACTAAATCGGGATTCTTCGTGCATATCAGATGCACCTGATATTGCTGTCAGGCACACCCGTTGCCTTTGACAGGTGTTTTCGTGCACACCCATTGCACTTAGATTTTGTTTTTGTGCACATGTATGGCACATTCATTGATTTCGATTTCTGTGTGCACCAGACGCATGTGGCATTCTTATATACATGTTAGGATTGATGTCCTTTGAGCAGTATGTTTTTATGGTATTTACTATTCGGTATAGTAGCTGAGCAAGACTAGTCAGAGAACAGTACCTGAATATATTTTTGCATGCATTGATAGTTATGGAAGGGATTTCCAAAAAGGAGCTACAGTCTCAGTATTTTTCCTACGCGTCCGAGATGACACAAAACATTTTATGAAGGAAACCCTTCTAAATTATTTTCAGCACGGCGGGACGTATATGTTAAATAAAAGATATATATAAATATAGTTATTTTCTTACAATAAACGTCCGCTACTTATGCCGTGATACGCGCATTGTACAGTGATTGAAAAAGGTTTTGGCATGCATTTTGTTCAAATGTTTTGACGAGTTTACAACGATGCGTACTATGTACATGTTATAGTTTTGAGTATATAATTTTGGTTTTCGTATTGGACTTTGACATTGGTATCTTCACCATGACTCCGATGATTGCGGGATGCTTGACAGAGTTTTGATTTTTAAGTTATATACTCGATTTCCATGCGCATGCATTGCGCTACGATGTGTTTTATGTATTTATGATTTCAGAGCCCTGACGACTTGATCATTTTACTAAAATATTTTAGTATTCGAGGGGTTTAAATTTAAATTCGGAGACCGAATTTATTTAAGAGGAGAAGATTGTAACATTTCAGAAAAATAAAATATTATTTTTGGGAATTTATGTAATTAAATAATAAATATTATGAATATTTTAATGAATGGAGATTAGTTTTAATATTATGATATAATTAAATACCGATAAATTAGGAAATATTGGAAAATTAAATTGAATGGTGATTTTTGGAGGGATTTATGTGATTTAGGCAAATTATAAATTTTTATAATTAGTTATATACAAGTTTATTTCTAAACTTGATTAATGTTCACTAATCATGCATTTATCTTGATTAGGCTTCATGACACGCACCATGTCACATTTTCTAAAATACTTGTTATATTTTTATGAAACATGATTTCAAGTCTTCATTGTGATTTTGCAATTTTTTTACAAAACAAAACAATAAGAAAATAAAATAAAAGAAAAGGGAAAAGAATAAAGAAAGAAGTATGGGCAAGAGAGAGAAGAGAGAAAGAGGTGATGGGTCATTTGACCATGGCTCTCATTTGTTTATCCTTCATTATCTTCATCATTTCCTTCTCCTCTCTCACCCCTTGGATGCCCTCTTCCCTCCACCACCTACACCACCTCATATCAACCCCAAAAACACCTCAAAACACTTATTTCCTTTCACAAAAAGCATGCACAAGCTCACTACAAGCATGGGGAACCTAGAAAGTTGGGATTTTGAAGACTTGGGGAAACTCAAGAATTTTCTTGAGTTGCCAAATGAGATATTTCCTTCACCATTAGAATAGTAGTTCATTCCCTTTAGTATCCTTGTTAGTTTAAAATTGTTTATGTGAGGTTTAGTGAACTTGGAAAATTCCAAGATGGGGATTAGGTGATTTTATGAGTTGTGAAGTGTGAATTGAAGTTAGTATAGGCCATACAACCCCTCTAGTGTTAGGATTCAGGACAAAACCTGAGACTTAGACCCTAATTTGTGAACTTAAACTTGCCCGATATCGGAAGTTGTGGTATTTGTGATGTGTTTTGGAGATCTGCTATAACCCGGGTACCTTAAAAATTATTTAGTGATTACTGTGAGTCGTGCAGATAACCTGGAAGCTACACTACTACAAATAGGGGTTGCCCCTACGGATTTATCCGTAGGGGCAAACCTCTGCCCCTACGGATATGTCCGTAGGGGCAAGAAATTACCCTGCAGGTGCAAACGCCGTAGGTGCAAGTCTTAGCCTTAAACATGCCTCTACGGTTTAATACTTGCCCCTACGGCATAATGCGTAGGTCCATGTGTCCCTATGGATTAGACTGTAGGGACAAAAAAGTTATTTAATTTATCGGTTTATAAAATAAAATAGTTGTCATACGGAGTTGTCCGTAGGGCCAAATGTCTATCCCTACGGATACATGCGTAAGTCCAGATGTGTAGGGCAAAATATCAGGTATCCTGATATTTTTTCCCTACGGATACCTGTGTAGGGGCATGTTTAAACCCATACGGTCAAATCCGTAGGGACAAGTATAACCCTCTCTTACTGAGATCATAGGGGCAAAATATCAGGTATCCTGATATTTTACCCCTACGGATAAATCTGTAGGGGCAATGTTGGGCCCTACGGATTAATCCGTAGGGACATATTATCAGGTTTTTTTTTTAAAAAAGGGCTGCCTGTTTTTTTCTCGCCCAACAATATATACATCATATATAAAATTAATCAACATGCAGAATATATACCGCAGTATTCATAATCACATCTCACGCATAATATACAAAAGAAATCAACAAGCATAATACGATATCAATCTAAATCAATATAAACACGCAAACACCACCAATATCAATATCGTCCAAAATATATACAATATGTATCATATAGGTAAATACATGTTTAAAATATAAGAATCAAAAAGCTACCCTAGCTCAGTCCAGCTCCACTCTGATAAACGCCGTAATCTGGCGCGCCTGCTCCTCGGATATACCCTGAGTCAATATCTCGAGCAATGCGGAGTGTGCGGGAGTCTGAGCGGCTGTGGAGCTGTAGGAGTGGTATGCGCAACCGCCGTCGAGGTAGTGGCCTGCGGAGCCGCAGCTACGGGAGTCTGAGCAGGCAGTGGAGCTATAGGAGTTGTCTGCGCAACTGCAGCCGAGGTAATGGCTTGCGGAGCCGCAGCCGAAGGAGATGCATATAGAGGCTCGGCCGATATACCCTGTCGCGTCTGTTCAATTTTGTGTGTAATAAACGAGTAAGAACTGTGTATTAGTCGAATTCGTATCGTTATCAAGTTATTGCGAAACCCCAATCTATGTATACTTAGGGACTTAGGCCTCGTTTGGATATCTAGTTTGGAAAACCGTAGTTTATTTTAATTAGATATATATGTATGATTAATCAAAGCTAAGTCTACAACCAAATAAGCTCAGGCTACGTACTAATATTGGATATGTTGCTATCTATAATATGACATAATATTTTACTATTAAGTAGTATACATACCAACATCTCCTTCAACTCCTGAACGGTGGCCTTCAAGGTGTCCAGTTCTTACTGGAAACGTCGCTCACGGGAGATAGAGGAAGTAACCGCCGGAGTGGAGTCCAACCTTATATGGGCCCTGCTAGGACCCAGTCCCCGGCCTCTCTCCCAACCTCCGTGGTGCCCTCTGTGTGCGGCGTCTAGGACTGGGGTCAGCAGCATCGGATCGTTCTGTCCAGTAAAATCGATCCCCGATGCCTCCGCCTGCTCAACCACCCTCTCCTACACCCACATTAACCAGTAAAATATAAGTATATCATTTAAATTTAAACCTTTCAAAACAAAATTTTCAAATAGGGGTTGAATAAATATTAACACTTACGCAATACTCCTGGATAGCGGTGTTGGGGTATCGATGCTCGCCCGTGGCGGGATCCGTCGAAGTGCCATGGACGGCAAGATACACGGACAGCACACTCGATGTACCACCCTGCGCCAGGGTCTGAGCTCTCTGCAATATTAGAAAATAACTCTTAATATTAGATATATTAGAAAATAACTCTTGATATTACATTATATCACAAAGGCCGGTCTATTGTAATTTACTGATAACTCCATGGCACGAGTAATATTCCTCGAGCCACCTGTATAAGTGGGGCGACCCCTCTTCGCCGACTTCCTATTCTCTTTATTTTGATTGGTTTGTTTCTGAACAACACATTTAGATTTAGTTTTCTAATTAAGCAACACAAAAAAATAAATTATATACTAAATAATTAATTACATTTAAAATACATACCTGTTTGCGATGAGAGTCGAAATATTGGCACAATAGAGGCCATGTATCTACGTCGACTCTCGCAAAGGCCGGAGTATGTAGGAGGGCCGCTCACTCTGCCTCGGGGGTCACCATCTATAGGGAATAGCAGTCGATCTTCAGATCATTCCTGTTGTATCGAACCTTCGTCTGCATGTTCTTCATCAGGCCATTGTACAGAGCGTGAAGATCGAGCACCCTCCCAGGGTGATCAGGGTCGGGTACAGGCTAAAAATCGTAATCCAACTGAAAATACAAAAAAAAACATTTTTATTTAATTGCAAGTGTTAATAATAAAATATTGGATAAATCAAATGAAAATATATATTAATACCCGAGCCTGATCCCAGAAGAAGGCGAATGAGCGCCGGTGTTGGTCGCCCCACTCAACGTGAAGTGGATAGTTCTTCACGAGGCGGCTCTCATCCCCTATATACTGGCCAAACCTCTCGGCATAATCGCCGGTATAGCGATAATCAGGGGTAAAATAGAGGGGGAATGCTGCATCCCCCTTGTTCTGTTGGGCCTCAGCCTGTGAGACTGATTCGGGCCTCGAGTCCCCCTCTCAGGATGGGGAGGCCCTGTGTCTACAAGAAATATCAAGACAATCAATATTAAGACAAATTTGTATTAAGAAATCAAGGTTTAACGAAAATTGAAGTGTGATATATACCTCCGGCGACTAAAGCACGAGCCTGGGCCCGGGCAGGAGCACGAGCGGGACGATAGTTCTTCCGGTGAGGAACAGCCGGTGACCCGGACGTGGACACATCTCCAACTAGAAAATAAACATCGATAAAATTACATGAAGTTCATATTTATTCTTAAAGGATATGTAAAATGAATAAATATTTTATATTTATTCATACAAACCTGCAGACTGAGCGGAGGGTATGGAAGTGACGGGAGTGGCCCCTGCACCAGACGAGGACGCACCACCTATAATTAGACAATCAAGTATCAGCTATATAAGTAATTGCAAAAAGAATGCGTATATCAATAATATAACATTCTAAATCAACATGTATATACTATAGGATATATAAACATACCCGCAGGTATATGATATATAAACATACCTGGAGGTGCGGGAGTGGCCTCTGTTCCTGATGTAAGTACGTAAGAGCAAAAAGAATGTATGTATATTTATGATATAGCATTCTAAATTAATATACATACACTATATGATATATAAACATACCTGGAGGTGCGGGAGTGGCCTCTATCCCTGATGTGGATGCATCACCAACAGCTAGACAATCAAACATTGACAATATAAGTAATTTTGACATGAAAATGCATGTATATCTATAATATTATATTCAAATTGAATATGCGTGCAATATACCTGGAGTTGTGGCAAAGTCCACACGGAAAGAGGCATCCGAAGGGGTCTCCGATCGGGGTGCAAGACCGGCCCTCTGAAGCTCCCTACGCAGCTCTCCGGGCGGCAGAACCGCTCTACCTCTGCCTCTGCCGGTGCCGCGGCTGGAGCTCCTGCAGCCCCTCGCTGCTCCCATCATCGTCATCAAATCTAAATAAAACGTTTCGTAGACGTATTAGACAATCATTACAAGCATTGACTATATATGTATAGATCGTAGAATGTGAAGTAATAATATAACATTACTGATAACCTTTTTCGTTTTGTGAGCGCATTAGAAATATCTACTTGGATTTCATCATCGATATCATTTCTAACCCACGTAACTTCATGATCAGCCGAAGACAACAAGTCTTTCGAAACAGACGGTCGGAGCACTCTAAGTCTTCTCTCTTCTTCATCCTCATCGCTGTCCTCGAATTCTGGGACATCGTAGATATCCCTGGGTTTCCAACGGCATACGACACTCCATCCCGGATGCTTCAAACACTGTGAGTAGTATACTTGGAACGCTTGGTTCAGAAAGATAAACGGATCTTCCTGACCGTAAAATCGAAGTGTGTTCACACTGGTCAATCCATATTCATCTTTCTAAGTCTCAAGATTGCTTCTCCACTTATCCGTATAGGTTCGCGTATCGTACCAAGTACACTGAAATATATAAAAGGGTTCTGATCGTACGGGATAGTGGATGCCGAGTATACAATTTAAGTATCCATAATAAATCACACCATCCGATCCTACCGTCGCAATCCCACTATTCTGAGTGGTTCTAGATGTTTCTATGTCCTTAACTTTGATTTTGTATCCAAGGACACCGAATCCTTTATAATATGCAACCTCCATACTAGGAAATTGAGCTAAATATCTTGAATCACTCTCTAATGATGCAGACAAGTTCGGATTGTGGATCTAACAAAATAAATTTTACGACAAATACATAACGATATAAGTTTAGATTAAAACTAATAGCAATAACATGTTATTCGAATAACTTACATGATTGTTCACACCATAATATTGTATTATTATATTCCCCATTCTTATTCGTTTTATAAATAAACAGGTGCTTTTGACGCATGTCTGCTACATATTACAGGTTACAGGTTCTTGAACAGAAAACAGTGAAAACGATGAAAAGACGATGCAAAAGTGGACTTTGACCAACAAATAGAAGGATCTTAATCAAGCCTACACAAAAGATCAGTACAAGGCAACGCAAGGTCCAAGATTACAAAGTAAACGGTTAAAAGTCCACTGCAATTGTTCACTGGAGATCTGGAAGAAATAGAGAAGCCAAATTGAATAAAGATCCAAAGAAATAAAAAGCCCAAGAAGCCCAGAATCAGTTCCAAAATTTCCAGACATAGAATTTTACCAAAGCTTGAAGTCTACTTTGACTAGGTCTTCCTAAGGATATTTTGGTAAATGTAGACGTGCGAATCAATTGTAACCTAGGATTTCCTATCCTCTATAAATAGGAACTCTAAATCATTGTAAAGGCTATGCCTCCCTCATGCCTCCTTTTAATAATAAATTTCAGAATTCTTTATGGAGAGCATCGGTGCCTCTTTTCAATTCATGAATTCAGATCTGACAACCTGCGTTGATGTTTGGAGAGAGCTAGCTGTAAGTAGTTTTATTTAATTGCTCTAGTTTAGATTTTAATTCTTTGCCCTAGGTAGATTTAATTCATTGTCGTAGATAATTGTTTAGAGTTAGCTTTGGGGAAAGCTTTTGAGAGATGAGATCTCTCATCCCTTTCTTACCCATTATATATTTACAATAGGACTCCATGCATACACGCACACACTGCGCCCTACGGCACCCTACCCCTCGAGGTAGCGGTGATACCGTAGTATAAAGGCCCGGTTGCGCGTGTTTTCCATGGAGGTTAGGGTAAGGATCGATAAAGGAAGGACAAGAACCTAGAGGAAGGAACACCTTCTCGAATGGATCAAATCCCCTTTATTGATAATTACCATATCTCCTCATAGATCCTAAATTGGGTATAGAAAGCGTTGGGATTTACTTGCATTTCCAAACCATCCCTAAACCTAACCCTAGCAAGACTAGATCTAGATAATCGTAGTATAGAATAATTAGGTTTTTAGATTTAATAATCAATCCGAACACCCTTCGGAATTAACTCGTTAGCGCGACTAGGAGATTCACAAAATCCCTATGGACCGACCCATACTCACCGGCTAGCTGCAAAGCGACGCCGTTCTTGATTGCGGTAATAGATAGTTTTTTAGATCAATCAAATGGCCCCGTTGCCGGGGATGGCGTGTTATTTCCTTTTTTCAATTTCGGGTTAATCAAAATTCAAAAAATCATAAAAATCTGAAAAATCAAAAAAATAGAAAAATATATCATCTGTTATTTTTGGGAAGGGTATTTTTGTATGAATTTTGCAGGATCTACGAACAAATTCGGATCTGGAAATATACAGAAATCAAAACAGCAAATATCAAATCCGAACAAACAGAAGATCACAACAACTGAGGAACAGAAGAAATTTGGAGGACTGAGTCAACAAGAAGAACCGCGGCGATCTGGTGAGAGAAAAAAAAAACGCGACCCTTTTTTGGCCACGGAACCGCCGCGGGGCACGCCTTCTGGCCGCGGAACCGCCGCGGCCTGGACGATTCAGGGGCGAAAAAAAAAACTGTATGTCTTCGAATCTCCTCCTCTGCAAATCTTCTGAAAAATCTCCTGCAGGATTCTTTGCGCTTAAAAAAAAATCTTTCCCCTTCCAAATAACAAATCTTGTGCAGGATTCTTTGCGCTCGCTAAAAATAGAAATTGATTGCAAGTAATTTTTTTGTTTTGCATATCTTTTATCGAAAATCTTTTTTGCAAAATTTCCAAATAAAGAGCAAGCGGAAAAAGGAAAATTTTAATTAGAAAGCTTGAAAACTTTGAAATTCACAAAAAAGATTTGATTGCAAGTGATTTACTGTTTTGCATATCTTTAATCGGATTTTAAGGGGATTTTGACCAATTCAGATTGGGTGGGGATTTCATCACCCTTTCCAGGACCCCATAAATCACATAAGGCATTTGCATTGACCATATTTAATTAAAAAAATACTAGACTCAGCCTTAAGGACTTCGAGCTCAATAGGACAGAGGACTAGTTATAGGCATCGGCCGTTTATCCTAACCTGCCTTTGCGGTGTCTAGGCAAGTGTGTCTAAGGCAAGTGGTTACTTAATTAGGACCGCTACTTGTAGCGAGGAGCCTCCCACTTACCTGGCATTTACCTGGCCGCAATTGGTGGTGAAGAGGCGGTTTGAGGTCCTATTTCTAGCCCTTTGGAACAGTTAGGAGCTATCTAGCTGACCTAGGTGACCCTAGATCTAGGCCTGATTGTGCATTTTTGGTTGATCGAAAGTGTGTCTTAGCTTTTTTCTCGAAAATCTTTTTGCAAACAGTTCTAAATAAAGAGAGAAAAAAAAGAAAAAGGAAATTTTTTTATAAAAACTTGCAAAATTTTGTCGCTAAGAAATCCTTGCACCCCACTTACACCCACCTTCTTTCTCTTCTCCTTCTGACATCATGGTACCCCACATCATAAATCACTTGCCGAACTTTGGTATCCCGAACCTAATTTTGCCTCATTCGTCAATTTGTTCGGTCAATTTAAAGACGATCCTTCCATGCCTAAAACATCTTTGAAAGATCAAATAGAAGCGTCTAGGAGAAACAGTTTGACTTTTCAACCCACTTTGTGTCAACCAAGTAAACCTTTACCACCTCCAGATATTGATACCACTTTTTCAAGTCCTGCTGTAACTCCTAAAGCGATGTCCATTGCTGAGCATATTGCTCAATCTCGTAGCCGATCTTTCACCCCTCTCCACACATCTAGTTCTAGGGATCCACACGATTATTCACCTTTTTATCCACATGTTGACCCTACCCCTGTCCAACCATCCACTTCCTACCAGTCCTACCTGACTTCTCCACCGTCACTAGACACTGTTTCTACACAGCCTTTTGGGAGTTTCACATATCCACACAATTTTGAATCTTTTACCGAAACCCCCTTACCACCCAAGTCTAGTTTGGAAGAGTCGTTGGAGGCTTATATCTTAGCAACAAACAAAATGGTTAGGAATGTGGAAGCGTCTGTAGCCGCCCTTATGCAACCTAGTGAACCGGTAGCTAGTTTTCCGCTGGCTCCAAATTTTTCAATGTATGAGGAGGCGGTTGGACAGAGTGAGAATGAGAGAGGATTACCAAATCAAACCTACCCTTACCCAATTGAAGCCCACATCTCCAGTTTTCCATCGAATGTCCTAAATGATTCACAAGTTCAAAATAAAAACGAGTTGTGTGAATTTGTAGTTCTTGATTTGCCGGATTGTGAAGAACCCCTTTCGAGTGAAACCACACTTAATCCTTTCGATCTTTACACCTCCACTCTAGAACCTAAATCGATAAATATCCATGCTTTTGATGAGGTGTCAGAAAATATTGATTTTCACTTGATTGAGGATATAAACGCCGGGAATATTTCGGATGATGAACCTGTCGATTTGATTGAAATTTTATGTCCAATTCATCATCTCGAGTCATTAGATGTTTCTCCCGAACTTCATTTGCGTCTTGATTTTGATGATAAAGGCATAGATGAGATAAATATTGAGGAGAATTATGAGGATAGTATTGAGGAGAGTATTGAGGATAATATTGAGGTTGAATCATTTTTTTTTGATGTGTCTGATTTTCCAATTCATCCTCCTGAACTTTTAACTGTTATATCACCCTCCCTCCTTTCCATCGTTCCGACCACGCTTGAAGACTGTGAGTTTGAAAATTTTTCCTTTGAATCTGACACAGTTCTCACAGACGTTAACACTTACGAGTGTTTCACTTTTTCGGACGATGTTGATGACTCACCGCCCGAGTTTGAGTCCTTTACATTTTCAGATGAGTTAATTGAACCATCAGACTCGGTTGCTTACAGTAGTTTCGAACCATTGATGGAATCTTTCAAGTTCGAGACAGTTTACTATGGTGAGAATGATACTATCCCTAATTCACTCCCTTTCGTCCTTCCTATTGTTCCGACCGTACAAGAGACCGTTACGCTTTCATCTCCAATACCAAGTTCTTCGTACCCATGTTTTCTTGCGAATCTTGAGTGATTTGACCCCATTTCTCGACGGGTTGATAGGTTAGCGCAATCCCTTTTAACACATCGGTCATCACAAATTGCGCTAATTTATTCACTCGCTTTACACCCTCAAGATCGTACTCCACTTCTTTCTTCTTTCCGCCATTCTTCTCCCCCACCGAGACCATATTCTCTTCTTCCCATTCGGTCTCGTGTGTTTCTCATCTCTTTTCTTTCTACTCCATTCTTTCACCAACTAGACCATTACCACGATAAGATCTTTGAATGGTTGGTGCTAACCTTTGGCTTATGTAAGTCCAAGCTTAAGTTTGGGGGGAATCTTGTTGTATATATGTATATATATTTTTTGTTTTCTTTTTCTATAAAAAAATTTTAAAAAAAATTCAAAACAATATAAACAAATTATAAATAAATAAACAGGGGAGTGCCGACATTTTGACCCTCTTGGTGTGGCATGACAGTGAGGACACTGTCAAGTTTAAGTTTGGGGGTATGCTCGGTACGTCTTCTTCCTTCGCATTCATATATATATTTTTGCATTTGCATATTTATTTGAAAACCCATAAAAATTGAAAAATTTCAAAAATTATAAAAATTACTGTATTCAATTTTGGCCATATTTGACTTGAGTTTGACAAATAAGTTAACTGGCTAGGAACAACTAGATCTTAGACTTACTAAATTAAAAACCCTAAAGATAACCTTCTTTAAAGTTTAACAATAGAAAGTATATATTTTTGTAGTTTATTTAGAAATAGGCAAATTTTGAGTTCATTTCTTGGGCTAAGTCAAAGCAAAGGAAAAGTATTGATATTTTTCTTAGAGTATGAGTTTGAAAAATAATTCCTAGCTTAAGTCTAGATTCTGAAAATGTATACCCTACAATTTGCACAATCACACACCTTGAAACTTGGAATAGTAGAGGAGACCTTGAAATGCTCTTGTCTGAAGTCCCTAGTACGAAGAAAATGAAATAAAAAAATACAAGTGTGAATAAAGAATAAAAAAAAATGAACACTGGTTTTGTGATTACTTAAGGTTAAAAAATAGAAAAAAATATTTAGCGAGGGTGCTTCATCACCTAGTGCCTTAGACCAACTGGTTTGGGAGTCACTGCTAAAGCCTTGGGTGTTGCAAGACTAGGAATTACGCTTTAAAGTGCAAACGCATTTTGTAATCGGTCATTGGTACCTCAAGAAGTATTAACGGTCGCATGAAGGATGTGTAAGCAAAATTCATTTAAAAATTCACCAATTAATAAGTACTTTGGACAATGGACGAGAGTATGATTTCTTGATTTGAATTTCTAAGTGTAGGGGTGATTTAAACACACACGTGGGGATATGTGATTGGAGTTTAGATGAGAGAAAGGAGTGAAGAATAGAACTTGTATCTTTAGTAGAGTTGATAAAAATTCCTAAGTGTAGATGGAACCCTAGAAGGAAAACTTAAGAGATGCCGATAGCTAAGTAGGTCTGCAGAACATATATAACCTTAAGTTAAATGATGAGAAAGTGTGAAGAATATAGGTGGATAATTTATGAGTCGACGATAATAGAATTCCTTGTTAGAAAACCTAATTGGAGAATTAAAGTCGAAAAAGCCAAATTGATAGGATTTTGTGGGTAATATCCGCTGAAAACCCTCATGAGACAACACTCCTCCTCCTAGGGACACCTAGAGGTTTAACAGCTTGTGGCACGTGCTCAGTGCAATCGCGTTTCCCTGCGAAAGTGCGGTTAGGTTTTCGTAGAGAATAAAAAATAATAAGTTTGCTCGAGGACGAGCAAAAGATAAGTTTGGGGGTATTTGTTCACACCATAATATTGTATTATTATATTCCCCATTCTTATTCGTTTTATAAATAAACAGGTGCTTTTGACGCATGTCTGCTACATATTACAGGTTAAAGGTTCTTGGACAGAAAACAGTGAAAACGATGAAAAGACGATGCAAAAGTGGACTTTGACCAACAAATAGAAGGATCTTAATCAAGCCTACACAAAAGATCAGTATAAGGCAACGCAAGGTCCAAGATTACAAAGTAAACGGTTAAAAGTCCACTGCAATTTTTCACTGGAGATCTGGAAGAAATAGAGAAGCCAAATTGAATAAAGATCCAAAGAAATAAAAAGCCCAAGAAGCCCAGAATCAGTTCCAAAATTTCCAGACATAGAATTTTACCAAAGCTTGAAGTCTACTTTGACTAGGTCTTCCTAAGGATATTTTGGTAAATGTAGACGTGCGAATCAATTGTAACTTAGGGTTTCCTATCCTCTATAAATAGGAACTCTAAATCATTGTAAAGGCTATGCCTCCCTCATGCCTCCTTTTAATAATAAATTTCAGAATTCTTTATGGAGAGCATCGGTGCCTCTTTTCAATTCATGAATTCAGATCTGACAACCTGCGTTGATGTTTGGAGAGAGCCATCTGTAAGTAGTTTTATTTAATTGCTCTAGTTTAGATTTTAATTCTTTGCCCTAGGTAGATTTAATTCATTGCCGTAGATAATTGTTTAGAGTTAGCTTTGGGGAAGGCTTTTGAGAGATGAGATCTCTCATCCCTTTCTTACCCATTATATATTTACAATAGGACTCCATACATACACGCACACTGCGCCCTACGGCACCCTACCCCTCGAGGTAGCGGTGATACCGTAGTATAAAGGCCCGGTTGCGCGTGTTTTCCATGGAGGTTAGGGTAAGGATCGATAAAGGAAGGACAAGAACCTAGAGGAAGGAACACCTTCCCGAATGGATCTAATCCTCTTTATTGATAATTACCATAACTCCTCTTAGATCCTAAATTGGGTATAGAAAGCGTTGAGATTTACTTGCATTTCCAAACCATCCCTAAACCTAACCCTAGAAAGACTAGATCTAGATAATCGTAGTATAGAATAATTAGGTTTTTAGATTTAATAATCAATCCGAACACCCTTCGGAATTAACTCGTTAGCGCGACTAGGAGATTCACAAAATCCCTGTGGACTGACCCGTACTCACCAGCTAGCTGCAAAACGACGCCGTTCTTGATTGCGGTAATAGATAGTTTTTGAGATCAATCAATGATCTGCAACTGATTGAACGTTGTTTTTATGCGTGCGCGTTTTGAAATCAAAGAATTAACCGCAATCAAGACGGTGTCGCTTGGTAACTAGCCGGTTGAGTACGGGTCGGTCCACAGGGAAAACGTGTCTTTTCTTATTGTTCTAACGAGTCAATTCCTATTTGTGGTAGGTTTTGATTTCTATAAAAACTAAAATTGAAATTAATTTGGATTAAAACCTTGTTAGGGTTAGGATTAGGTTAGTTTGGAAAGTTAATTCTACTCACCGCTTTCTTTGCCCTAATTAAGAACTTAGGTGTTAAGGTAATAATTAATAAAGGGGATTAGCGCGATCAGGAAGAAACTTCGTTTCTTCCTTTTGGCTCTTGTCCGTCCTTTCTTAATTCTTAGCCCTAAGCTCTATCTAAATCAACCACGACCGGTCTAACTATGGAATCACCGCTATCTTGTAGGATAGGGTGCCGTAGTGAGCGGTGGGTGATTGATTTACATAGAGCCCTAATTTATAAAGTTAAACGGGAGAGAAAGGAGTGAGAGATTTCCATCTCTCAAACCTACCCCAATTATAACCCTAACAAGTGAGGAACTGCTCACTCATTACGGAAATAGCGACAAAATTCATTTTTATGATTTTCTTTTTAGTTAACTACCGAACTTGCAGATAAATAAAGACAGGTAAAAATAAAATTTGCAACTAAGAAAAACACACGATAAAAAGAAAACAACTTACTTTATTGATGCACTCTTAAACAATTACAAGGGAATTGAAAAATTATAATCTAGAAATTAAAGAGGCATGCTCCAAAAAGAGCTGTAGGCTTCCTATTTATAGATAGGAGAAAGCCTAGGGTTTACATCTGATCCACATCTAAAATTACAAGACTACCCTAAGAAAACCGGGTCAATGCATCGACACGCACCGACACGTGCTTTACACAGCTGCGGAACTGCGGCCATAAACCTTGTTTGGCCGCGGATCCGCGGCCATATGGTGGGGTCTCTGTCTCAAATCTTTAGGGCTGCTTCATGTTGTATTTTACTTCTGGTTTCTTCACTTGGTTTCTCAGAATATCTTCTATTTTCTTCCAGATTTCCACAGTGTAGAATGTTGTGGAATTTTACCGTTCGCTTCGTGTTGAAGTTTTGAATCTTGTGTTGCCCTCATACGTTGTGCAATCGAACTGTTCATTGATCTTCATTTGTTTCTTAAACTGTAGGCGGCATCATAAAAAATCTTCTATTTGTTGGTCGTAGTCTCACTTTTGTAGCGTTTTTTTTTACCATTTTCACTGTATTGTTCCAAAAACCTGTAACCTGCAACTATTTAGCAGACATGGATCAAAAGCACCTATTTATTTTCAATATGATTAAGAATGGGGAATATAATAATGCAAAAATCTGATATGAACAGATACCCCCAAACTTATCTTTTGCTCGTCTCGAGCAAAACCAATTTATTCTCGAAAAAAAATCCTAAGCTCACTTTCGCAGGGAACGCGATTGTACTGAGCTCGTGCAACAAGCCGTTAAACCTCTAGGTGTCCCTAGTAGGAGGAGTGTTGTCTCCTGAGGGTTTTCAGTAGATACTACCCATAAAATCCGATCAATTTGGCCTATTGACTTTCATTCTTCAATTCGGTGTTCTAGCAAGAAATTCTATTATCTTCAACTCAGAAACCATCAACCCGTATGTTTTACACTCACTAATCATTTAACTTAAGATTGTATATGTTCTGTAAATTTATTTAGCTTTCAACATCTTTTGAATTTTCTTTCTAAAGTTCCATCTCAACTTAGGAATTTTTATCATCTCCACTAAAGATATAAGTCATATTTTTCATTCCTATCTCTCATCCAAACCCGAATCATATACCCCTACGTATGTGTATGTATTACCCCTACACTTGGAAATTCAATTCAAGCTATTATACTCCTGTCCATCGTCCAAAGTGCTTTTAGTTGGTGAATTTTAGATGAAATTGCTCACACATCCTTCATGCAACCGTTAATACTTCTTGAGGTACTAACGACCGATTACAAAATGTATTTGCGCATTAAGGCGTAATTCCTCGTCTTGTAATACTTAAGGCTTTAGCAGTGGCTCCCAAACCAGTTGGTCTAAGGCACTAGGTGATAAAGCACCCTCGTTATATATTTTTTTATTTTACGCAGCCTTAAGTAATTACAAAACCAGTATTTATTTTTTTATATCTCTTTATTCACACTTATAATTTTATTTTCCTTCATACTAAGGATTTTAGACAAGAGCATTTCAAGGTCTCCTCTACTATTCCAAGTTTCAAGGTGCGTGTTTGTGCAAGTTGTAGGGTATATATTTTCAGAATTTAGACTTAAGGTTCGGAATTATTTTTCAGACTTACACTTCAATAAAAATTTCAATACTCTTCCCTTATTTTGACTTACCCTACGAAGTGAACTCAAAATTTGCCTATTTCTAAGTAAACTACAAGGACATATATTTTCTACCGTTAAATTTTAAGAAAGGTTATTTTTAGGGTTTTTAATTTACTAAGTTTTGGGATTTAGTTTTTCCTAGCTAGTTAACCGTCTTGTCAAACTTAAGTCAATTATGACCAAAATTGAATTTCAATTTTTATAATTTTTTTTTAAAAAAAAATCAATTTTTTATTCGATTTTATTTTATATATATTTTTTTTTATTTTCATTTTTTTAATTTTTTTAATTTTTTTTATAAAGATGCAATGCAGAATTAAACATGCAAAAGAAAAAAATATGTACAAAAATTAAAAATATGCAATGCAATGCAATGATAACTATTTACAACCACCTCCTCCCCCAAACTTACCAAAGCAGTGCCCTCACTGCTCAGGCCCTCGCCGTCCCTTTGAGCGTGACCGGGAACGCTCCTCTCTAGCTAGCAGGGTTCTAATCCCCTGCTCTACTTGTGTTAGACGATGTTCATGCTGCATCATCATCTCAAGCAATTTTTCAATCCCCCTATTGTTTCTTCGAAGTAAGCGCGCTTGCGCAGCAGGGGTGAGCTCTTCATCACTCGCGGTCGAGCTGGACCTGGGTGTCCTGGCTGGTACATGTTCAGCCGGTTCCGTTTGTGACCATACATCCGTCAAGCGGGTATAGGATGTGGATACGCTCTCAATGAGAGGCCTAATGGGTATACCTCTATGCATGTAGAATTCAAATCCCTCCACAGGGAGGAAATAGCGACACAGTTGTGTCACTAACATGGGGCATGGGTAATTTGCGGCCTTTTTACCAGCACCAATTGAATAAAGCAAAACCATGCACATATCAAATCTAGGGTTCTTAGTCATTAGGGTATGCACGATATGAAGAGACGGGGTGAAAAATGTGGTATTATGTGAACTACAAAAATGTTGTTTTGCGCCCACCGGCACACGATTAAAACATTGGCGAAAAGGGTCATAACCTGTATTCCCTTCCTAGGTTCCCTCGAGCAGTCATTACCCATTAAGGGCATGTAATCATCAAATTGAAGCGGTTGGTCGTGAACAGGTAATCTAGGGATTAAAGTGACTTCATGGATGAAGTCTCTGTCAATAATTATCTCTCTATCTCCCCAAAATAGTTTGATAAAACCGTATTGTGTAAGGCAGCCTTCCTCCATACACTCGTAAAAACGAGTGACTAGATCTGGAAGGGCATAACCATTGGGATGATTATAGATTAAAAAATTCCATTCCCTCCGTGTGATTTCATCAGCAAAATAGCTCCTGTAAATGGTGTGTGAAAAGATTTGTGAAAAATCACGTTCTAATTGCATGTTCGGTACCATTACAGAGAGTTTACAGATCTAAAAAATTTAAAAAAGAAGGAGAAGAAGTTGCAAACCGCCTCTGAAAGATTCAGAGGGTGACGCGGCAGGAGAGCGGCGGAAACGCGGCGCAAGGTATGGTTCGGCGGTGGAAACGCGGCGATCTGGAGAGATCTCCTTGCTCTGGCTGCGGCGGCGGCTAGGGTTCTCTGAGAGGATTTTTTTTTAGGATTATGAAAACAGAGAGGGGTCGGGTCTTATTTATAGTGGGGAGTGTTTTGGTTATTTGTTAAATACCCCTCTTAAAATGAGGAAATTATTTTCAAATAAAAAAAATTTATTTTTATTTTATTAAAACTGGAAATTTACAAAAATGCCCAAATTTTTTTATTTTCATTTTTTTATGTTATTTTTTTTTTATATAATTACAAATGATACATACCCCCAAACTTGTTTGAAACAGTGTTTTGGCTAGATATTCGAAAATTTAGAGGTAGATGGAGGAAGATTAGTCAATGTAAATCGGCTCTTGCAAAAACAGGAGTTCCTCCGAAGAGTCGGCAGTGAGGAACGGTTTAAGTCGATGTCCGTTCACTTTAAAAAGTGAACCGTCCTCCGGGTTTTCTAGATCAACCGCACCGTGCGGATATACGGTGCGTACCAAAAATGGTCATTTCCATCGAGATCTGAGCTTGCCGGGATGGAAATGTAACCGAGTGTCGTAAAGTAAAACCTGTTGACCAGGTTTGAAAGTCTTGTGCATAAGGTGTTTATCGTGGAACACGTTCATTCAGTTTTTAATAACTACTGCGTTCTCATAGGCTTCATCCCGCGGCTCGTTTAATTCGTTCAACTGCAGCTTTCTATTGTTGCCTGCATCTCCCAAAGATAGATTCAACTCTTTAATTACCCACAATGCCTTATGCTCTATTTCAACTGGAAGGTGGAAAGCCTTTGCATAAACAAGCCTGTATGGAGACATGCCAAGATCGGTCTTATAGGCAGTACGGAATGCCCAAAGGGCATCAATCAGTTTTGATGACCAATCTTTACGGTTTTTGGAAACCGTTTTCTCCAATATTTGTTTAATCTGCCGATTCGAAATCTCGGCTTGCCCACAAGTTTGGGGATGATAGGGCGTTGACAGCTTGTGAGTAATGGAGTATTTCCGCATTAAGCACTCGAAAGTCCTATTACAAAAGTGAGATCCATTATCCCTGATAATCGCGAGAATGTCCAAACCGAGAAAAAATATTTTCTTTGAGAAATCTAACGACAACCTTGTTGTCATTAGTTCGGCTGAGCACAGGCTCGACCCATTTGGAAACATAGTCAACAGCAAGTAGAATATACATGTTCTCAAAAGAGTTGGGAAATGGTCCCATAAAGTCTATCCCCCAAACGTCAAAAATTTCAACAACTAAAATTGGTTGGAGCGGCATTTCATTTTTCCGAGATATCCGGCCCAAGTGTTGGCACCGGGAGCATGTCTTGCAGTATTCGTATGCGTCTTTAAAAAGTTGTGTCCAGTAGAAGCCATACTGCAAGATTTTTTCTGCTGTCTTTTTGGGGCCAAAATGCCCGCCATATGCTTGATCGTGGCAGAATGACAGCACGCTCTTAAACTCGTTGTCTGGGACACACCGACGAATGATTTGGTCGGAACAGTATTTGAAGAGATACGGTTCATCCCAGTAAAAATGTTTTACTTAAGACAGGAATCGGAGTCTGTCCTGATTCGACCAATCGTTTGGTATCAGTCTGGTGGCTAAATAATTTACGATATCTGCAAACCAAAGTTCGCATGACACGGTTAAGAGCTGCTCATCTGGAAAAACATGTTTAATAGGAATTTGAAGTGTAGGCGAAGAAAGAAGTCATGAAAGGTGGTCGGCGACTACGTTTTCGCATCCTCTCTTGTCTCTTATGACAAGGTCAAACTCTTGTAGTAAGAGGATCCAACGTATTAGCTGAGATTTAGCATCCTTCTTTGCAAAAAGACGGCGAAGAGCTGAGTAGTCCATGTAAACGATGACTGGAGAGCCGATTAAATAGGGCCTGAACTTTTCTAGTGCAGACACAACAGCTAAGAACTCTTTTTCAATTGTTGTGTAATTCAATTGGGCCTCATTTAAGGTTCGGCTAGCGTAATAAATTACATGCGGCATCTTATTTATGTGCTATCTAAGGACAGCACCAATGGCGAAATCAGATGCATCGCACATAATTTCAAATGGATGCATCCAGTCGGGAGATGAAAGAATGGGAGCGGAAATAAGTGAGTTTTTCAACGATTCGAACGCTTTCATACAGCTTGAGTCGAAATCAAAAGTGGTGTCCTTGGCCAACAAAAGAGTCAAGGGTCTAGCTATCTTGCTAAAATCCTTGATGAACCGTCTATAGAAACCGGCATGGCCAAGGAAGGCTCGGATGTCTTTGACGCACTTGGAAGGAGGAAGATTGGAAATGACTTCAATCTTAGCTTTATCAATCTCAATGCCATTTTGCGAGATGATGTGTCCTAGGACAATAACTTCTCGTACCATAAAGTGGTATTTCTCCCAATTTAAAGTGAGGTTCTTATCCCTACACCGGGTAAGAGCTGCGTCTAAATGTAGCAAACACTCATCAAAGGAGTCGCCGAAAATGGAGAAGTCATCCATAAAAATCTCCAAAAAATTTTCCACCATGTCTGAAAAGATGCCCATCATACACTGCTGGAAAGTAGCGGGTGCATTGTATAACCCAAAGGGCATACGACGATAAGCGAATGTACCGAAAGGACAAGTAAATGTGGTCTTGTTTTGGTCCTTTTCGGCGATGGGAACTTGATTATAGCCGGAGTAGCTATCCAAAAAGCAGTAAAATTCATGCCCAGCTAATCGTTCTAGCATTTGGTCAATGAAAGGTAATGGAAAGTGGTCTTTCCGTGTCGCGGCGTTGAGTTTTCTATAATCAATGCAAACTCGCCACCCAGTTTGGGTGCGAGTAGGTATCAACTCATTCGCCTCATTAGTTATGACCGTTATGCCCGATTTCTTTGGGACAACGTGAATGGGGCTAACCCACTGACTATCAGAGATAGGGTAAATGATACCACTATCAAGATATTTTACAATCTCCTTTTTAACAGCCTCCTTCATGATAGGGTTGAGGCGTCTCTGTGGATCCCTTACAGGCTTTGCATCATCCATCATATGTATATGATGTTCAACTATGAGGGGACTAATCCCCTTGATGTCCGTCATAGTCCAGCCAAAAGCTTGCCGATTATTTTGTAAGACCGTTAAAAGGGCTGTCTCTTGCTCGTAGGCTAGAGAGGCCGATATGATAACGGGAAGGGTCTCATTCTCACCTAAGTAAGCGTATTTAAGGTAAGACATCAATAGCTTGAGTTCGAGTTTTGAAGGTGAAACAATTGAAAGTAAAATTGGTGAAACTGTCTCGAACTCGAAGGATTCCAACAATGGTTCGAAGCGAGCGTAAGCAACCGAGTCGGATGGTTCAATTAACTCATCCGAAAATTCAAAGAACTCAAACTCGGGTGGTGATTCCTCAAAATCGTTCGAAAAAGTGAAACACTCGTAATCGTTATCGGGTGTGAAAACTGTGTCAGATTCAAGGAGGAACGCACTAGTGGCGTCAAAATTGCTGTGATCGAACAGAAATTTTTCGAGCTCACAGTCCTCCTAAGTGATCTTTTGGATTGAGCAAACATTAAGTATATTAGCATTAGGCTCGGAGGGCTGATTTCCTAACTTAAAAATGTTGAGTTCAATTGTCATGTTTCCAAAAAATAGGTTTATTGAACCATTTCGACAATTGATCACCGCATTAGAAGTCGCAAGGAAGGGTCGACTGAGTATCACTGGAATTTGACTCCGGGGGTTAGCTACAGGTTGTGTGTCCATAACAATGAAATCAACGGTGAAAATGAAGTCCCCTACTTTAATCAACACATTCTCTAACTCACCCCTAGGATGGGTGATGGATCGGTCGGCCATTTGGAGAGTACAATGTGTGGGTTTCAGCTCTCCAACACCTAATTGTTCATATACTGAATAGGGAAGCAAATTAACACTGGCACCAAGATCTAAAAGTGTGCGATTGATGTTCTTATCCCCAATTATTATTGAAATTGTAGGACAGCCAGGGTCCTTGCGTTTTTGGGGTAAAGGTTGGGTAAGAGCATCACTTACTGCACTAGCTAAGAAAACTTTCTTAGGTACATGCGATTTCCTCTTCTTGGTGCATAAGTCCTTTAAGATTTTAGCGTAAGAAGGGACTTGTTGGATTGCATCCAAGAGAGGTATGTTAATACTAACCTGTTTGAATAACTCCACAATCTTCTTCATTTATGGAGTAGGTTTATTGGATCTCAACCGTTTGGAAATGGAATATTTTGAAAATTTGTTGAGTCCAATGTTTGTGGAGTAGATTGCGGAGTTGGAACGGATCCCAGTGTTGGCGTTTTCGTGGAGTGAGATGTGGGTCCGTTCGAATTAGAATAAGTAGAACCTTGTGAAGAATGAAGAACAGAAGAAGACGAAGAAGATGAAGAAGAAGAAGAAGAAGAAGAAGAAACGGCGGCCAGGGTGTCATCATTATTACCAACGTTGTTGTGCAATACCTTTGCAGATCTCAATGTAGTCACGTCATTCACATTATGATTTTGTTGTTCATGAGCAACATATGTATTTTGTGTGTGACCGGGATTTAGCAGTTGTTGAGATGGAAGTTTTCCCTTCTCTCGCTCGCTTAACGCAACATTCAGTTGTGCAATTTGGGTTTCAATTGTTTTGATGCTCTGATCATGCGAAGCACTGTGTTGCACCAAAGACTGAATGGACGATTGGATGCTAGCTGAGGATTGCGTAGATTGTTTTAAAAACGCATCCAGACTTCGTTCTAGCGAGGTAACTTTATCGTTATTTGGCTGAACAAAATTGTTTTGAGGATAAGAGTTGTTTGGTATAAAATTGTTCATCTGGTTTTGGTAAGGTTAGGGTTGGAAAGGTTGATGATATTGAGTTTGTTGAGGGGCTTGTTGTTGTAGAGGAGGCCTCTGAAAATTGTTATTGCCTTGGAATTGTTGATTTTGATTCCAAGCAAAATTTGGGTGGCTCCTCCAACCAGGATTATAAGTTGAAGAGTATGGATCATTTCTTTGTCTTTGCTGAAAGGCAGCATTGACTTGATCTTGTCCTTAAACAGACGGGTTGTAAGGATACTCTTCGGTTAGATGGGACGGATCCGAACAACAAGCGCAATTAGTGCGTGGGGGTAAAGCCGGGGCAGGAGAAGGCGATGATAATTTGCTCTCAATTGCTTCTAGTTTTTTCGTGAGTGCAGCCATTTCGGCCTTCATTGCAATCGACATATCAAATTGATATATGCCTGCCCTAGACTAACCTGATGAAGTAGATGAAGTGGTCTTAGTGCTTTCCCACTGAAGTGTTTGTTCAGCAAGATCGTCGAGAAATTGCCAAGCTTCCTCGCTAGATTTTGTAAGAAAGTGACCTTGACAAATGGTTTCCAATAACTGCTTAGTTGCTGGGTTCAGTCCTTCGTATAAAGTTTAGAAAAGTTGCCATTTCTCGATACCGTGGTGAAGGCACTGAACAAGAAGGTCCTTAAATCTTTTGAAGCACTTCCAAAAAGGTTCGGAAGGAAGCTGGAAAAATTGTTTAATTTCATTTCGAATTCTCGCGGTCTTGTGGTGTGGGTAAAACTTTTTTAGAAAAGCCTTAACAAACTCTTCCCAATTTTTTATGTAGTGCGATGCTATGCTATATAACCATTTTTCAGCTAGGTCACATAAAGTGAATGGAATGACACGTAGCCTTATAGCATCATCAGAAAGTTGGACGGTCTTCATCATTGCGCAAACATTCTGGAATTTGTTAATGAAGATGTAGGCATCTTCGGATTCCAGCCCGTGAAATTTGGGCAATATATTGATGAAGTGGGGTTTAATCTCGAAGTTATCCCCATTAGCCGGTAGAAGTGAAAGATAAGTGGGAAGTGTTGTGCGGGTGGGATAGAAAAGATCCTGGAGTGCGATTCGTTGGGGCGCTTCGACAGGAGGGTGTGGTGGGTTATTCGCACCCAGTTGAGGTGGAATCAGTGCCGTAGGTAAGGGGTTGTTAGGATTGAATCCCGACATCTCCTTCGAAGATGATGAATTTGAAGATGAAGGTAAAGAAGTGGAGAGAATTTCGACTTCGGATTCGAACGCGTCGTCAGTAGGCACTAACGAGACACGGACTAAACGGGCGCTAGTGTCCCTAATCCAACTGGACATACACTAATGAGGTGTAGTGTAGTCAAAAAGTAAAAATAGAAGGTGGGGGTAAGAAAACGTCAATGAGAGAATGTGGGTGCAAATGGGGTGCAATGGATTTCTACCGACAAAATGGCAAGTTTTTTTTCCTTTTTTTGTAAAAATTTTGTTTTGTGGTTTTTTTTATAAGGAGTTTTGCAAAAGATTTTTTATAAGGAACTAGACACACTTTCAAACAGTCACAATATGCACAATCAAGCCTAGAGCTAGGGTCTCCTAAGTCAACTAGACTGCTCCTAACTGTTCCAAAGGGCAAGTTGTGAGATATCCTCGAATCGCCTCTTCACCGCCAATTGTGGCCAGGTAAGCACAAGTAAAGAAAGGAGAGATCCGCTCATGAATCACCGTGAGACGGGCCTTTTAAAATTACCTTTCCCACTTGCCTAGCCTAGGCACCACAAAATCAGGTTTAGATAAACGACCGATGCCTACAACCTTTCCTTTGTCCTAATGAGCACGACAGTCCTTATTGGCTGAGTCTAATATTTTTTAATTAACTCAAGGGTTGATGCAAATGCTTTTTGTGATTTTTGGGGTCCTAGGAAGGGTGATGAAATCCCCACCCAATCTGGATTGATGTTATAGCCCCTTAAAAGTCCGTTTTTAAAAAATGCAAAGCAGTAACACACAAAAATCCAAAATACTTGCCAAAATTTTTTTCTTTTATTTGCGGCGCAAAGAATCCTGCACAAGATTGATTTATTGGAAAAGGGGAAGAAGTTTTGCGCAAAGAACCCTGCAGGAAAAATTTTCAGTGGACTACAGAGGGCAGAAGAGAGGAAAGAATGTTTACAGAGACTTTTTGAAGCGTTGACGTCACCAATGCGCAGTGGATCCGCGGCCAGATGCAAGATATTGCGGCGGTTCCGCGGTTCTTCTGTTGGATCAGGCCTCCAAAATCTTTCTGTTATTTGTTGTGGTTCTCCTATGTATGTTCAGATCTGCTGTTTGCTATTTTGTTCACTGGGTTGCTCCAGATCTAAATCTGTTCGTTTTTCCGTTCCTGCACAATTCGCACGAAAACCCTTCAAAAACTAACAAGTTGATAATTTTTTTTTGTTTTTATACTTTTCAGTTTTTATGATTTTTCAATTTTTAATTAACCCGAAATTACAAAAAGAACATAACTACCGTTATCCCCGGCAACGGCGCCATTTGATTGAACGTTGTTTTTATGCGTGCGCGTTTTGAAATCAAAGAATTAATCGCAGTCAAGACGGTGTCGCTTGGTAGCTAGCCGGTTGAGTACGGGTCGGTCCACAGGGAAAATTTGTCTTTTCTTATTGTTCTAACGAGTAAATTCCTATTTGTGGTAGGTTTTGATTTTTATAAAAACTGAAATTGAAATTGATTTGGATTAAAACCTTGCTAGGGTTAGGATTAGGTTAGTTTGGAAAGTTAATTCTACTCACCGCTTTCTTTGCCCTAATTAGGAACTTAGGTGTTAAGGTAATAATTAACAAAGGGTATTAGCGCGATTAGGAAGAAACTTCGAAGTTTCTTCCTTTTGGCCATTATCCGTCCTTTCTTAATTCTTAGCCCTAACCTCTATCTAAATCAACCACAACTGGTCTAACTAGGGAATCACCGCTATCTTGTAGGATAGGATGCCGTAGTGAGCGGTGGGTGATTGATTTACATTGAGCCCTAATTTATAAAGTTAAACGGGCGAGAAAGGAGTGAGAGATTTCCATCTCTCAAACATATCCCAAACCTAACCCTAACAAGTGAGGAACTACTCACTCATTAGGGAAATAGCGACAAAATTTATTTTTATGATTTTCTTTTTAGTTAATTACCGAACTTGCAGATAAATAAAGACAGGTAAAAATGCAGAGAAATAAAATTTGCAACTAAGAAAAACACACGATAAAAAGAAAACAACTTACTTTATTGATGCACTCTTGAACAATTACAAGGGAATTGAAAATTTATAATCTAGAAATTAAAAGAGGCATGCTCCAAAAAGAGATGTAGGCTTCCTATTTATAGATAGGAGAAACCCTAGGGTTTACATCTGATCCACATCTAAAATTACAAGACTACCCTAAGAAAACCGGGTTAATGCACTGACACGCACCGACACGCACCGACACGTGCTTTGCACGGCTGCGGAACCGCGGCCATAAGCCTTGTTTGGCCGCGGATCCGCGGCCATATGGTGGGGTCTCTGTCTAGGGCTGCTTCATGTTGCATTTTACTTCTGGTTTCTTCACTTGGTTTCTCAGAATATCTTCAATTTTCTTCCAGATTTCGACAGTGCAGAATGTTGTGGACTTTTACCGTTCGCTTCGTGTTGAAGTCTTGAATCTTGTGCTGCCCTCATACGTTGTGCAATCGAACTATTCATTGATCTTCATTTGTTCCTTAAACTGTAGGCGGCATCATAAAGATTCTTCTATTTGTTGGTCGTAGTCTCACTTTTGTAGCGTTTTTTTTACCATTTTCACTGTATTGTTCCGAGAACCTGTAACCTGCAACTATTTAGTAGACATGGATCAAAAGCACCTATTTATTTGCAATATGATTAAGAATGGGGAATATAATAATGCAAAAATCTGATATGAACAGCAACCCAATCGCAAAAATTATCCTGATGATATTTTTCCAATCGTTCATCGTTCCAATCAGGATGCCCCTCACGTACCTCATTAAAATGAATTCTGTTCTCGACAATAATTATGACATTAATATTATATCATTTCATACATACACAAACACAAATATAGCAATTAATCCAAAAAAACTTACTCTCTAATTTTTTCAAGACATGCACAATTAAGCAAGATAAACCGGTATATCTTGTTGATAAACATAGTGTTTGCCTTTTATAATCGGTTTTACCATATGTCCCGTCTTGAATTCTTTGAGGCCGGTTAAGTCTCATCTCAATGTTCTCATCCAGATAGCTGGAACAAAATGTAGTTGCTTCATCTAGAAGATAACCTTACATGATAGAACCCTAAAGAAAATATGTTGAATAAATATGTTGAATAAATAAATACGGGCATACAGGACAACAATAATTTTAAAAATTGCGCGAAACGAAAAATTCCACGTACCTCTCGACGGGATACATCCATCGATATTGTACCGGTCCGGCTAACTTAGCCTCAGTTGCAAGATGAACCGTCAAGTGTATTATGATATCGAAGAATGACGGTGGGAAAATACGCTCAAACTTGCAAAGTATCAACGCAATAGAATTTTCTAGTTTATCCAGTGTCACAACATCCAGTGTTTTAGCGCATAACTCTCTGAAAAAACAACATAAGTCGTTGATTACTAGACCAACCGATTCGGGGAGAGAAGTCTTGAGGGCTAATGGGAGAAGGTGCTCCACGATAATATAGTGATCATGACTTTTCAGCCCATCGATGTTGCTTTTCACAATTTTTATCTTCTTACTGAATGATCCTGAGAAACCTGTGGGAACTTTCAAATCATGTAACACCTGCAGGAATCTTTTCTTCTCCGGTTGTGACATATGATAAGCGGCATTGGGAAGTACAAATTTGCCTGATTTACCCATTACCGGTTTAGGATGCAATTCACTTCTTATTTTCCAGTCCTGTAGATCCATCCGAGCATTGAGATTGTCTTTCGATTTCCCGTCTTTACAAAGAAACAAGTTGAGTATGTGCTCGGATACTCCTTTCTCTATATGCATGACGTCCAGACAATGACGCACTAAATTTTTTGACCAGTACGGAAGCTCGAAGAAAATGATTAACTTGTTCCAGAATGGTGGTTTGACCTGTTTTGTCGGATCCATCCCGAAGGTCATATTATTGTAACCATCCCATTGAGCAGTCACGTCTTCTTCAGACAATGGGGCTGGAGGTCCAAGAAGCTCCTGATGACCATCAAAGTGAACAGCGTCTAACCTGTAGGGATGGTCTAGAGGCAGGAAACGTCGATGGCCGCAATAACAAACCTTCTTGCTAAAATTCAAGAATTTCGATGTTATATATTGATGGCAATGAGGACATGCTTTGTGACCATGTATGGACCAACATGATAGCATTCCATACGCTGGAAAGTCATTAATTGTCCATATTAAAGCCACACGCAGTATGAAGGTTGTATTTGTATTTACATCGTAAGTCTCTACACCATCAATGAACAAAGATTTTAACTCCTCGATCAGAAGTCGGAGATAGACGTCGATATTGTTTCCCGGTGAGTTTGGTCCGTCGATAAGAAGAGGCATCATAAGGTATGATTGGTCCATAGCCAACCAAGACGACAGATTATAAGTTATCATTACAACGGGCCATGTGCTGTGGCTTCCAGCCATATAGTTGAATGGGCAGAAGCCATCACTAGCCAGTCCGAGCCTGACATTGCGAGGATCGCTACTGAATATTGCGTGCCTCCTATCGAAATCCTTCCATGCCGGTGAATCTCTTGGATGGCTCATTTTTCTATCTTCACTTGGAGGAGCACAGCGTTGCCAAATCATTGTCTCGGCTGTTTTCTTGGACCTGACTAGCTTCTGCAGCATCTGTGTTATGGGAAAGTATCGTGCTATCTTAACAGGTATATCGAGCTTCTTATCAGAATCTTTCGGCTTATACATGGCCTCTCCGCGTGTTGGACACTCTTTCAAATCTGAATTCTCTTTCCGGTACAACACGCAAGTTTTAGGACATGCTTGAATCTTCTCACACTTCAGATCCAAATTAGACATCATCTTCTGGGCTCCGTACCAGCTGTCGGGCACGTTATTTCCCGGGGGCATAGAATCTTTCAAAAACGAAAGAAGCATTGTGAATGACTTGTTGCTCCATCCATTTAGGCACTTAATCTGGAAAAGTTGGACGAACCATGAGAGGGTGGAATACTTTGCATTCTCATAAATTGGTTTTCTAGCATCATTCATGAAATTTTCATATTTATCCGCACGCGGTCCTTGACCGGAAAGAATGTCATTTTCGGTACGAATAGATTCACCTAGGGAAGCCTCTACCATATCCTCCATTTTTTCTGATGGAAAGAAATTACCTTCCTCTTCTTCTGCCGCATTACCGTCTTCTCTTTCTTCTCCTGTCACATTATCGTCTTCTCCTTCTTCTTCTGCCGCATTACTACGTTCTTCTCCTTCCCCGTGATATAGCTAAATTGTATAAAGTCTAGTAAAACCATTTTTTACGATATGAAACTCTGCCAATTCTACCTTCTGCCAATACTTATTCCCACATCTATCGCACGGGCAGAGAATCTTCTCTATCATGATCTTATTATGTGCGCGTGTAAATTCAATAAAAGCAGCAACTCCTGCGACAAATTTAGGTTGCATACGTTGTTGCTAATCCACATACATCCAGTCCTTAACTCTGACGTACTCATGGGTCATGTTAGACTGTATAACATATAAATTGTAGGTTATGATGACTATAGTGAGAAATCTAAGAACGGGATGGTTACTGACAAAGGAGAAAATCTATGTATATGCTTTGTGTGTGCGTTTGTCGTTGAAAAGAATAAATTATCGATAATCAAAGTTAGATTTGAGGATACTCATGTATGAGAATATAAAAGTTTCATATTATCATTGAGTATCATATATTGGTTTTAACTTGAACATCTTGAATCACTCTCTAAGAATGCGTTTGTTGTGTATTCTTGTTGTATGTGTGTGTTTCGGCTGTCGGGGGTAAGGCTTCTATCCCATTAAGAATGTATAGAGCGAACACCCATTCGCTTGTGCTTTCAACCGTTTCAAGTAAATTTCGGCAGCACCTCCCCGCTGTTCGCCGAGTACACTGTAATAGAATAGATAATCATTTCAAAGCTGTGAAACAACATTGAAATGAACATCTAATCTATCTTTATACACGGAGAACCAGCGGAAAAGTACCGACGAAGTATCTCGAAACGGATGAAAACACAAGTGAATGCAGGTGTTTGCTTTATACATTCCTAACTTGTCCACACGGGACAAATCTATCGGTTATCATACGATTGAATCTTCTCGTCACATAGACTACACGACGGTTGTTAGTACCGAGTTATACCGTCCGATATTGAACAAACTTCGTATAGTTCTATGTCACGAAGAATATCGAACGTATGTTAACCGATAAACATGGACTAAGTGGCGCTTTGAGTTTCATATATGAGTATCGATGAGAATATGAAAGTTTCATATTATCATCGAGTATCATATATTGGTTTTAACTTGAAAAACGTGCCGTTGAAACAAATTATTGTTCTCCACCTTGCACTCTCTTAACAATGATACATGTATTAAACAACATGTAAGAGCTATCTATAACAACTCTAAACTTTCACCTGTTGGGTTCAACAAAAAGGTTTTTGATATAACAAACACAACCTTCCTCAATTTTTCCCTTGAATCGATGTGAAATTAGTAGTGTCCATATGACACAATGGATATATTTTCCACACAAAAGGAAAAAGGCAAACAATAGTAAAGCAATTGTAATTCTATCAAGTATCCAGACTGAAAAAGAATAAATAGCAAACTAAAAATTAATCACTAATGAAAAACAAATAAATGTGTATCATTACAACCAGCAAATTAAAAGGACCATAAAGAAAACAACAAAGATTTAATTCTCATTTATGACAATTAAATCGGTGCTCAAGTATTTGCAATCTAAATTAGACATGGACGGAGCGATTTAATATGTAAGACGTGAAAGTCGACGGTCTTCACGCAAGTACATGTATATGCTTGTAAAAACGAATTAATCCAACCCTATGTGGAAGATGCCTATGCAAACAATGTAAAAATCTATTGATCTAATGACCTTATAGGGTTTCAACATGGTGATCTAACTAGTATTAATTTGTGCCAAAAACAGCCGACTTTAGATGGGATCAATCTTATATGAGCTCACTTTTGATTACGGCTTCAAATTTTACATTCTTGCAAAGCCTTAAGCACCCACTATTATTCACAAAGAATATGTTAAAGATGAAAATGCCCTGAGCTAATGAAACGCTAGAGCCTCAGCCCCAACCAAACCCCAACCCCATCACCAAACCCCAACCGAACCCTAACCCTAACCCTAACCCCAACCCAACCCTAGCCGAACCCTAACCCCAACACCAAACCCTAACCGAACCCTAACCCTAACCCCAACCGAACCCCAACCCCAATCCAACACCAACCGAACCCTAACCCTAACCTAAACTCAACCTGATGCCTAACCCTAACCCTCATCCTTACCCGAACCCTGAACCCTAGCCTTAAGATCATCAAAATTATGTTTAATTGGAGATTTACTAACCTGTAAGCAGTGGAGGAGACGACGAAGACGCTTGGCGGTTGACGACGCGTGCAATCGGCGACGAGGAAGAACGAGGGCGGTGGCGGGCTGCGGGCTGAGGGCGATGGCGACGAGGAGAAAATTGGAGACGCGGGAACGAGATCACAGAGAATTTTGGGAATTTTGGCAACAAGATCAAAAGAGATCGAGGCGTAGGGCATTTCTGTGCCTTTTTTTATTAAATTCCCATTTAGATGCCCCTACGGACTTAACCGTAGGTCATTGGTTTGCGGCTCCGTAGGGCCAAACAACAAATTACGATTTAATATTTTTAAATTAAAACGTCGGGCACCATAGGGACAGCCATTGGGCCCTACGGCTTAGTCCGTAGGGGCAAGAAAAATCTGCCCCTATGGATTCCATTATCCGTAGGGGCAACCCTATATTGTAGTAGTGCTACCATAGAGGCCCGAGCCCCAAATCCTTCATTTAGGCCACAGATTTAACCTATTTGGCCGCAATTTGCGGCCTGGGTATGACCAAATTGATTCGTACTGGGTCCATGGCTTTATCTTCAGTAAATTAGACCCTCCACATGTGCAAAATTGGCTAATTCAACCTAGGCTAAAATCTGGAGGTGTTTTCTTATGTTGCTGTTTCGTTTTGTGACTCATTTTAACTTTGATTTTGGTATTTGGGTTTTAACTCGATGGTTTGACGTTTGTATATCGACATCGAGGATTTGTTTGGCCCTTCTTGCATGCGTAGTTCGTAGGTTCTAACCTATGTACTCTTCGTATACCGTTTCAGTTTCCTCGTGTTGATTCTTGATTATGATGCGACATATTTGAATATGTAGGTACCCTCACGTGGGCTTTAGATAACAAGGATGAGCATGGCAACATCGATTTCGGCAAGTAAGGATCAAGGTGGGTAGATATATATCTACGGGAGAAGTCGGGTGGATGGCGTATAGCACCCCCGCACTTCGTAGGGTAGAATGTGAATACGATTTATGTATTTATATATATGTATTATTGTGAGACGTGAATGATTAGAGAGAAAGTAACTTAGTTTAGTTCTTAGTCGCGAAACCCTAGAATAAGGATTGGCATACACGCACATACACACACACGCATACATTTGATTTTCTTATGCGTATATGGGGATATATATATACATATACATACACACGCACACGCACACACGGATGATGAGGATAGTATATAATATTTGGAGGTGAGTCGATGTGACTGGGTATGATGCCATGAGATCGGTTATGTGATTTGGGTCGTGTGATGAGACACGACATGATATTATAGCGGATCGTTGGACGATATATTTTCATACACACGCGAATATATATATGTTTGATGGTATCGGAATGTACTAGACTTTAGATCAGTACTCCTAATTCAGGATATGATGATAATGATACCAGATAAATTATGAGTTATATGTGATATTGACCCGTACCCCGACTTGGGATGCCGTACGATAGATTTTACCGTACGATGTATAAATATGATGATTGATCCGCACTCTCGACTCGAGAATATCGTATTATATATTTTATCATACGTGACGCTATTGAGGCGGGATCATCGACTACTATATATATATATATATCTACTCAGACTTAGGTGGATTTCCTTACCCCTTTCGATTAGTCTCTTAGTTAGTCCTGTAGTTTATCAGGTAGAATGTTAGACTGGGCTCGAGTCATACTCATTTTGAAAACTGACGAATCGTGGGTTTTTGAAAAACAGGACCTATTTTCTAAAAATCACGATTTGTGCTATTTCAAATGCCAAATTGTATGACTCGTATATATATAAATGTTTATTCTTACATGTTGTGTTTACTATTCAATTTCCATGTATTCTTGCTGTTAGCATCACATTGCATACTTAAATGTGTTTTCATTAGTTATTATGAACCCATACTATCAGGACACCAGCACCATTACCGATGATGCGTATGCTCCACGTACACTTGCTTGCCGGCTCACACATATCATCATCGGTAATTTCCATGACACGTACACTTTAGAAGTATTACTTCACTAACATAACTTGCTAGCTGATAGTTCCAATATGCTATTGCTTTTATATGCTAGTTTAATTATTGCATTCCTTGCTTGATATCAGATGCATTCTTATATTTCTTTGTCATGCAATATTATGGAGTTTTATGCTGGTAATTCACTGTTATTTACTATTGAGATTGGGATTTCGGATTTCCATGAGATTTCTGGATTTGGAGAAACCGCAAAGATTTTATAAACTTATTATCATTTTAAAGGTAGAAAATTGCGGTTTTCTCGTGATATAATTTGAGATATGTCCACCATGAGTTTTCTCGGCTCTTGAGCGATATCATACATCCGATTTGAGGAGGAGGATGAACCGTCTGCGGGTACATGGTGGACCCGGTGCAATACCCTGAGGCAAGATGGTCGCAGATGATGGCGTTGAGCCTGGCAGGGGAGCACTACCGACTGATTATTGTGACGCGGCGGATATCCAGAGGATACCGACGTAGTCTTGAGATTTGATTATATGGGCCAGTCCGGATAGCCAGAGCCCGAGATATTGAGATTTGATGATAGGGGCCAGTCCGGAGAGTCGGAGCCCGAGATATAGAGATTGATTATATGGGCCAGTCCGGATTGTCGGAGCCTGAGATATTAAGATATTGGGATATATGTTTTGTGTCGATACTTGACACGGATTTCTCTGTTGATTTCATTGATGATACTTCGGTTTTATACAAAAATCTCACTAAGATAAGAAAACAGTTTTCTCATTTAGATGTATTTTGTTTCCATGCATTCATATATCGTATATATGATATGTTGCTATCTGAGGAACTGACACGAGCACTTGGTATTACACTTATGTATAGATGTTACCCTTGCCATTATTTAGATACTTCAGATTATATATTAAGGATATATTATGGTATGACCTAAGATAGAGTCATACATGCGATTTATTTTCGGTGATATTTTCTACTCACGAGTTGGCAGCTAACCCCTGTTGTGCCACAGTTTCTTGCAGGTTTTTCTGTACAGGTTTCGTTGCGGCTTGCTAGCACACTGCTTCCTTCCGGATGATTGCTTTGGTAGGTGGGTTCACTTGCATCATGACCACCATTGTATTTTATTGATATTCTGTTGTATCTAGTAACTCTATCAACCAGAATTGTATTTTGATAGACTTAGAAGACCAGTATGTATATTCTTTTGACCTTAGAGTCGCTCACTGTATTATTCTGGTTTTCCTCTGGTTTTCTTTCTGAGTTTTGATCCTCGCCCTTCGGCGTTGTATATTAAATTGCTTGCGTGGTTGTGTCCGCCAATTGGCGAAGAGCTAGTTCCCGCTTGGAGATGCCTTATTTCATCACTTATATATATTTGATGTGTTGTACCCGTTTGGTGCCAGTTTTTATAAAGGAGACTCCGCCGAAATTTTCGGGAAAATATGATGTAGCTTTTAAATGTTTAATGCCATTTATTTTATTTAAACGATGTGCTTTAAACAAGTTTTCTTTCACTTTCTCTTTAAAATGGTTTAGATTTTTGGGCTTTTGGGTTACTTGAATTAGATGGGGTCCTATAGACTTCATATGATTTAAGTGTTAGTCACGTGCCATTTCGGGTTGTGACATGTTGTGACACAAAAGCCAACCATTATACCACCCTACTACTCATGTCCGAGATGACTTTAAAGTACTACCCATGTCTGAAATGACTTTAAACTGCTATCCATGTCCGGAATGATTTTAAACGAATACTCATATCCGAGATGACTTTAAACTACCAGTCATGTCCGAGATGACTTTAAAACTAATACATACATCCGAGATGACTTTAAAACTAATAGCTACGTCCGAAATGATTTTAAACTAATACCCTAATTGCCCTATGACAGATTCATAATGAAAAGTAACCTACCATGTACTATCCACATATTACCATCGTGACATAGAAGTCGACAAGTATACCATCTATCCCACTTAGCGTATACCATCTGCAAGCTTCTCCTTACAGGTGCATGCTATATGTTATCCTATAGCATCTTTATGATCTGGATGATACATTCTATAAAACTGTATACAATTTATGGGCGTAAACAGTAGCGCAGATGCACATCTTCTTAAAGGCGGAAGCAAATATAGCAGGAGAAGTATTTTTGTAATGTACATAACATGAAATGTATGATGCGGCTAAATATGTATAAATTGAGATGTATTTCATTACAAATGATAATCTGAAATGCATGCTACGATTATTGCTTCTGTATATATCTGTGTTATTGCCATTTAATGGTTTATAAAAATAAACCACTCGTAGAAAGTTCTCTCCGTTTAATACGAAAGGATAATTAACAACAGGGTTTTGCATCTGTAGGAAATTTAGTTTCTATAATCAAAAAATCTTTTCCGAAGGATGAACCTGAGAAATCACGCTAAATCGGTCGCATCTACTTAGCCCCTCAGCCATATACTTGCATACATCCGCGTTGCGGCAACATGTCGTGCTAAGGAGCCAAAACGGATCTACATGAATTTGACCCCTTAAGACCCCAAACGGTGGACAGAGGATTCTCAAGGGACCCTTTCGGCGGCGAACACACATTAGTTCAAAAAATAAGAGAATTCCAAGAAAGTTGTGATTTGTTGAATTAATCAATTCCTGCAGCCATCTTCTTTTGTTAGTCGTTGCCGCAAAATCAAGAGAATGCACATATCTTTTTTATCCCATATATATATATATATATATATATATATATATATATATATATATATATATATATATATATATTATTTTCAAATGGAGACTGTTCATTATCATGAATAACAACAACGAATAGAAGTGGACAAGCTGATTAGAAAAATATTCCCCATCATGTATATCCAAATGCCTAAAGTCATGCAAATTTCAAACATACAAGCACTAGATATACAAAAAAAAATTTTAAAGAACATAAAAAAAACTAACATATTTGTACATGAACATAAATGTGCACCAATAAAGAAATAAATGGATGGCTAAATTCCAAGAAATACCCTAAATTAGCATGAATTACTTATAACTTTCTAAAATCGGTACTTTACCCTCTCAAATTTAATCTTTTCCAAAATTACCCTTTATTAAAAAAATATAAAAATCTTTTTTCGTTTTCTTCTTATTTAATTAACTAAAATTTCTTCCTTAGTTTCACTAGCAAGCCTTTCTCTTCTCTTCATTCTCAACATTTATAAAATCAAAGAGAGATTTTATATTGGGCAAGCTTGGAAAAAAATTCTCCATAGAGATTTCTCCTCTAATATAATTTTTTTCTACTTCATAATGATTTAGAACAAAGAAAATTAAGAGATAAAATGAAAGAAAGATGATTTTTTTGGATGAAACCATATTGGGAGGATTTTATACCTATTAAATTTTATAAAAGGTATTTTCCGAACACTATGAACGGATAATTATAATATCGAATAAATGAAATAGAATTTTTTTAACTAAATATTAAATGAATGGCATTTTGGGAATAAATTACAAATGTGTGGACAAAATGCTAGTTTTAGAAATTTAGGGATATTTTCTAGTATTAAAGCTAAAGATAAATAATATAATATCAACAATCCCCGCTATCTAGATTAGATATATATATAACGTGCTTGTTTATTGATTTGCAATCTTGATGGCATTTTAGATAGAAGGAAGAATCAAATATGTACCTTCTTTGTTGATGTTGGTGTATAATGACTGTATTTGGCAAAGTAGTTCTCGATGTGAATAATTAAAATCAATGGAGTTGTTTTATAAAGAAGGAGCTCCATGATAGTTGGATTTTGAATTTATCTTTTGGGTTTTGATATATGATAGAATGTTGGATTTGTTGGGGGTTTATGTTTCTATTTTTTTTTATGTAGAACTTTTTTTGATAAAAAGTTTGACCATATAGACAATGGTATTTGTTTCTCTATTTTGCTTTTTGGATTCAATTAATATAATATTGTGGAATTTTCTATGCAAATCAAATGTAGAATATAGTACAATAGAGTACAATGAAAAAACTTTAAGTTAAATAGTGTAAAATGTATTAATTTTTATTAAGATTTTAAACACAAATTGATGAGAGTTCTCACATAGAAGTACTATAAGAATTTTTTAGTCGATATATAGGAAGATAACGGTAAATATGTATAATAGAGTAAAATATAGTAACATTTTACCAAATATAGGAAGATATAGGTTAAAAAAAATAGTTATTTCGGTCAAATAAAGTAAGATAGGATCAACTGTATTAAGCTTCCGATGTAGTAATTAACAGTGTTTTAAAAAACAGCCTTCTAGGGTCCGCTTGTAAAATGGCTTGTTCTTCCTGTTAGAATAGATGGGTCAATTCCTTCACTTGGAACCGTGCTTAAGAATTTCTTATTTCATACGGCTCAACAATTGATTATTTTTGCCGTTTGATCTTAATTTATCCTATGTTAACTTAATGAGATTTATGATAAAATCTATCTTATTTTTATTTTTATTAGGTTATTAGCGTGGGGATAAATAATACTTAACTTAAATCCCAATAATATTTTTATTTGTTTAAGCCTTTAAAAATAATCCTATGGCCATTTAAAAGTGAAAAAAAAAATTTAATAAAAAATCCATTAGAAGTAATGATTAACAAACAATTTACAAGAAAATAACATGATTAGAAGTAAGAACAAGGTTGATGATTTCTATGCGGCAGTCAAGAAGCCTAGACAGCGTTTAAGCGGCCAGGCCCTTTGGTCGCTCCGCTTTTTTCTCCCATATTAAAACATTGGTAGGTGTTTTAGACAAACGGCTCGTTAAGCACTTCCACCGCTACGCTTTTTACTGCTTAAACAGGGTAATATACTCATTGGTGGCTCCGCTATTAATTGGAAAAGCATACTCTATTTCATATTGATTAGGGGTGCATTTTAAAATTTATGGGCATGGTTTAAATATTTTTATTACCACACCTTCTTTGTTGATTTTTCAATCTTTATAAAGTCTAATAATGATTAAGTACCTATTGCATTTGATATGATAATGATATACAAAATAAGCCCAAAGTCCTAATTCTTTTCCTGTTCTTTCGTTTCTTCTCTAGCCAAGATTTTGAACTAGCGTTTTGGGGATTTTAATCTGAAGGCTTTGACGTTGAGTCTTATACTTCAACTGATTTGGAGGCTTCGACTTCGAATAGCTAATGTTTTCGACTTGGGGAGTTCGACATCGAGCTTGGTGTAGATTCGATTCAGGTTCGAAGCAAGTAATCAAGAAAATAGGATTTTAAGTTTTGGTTTTGATTTCAAAGCAAAGGTTTTCAAACAGCTTCGGATTCGAGCTTGTGATTCTAAGTCCGAACGGTATGGATTTTAACTTTGAAACTTGACTCAAAAGGGGTTCAAATATTTAATAGTTGTTGAAACCCTATTAAAACTAATGTTTAACAAACAACATATAAGAAATATGGCTTACTGATTTCTCAACAGCCGAAATAACCACTTAAACAATTAAGCGGCACTTAAGCAATCAAGCACTACGTTCGCTCCGTTTATTTTTGCCGCTTTTAGGGGACAGCCATATATAGATCTTTTCTTTTCTGTATATTCAGGTACTGGACAATAAAAAAGTACCACGGGCTTTTCTCGTTTTGCTTTATCTTTCAGGGACTTGTACACATTCTTCCCTTTTCTTCTTCTTTTTTTATCTCATTTTTCTGTATGTTTACACTTATTCCACACTTGGTGTCACTAAGATTTATAGTTGGGATCCTAATTTCATTCAAAATAATCCATAAAATTGATATATAACTATGAAATAGTCCCAATTATAAAAAAATAAAAAAAAGTAAATAAATCATTTTTCTGCGTTTATTTGAATGTCGCCTGCAAAGTCATCGTTCTTGATGTTCTCTTCAACAATTTGATGCAGCTTATTGAAGCATGATTGGTACCACAATGCGCTTAACTCGGAAGAACTCAACCTGCGTATAGGCATGGCTAGTGAACAGAGCGCTTTGCGAGCTGCCTCGTCTCGTGATGACATGGATGAGGCAACGAATTGACCGGCCTCGTTGCGGTGAGTCAGGCGAGACAAGCGGGTTCCCCAAATCCACGGCGTTGTCTCATTGAAGTTCGTCTCGTCCAACTCGCTGACACGCCTCGCTTCAGGAATTGTTGGAGGTCCTTTTCGGGTCTCCGTCAGATGTTGTCTTCCGTCGATCTCCTGGTGGATCTTGGAGGTGATCTCCTGTTGCGTGTGGGTCTCAATGGGTTTTGAGGAGATTGGTGGTTTGAGGAGTTTAGCGCCGAGTACTTGCAAGGAAGTCCCGGGGTGGTTTGGTACTACCGAGGACCCTCAGACGATCAAGTTAGCACGAGATCCGAGCAGAGTAACGGCTAAGTGGAGTAGAAAAATCTTACTTGACCCCTATGTGATGGGGGTTTATATAGCGGCGGCAGCACGCGGTAGCAGGCGCGAGAATCTCGCCGGCAGTTATGCTCCCGACGTCACGCCCGCGTAAAGAGCGGATCGCCCGTTAATGGGGATCGTGATGGCGTGGAACGTGGGATGTTGCCGGCGGAGAATCTGCGCATGGCGAGATTTGCGGAGCGGCGGTTACGCCTGTGAGTGGTGGAGTTGGTCGGTCGGAGAAACCGAGGAATATAGCCTCGGCGGGAGAGCTCGGGAACGAGCGGGGGGGGCCGAGGTATCTTGGTCCTGTGGTAGCTCAGAGGCGAGCTGAGAGGCCGAGGAGGCCAATTTGCAGGGGGTCCTGAGGAGGGCTGGCTTGTGCTCGCAGTTCGGGTGCAAAGGTGGCCTGGTTGGCCCCTGTGGGCCATTTCTTCTGAGTTCTGGGGCACGTCATCTGCCACGTGTCCTGATCTGGGAGCTCGTCAATATAGAGCATCATCATTAGTCCCCCACTCTTGTCCCGACCAGTTAGCGGGTCGGGTCAGGAGTGGAGTGTCGAGTCACCCGGGGTGAGCTCCCTCCTAAGATTTCGTCGGGGCACTTCCCCGGGCTGTCAGCTGTCTTTTTTACCAGTGAATCAGGGCGAGATCTCTGTATTTAAGGAAGGTGCGCCGGTTCGTGCATCCTGCCACTGAAGCGACGGTCCACGTGTCAAGCGTCGGTTAGCCGACGCAACGTGTGCAGGCCTGCGGCGTCTGATGGGATGCGGCCCAGTATGGGCACGACATGTGGAGCGATCGGAGCCATTGGACACGAGGAGGCGTTTTGGCGGGAGATGAAGGGCGCCGTAGGATGAGGTCGTTTGCGGTGATAAATAGGGGTGGGGCCCGCTCCAGGGACCCTACCCCTTTATATTTCCCCGTCCTAAGTCCTGGTTGCTCGGCGTTCGTCTTCTTTCTTCCGCTTTCGTTTCCCGAGGATCTCTCTTCTCAAGGTTAGATGTCTTCTTTCGTAGACTCTGTAGATGTCGTAGGAGTAGGTTCTAGGGACCCTTTAGTTGAGCCTGAGTCTTCCTAGGGAGCAGGGGTCGGATACTCTTCCCGGGATCGTGCGGCGGGGGCAGCCTCAGGGAGGAGGCGGTAGACGCTGCCCCCGGCATGTCGTGTTGGGTGAGGCATGAGGACGAGCTCGCCAATGCTCGGGCTCGCTTCCACATCCCCTCACGTTATACGCTTCGTCTGGCCAAGGAGGGAGAGAGGGCAGACCAAGTACGGGGTAGGGAGATCGCCCTGTACTTGGAAGTTTTTTGGGGTGGAATGCGCCTGCCCTTCTCTCCCGAGGTCGTCGAAGTGCTGAACTTCTTCAGGTTGGCCCCTGGCCAGTTAGTGCCGAACTCATGGAGGATTCTCCTCGGGTTCCTGATCCACCTGAAGTTACAGGCGGTTCCCTTCAGCCTCTCCCTCCTTGATTCTTCCCTCGTTTTCAAAAATCATCCTGGGGGTCGAACGGGCGACCCGAGGTGGGTCTACCTCTCTTATAGAAAGCGACAAGGGGGCGCCGCCGGAACAGGGGTTGTGGCCCTGCCTTCTTCCATTCACGACTGGAAAAAGAAGTTCTTTTTCGTTTTCCCTCTCGAGGGCGAGGACTGGCCCGTGCCTACCAAGTGGTCGAGGGAAAAATGCTTGCTGGGGAACCAGTCCAATGACCCCGCCGTGGTGAGAGTGGCGTCGTGGGAGCCCATTTCCCGATTCGACGTGCTGCTGTCTGAGAGGGTCCTGAGTTGGGCCGGGCTTAGCCCCGTTGAGTTCGTTGGTAAGTTAGGCTTTCTTTTTGGCTTTTATATTGCTTGTGTCGCTGACTTCTTTGCATTTGGTTTTGTATAGTACTCATGGATATGGAGTCGCTCTGATCCTCCATGCGCCAGCCGAGGAAGGTCGCGAAGGCTGGAGGCGCCAGCTCTTCCCGCTCGAAGCCCGCCCCGGCTTCTTCTCCTCCGGCGGTCGCGTCCCGTGAGCGTTCGGATCCCGCCCCGGGGCCTAGCAGAGCGTCGGGTGGGAAGCGGGCTCGGATTATGGAGGACCCGGTCTCGGAGGAGGAGATCGGCTCTCCACCGGAGCCGCTCAAGAGGGGTTCCCGGAGGTCTTCCCGGGGCCTGCCCTCGCCGATCATGGTGGAGGAGGGGGGCCTCCAGTTCGCGGTGCCCTCGGGGCTATCTGTCGCGGATAGCCTGCTGCATGAAATAGAGAAATCGGCAGGGGGTAGGGTCCTCGGAGGGACCTTCAGGGCCCAGATGGCGTCCATCGCCTAGGAGTCTGTGCAAGTAAGTGTTTGGGTTTTTTTTTGTGGGATTCGGTGCCTCCTTCGTCTTTCTGATCTCTTTCCAATTTTTCAGGTTCTCCAGCACGTTGCCCTTGCCTTGCGCATGGAGGCCGAGGTGATAGCCCCGGCAATGAAGGCTGCGGGCCAGCTTGCCTCGCTGGAAGAGAGCTCCAAGCGGGAGCTAGAGGTGGTGATGGCGAGGGTTGCCCGGTACTGCGAGGCCACCGTGGCTGCCGAGGTCAAGCTTGAGGACGCTCAAGTGCTCGCCGGCAACCTGAAGAAGACGGTGAATACCCTCTGGAAGGAGCTGGGGGCGGCGGCCGAGACGGCGAAGTCGGCCGACCTGAGAGCGGAGAAGTTGGCTGACCTCTCGGTGGCGAAGGCGGTGGAGGGCTACAAGAAGTCGAAGGAATTCTATGATGACCTGGCCGTGGCCACAACCCGCATCTAGCACGAGGCCCTCGACGCCGTTAAGGCCCGGATGCCGAAGTTCGCCGACGAAGATCTCCGGGCCGAATACCCCCTCGCGGACGCCGATGAGCAGGGGGAAGAGATTCCTGATGAGAAAGTCGCCGAGGACCCTGCTCGTCTCGAGGTGGATGTCGAGGACCCCGAGGTCGCGCCTGGCCCCGAGGCCTAAAACCCCCATCTTCCTACTCCTTTTATTTTGTTGCTTCTGGTTTTTTTGTAAGCCTCCGGGCAGTTTGTAAGGCTGGGGAGCCCAAAATACCCTTTGTAAAGACTTTTCCTTTGGTAATAAAACTTTTTTCTTTGGTTTCATCGGTTTGCACTTTATCTTCTGTTTGTGAAGAATGCTCGTAAAATATCTCTGCTTGCACTGTTGGGCTTCCATGTCAGATCGGCTATCTGTCTAGCGATCGTTCATCGAGTTGATTTCGATCACTTGCCAAGCATGCCGAGCGCTGCTGAGAAGGAGGCGTCTCCATAGCCACGAAGTCGAGGGGGGATCGCTCAGACTTGGATAGACCTGACGCCCCTTGTTGGGGCCTTGGATCCTCTGCATGTGATGGGCAGAGGGATGTCCGACGTATTTGTGCCGAGCGTGAATAGGCTCAGATGCCTCGTTATGAGTGCTACAAGCCCGCATTGTCCGTTGGGCATGAACGAGCCGGGAAGCCGCTCGGTTGTCCCTTGGCGAGGGCATATGATTTCTGGCATTGCGAGCATCGACCATCAGCTGGGGATGGCCGAGCGAGGGTCGGACTCGACTGCCTCTTGGAGGACTTTTTGATCCTTAGCGTTGGAGGGGCTGTAAGAAGCCCACTAAGGATGACCGGGCAGTGAAGCTGCGCGGTTGCCTCTTGCCGAGGGCTTTGGTCTCTGGCTTTGCGAGTAGGGAAGCTACCGGCCAGGGATAGCCGAGCAGGGAAGCCGCTCGGCTGCCTCTACGGAGGACTTTGATCCTTAGCTTTGGGGGGGCTGTAAGAAGCCCACTAAAGATGACCGGACAGTGGAGCTGTGTGGTTGCCTCTTGGCGAGGGCTTTGATCCTTAACATAGGAGAGACTGTAAGAAGCCCACTAAGGATGACCGGGCAGTGAAGCTGCGCGGTTGCTTCTTGGCGAGGGCTTTGATCCCTGGCTTTGCGAGTAGGGAAGCTACCGGCCAGGGATAGCCGAGCAGGGAAGCTGCTCGGCTGCCTCTACGGAGGATTTTGATCCTTAGCTTTGGAGGGGATGTAAGAAGCCCACTAAGGATGACCGGGCAGTGAAGCTGCGCGGTTGCCTCTTGGCAAGGGCTTTGATCTCTGGCGTCGTGGGTAGGAAACTACCAGCCTGGGATGACCGGGCGGGGTAGCCGCTCGGATGCCTCTTGTGAAGGCTTTGATCCCTGGCGTCATGGGTAGGGAGCAGCTTGCACACCTTCCCGCTGCTCTCACTGTCTACGAAACCTTCTGGCCGATCCATGTAAACGCACTCTTCCAAACTTCCGTTTAGGAAAGCAGTTTTTACGTCCATCTGCCAGATTTCATAGTCATAGAAGGCAGTAATGGTAAGTAGGATCCGAATGGATTTGAGTATAGCCACTGGAGAAAAAGTTTCATCATAGTCCAATCCTGATCTTTGACGAAAACCTTTTGCAACAAGTCTAGCCTTATAGGTTTCCACCTGCCCATCTACACCAATCTTTTTCTTGTAGATCCATTTGCAACCAACGGGTTTTACCCCAGGTGGAGCAACTTCCAGGGTCCACACTTTATTGGCATACATGGATTCTATTTCGGATTGCATAGCATCTAGCCACTTATCAGAGTCCCTACTGATAATGGCCTGCCTGTAACTAGTAGGATCATCTTCTTCCAAGATGCAATCCTCTCGATCCCCGTCTATGAGAAAACCGTAGTATCTCTCAGGCGGATGAGAAATCCTACCAGATCTGCGGAGTGGCTGAGATTCGTTTGGGACTATTGAATCTTCTGGTTCTACCAAACCTTCAGTTATAGTTTGTCCCTCTAGAATTTCTTTCAGTTCTACCGCACTCCCACTAATTTCTTTTGCAAGAAATTTCTTCTCTAAAAAGACGGCATGGCGAGCAACAAACACCTTTTGTTCCTTAGTGTGGTAGAATAGATATCCATGCGAATGCATTGGATATCCAACAAACTTACATAAAACTGACCATGGCACTAGTTTGTCCGGTTTCTGTGTTTTCACGTAGGCCGGACAACCCCATATCTTAATACCCTTAAGACATGGTCCTTTTCTTTTCCATATTTCATATGGAGTCTTAGGCACAGATTTGGAAGGAACCTGATTCAAAAGATATGCCGTTGTTTGCAGCGCATGTCCCCAGAATGATAGAGGCAACTCAGCACTACTCATCATGGAGCGAACCATATCCAATAGGGTACGATTCTTCTACTCCGATACACCGTTGTGCTGTGGTGTATACGAAGGAGTAAGCTGGGAGAGAATACCATTTTCTTTTAGAAAGTCCCGGAATTCTGTGCTGAAGTACTCCCCTCCTCTATCAGATCAGAAGATCTTGATATTTTTGCCAATCCGGTTCTCTACTTCGTTCTTGTATTTTTTGAATTTCTCAAAGCTTCAGATTTTTGTTGGATAAGATACACATATCCGAATCTAGAGAGATCGTCAGTGAATGTGATGAAGTACGAGAACCCACCCCGTGCATGTATAGACATTGGGCCATATATATTGCTGTGTATGAGTCCCAAGAGCTCTCCTGCTCTTTCTCTGTGTCCTGTGAATGGAGATTTGGTCATCTTTCCTTTGAGACATGACTGACAAGTTTCATAAGATGAAAATTCGAACGTATTCAAATATCCATCCTTATGCAATTTACTCTGTCTTTTCTCTCCGATATGACCAAGTCTACAATGCCAGAAGTATGATTCGTTTTGTTCTGAACTCTTCCTCTTGCGCGTTTTTGTACATTGAAAACCGCGTTTTGATTTAGAACATAAATACCATTATATAGTGTACCTTCTGCAACCAATACCTGATTAAGGTAAATGTTCATGATATATCTATCAAAAACAAACTTATATCCATCTTTATCAAGTAAAGAAACTGATATGATATTGCAAACCATGGAAGGTAAATAGTAGCAATTGTTCAAAATCATAGTATTGCTTTATGGCAACTGTTCAGTCGAAATTATTGCAATTTTTAACATAACAATTTCCTCACTTTTCTAATCATCTAAGCATGTTTGTTATAAATATAGCACATATTACAAGTTCGTCTGGAAAATATCAATTACCATGTGTTATACATTATAATCAACATTTTTGAAGGAAATTGTATGTTTATTATTTCACGCATAATATTGTATATCTCTAACACTCTTCATTGAGATCTTGTGCAAAAATTAGCCCAGATCATATATCGGAATCAGAAATTCGCCGATAAAATACAGGAAATCAAAGAGTTAAATTCTAGCAGAAATTTAGTAAAGAAAAAAAGATTCCAGATATCATATATAAACCCATAAATCAACAGAAGAAGACCAAAGAAATTTGAAGCAATGAAGACACCAATCGACCGTGGAACCGCGGCCGAGTCAGCCCGAGTCGCCGCGGATCTGCTGCCGAGTCAGGGGATCGAAGATTGAGATTTCTCCAGAAGCTTCCCTGTAACGTCTTAGTTTGCTGAGGACGCTTCATTGTAACAATCTTGTTCTGTAAACTTCTCTTTAATAACCTAGCTTGTTGAGGAAGTTTCATAACTACCTAACTTATTCTAGAAACCTCTCTATAACAACCTAGCTTATGAGAGAAGCTTGATTTGGGGCTATAAAAAGGACCTAAGCCTACATTAAAAAGGTTGTTGAATTTTAATACATAATTACAAACACAATTTAGATCCAATTCCAAATCAAGATCCAAGATCAAGAATCATTGAGAAATTCATCGAGCGAGATCATTCAAGATTCCTTTACGCGAAGCCGATCGTCATCAACGAGCACGTGATTCTCGATAGAACCAAGACTCACGGGGATCGAGTGAAGCGAAGATCGACGGAGAAATTACCTCTTCAAGGGAGTGATTGAGAGCTATTCTTCTTGTAATTTCGGATTGAAGAAGTTGAAATTTGAAGTTGAATAATAAAGGTGATCATTACTTTTAGTCTCGCTTTCTTTAAATTTTCGCATTATGAAATCTCTATTTGTTGATTCTTCTATTTTCATAATGCGTGAGTAAATCTCCGCTTGCTAAGGATTCGAAGGAATTTGGTAGATCACATGGTGAGAGAATTCTATATTCATCTTAAGTCTTATGGAGATTATAAATTTTAGCAAAAAGAATTATCAATGTCCAAATTGTGAGCGAGATCAATTTATTATGAATTTTGTCACAATTTAGGAATTAAATTGATGGTCCTTCTTGTTAAAGGCTAGATAAGAACGACAATCAATGAAAGGACAAGGGGAAATGAAGGAGAAACCCTAGTTTCTTCAAGGGATTCCTAATTCTCATTGTTAGCCATAAATCTAGTTTTAATTCTACCAATAGATAAGATGAATCATCTTGAATAGTCATCCATGGCTAACAATTCTGTTCGAATCCTACAAGCCTTCTACAATTTTCTTGATAACAAAATCTTGAACATTTTCTTGAATTTTCTTTCTTGAAAACAATTTCTTGAATTTCTTGAAACTATTACTTCAATCAACTCTTGAAACAATTTCTTAATTTTCTTTACTAGTTCTGTCGACTCAACTAAAGCAAGAATTTACGAGTTCCACGAATCCCAGAGTACGACCCGTACTCATTAACGCTCGCTACACGCGACACCGTTATTGATTGCGATTATTATACGACTAAAATAGTACATCACTTCTTTAGTACTACATCTTTTCTTTAAAATCAAAGAAGTGGAAACCAAAAATTAGATCAATCAAATGGCGCCGTTGCCGGGGATACATGTGTAATTTGTTCGTTCTTGCTATTTGGATTGAAATATTATTATTCCATTAAAATTTAAATCAAAAAACGCATCGTGTGCTTAACAATTAGTGTGTGAATTTTTCAAGGAAATCTGGAATCACTGTAGCAGGGAGAAAAATATTCAAATCATTTTATCGAGACCAGAGGAGCAGGGGAGCATCAAAACCAAAAATTGTTCAAAGAACAGTCTAGTAGACCGCGGAACCGCGGCAAGAAGCAGGTATTGGCGGCGGAACTGCGGCGTTCTTGACGAATTAGGGTTTCAGCTCTCTGTGGTATAATTTCTATCTTCTCCTCTCTTCTCTGATAAGTCCAATAATAACTTTTCTGCAGGATCCTTTGCAAAAATTCGCCACTCAAAAAAAAAATTCTTGTTGCGTGTTTTGATATTGGTTATTTTTGCATATTTTAATACGAGAATTAAGGGGCAAAGACCAAATTCAAATTAGGTGGGGATTTCATTACCCTTCCTAAGCCCCAAAAACTATAAAACTAGCATCCGCATCACCGTTCATTAACTAAAAAATATCTAGACCAAGACTCTAAGGACCGTCGCGCTCAATTAGGACATGAGAAGGTCGTGGGTAATCTACTGCTTATCCGCATTTCTTTTGTGGTGTCTAGACAAGTGTGTCTAAGGTAAGTGGTTACTTAATTAGACCCGCTATTTACATAGCGGATACCTCCCACTTACGTGGCACTTACCTGGCCACAGGAGAGATAAAGAGTTAGTAGAGGATTTATCCTGCGATTTTTCTTCTGGAAGTCTAGGAGCGGTCAGTGACTTGACCTAGGCGATCTTAGATCTAAGGTTGATTGTGCATTTTTTGTGATTTGTCTAAATCCGTCTTTTTCAAAAACAAACAAAAAAACAAACCTCTATTTTCTTTTTAATTTACACATACGCTGCAACTTGCGCTAAACCCTCTTAGTGCATACTCGGCTGGACACAGGATTCTAGTGCCCGTCTTGTCCGCGTTTCATCTATCGACTCCGAAGTCGGTATTTCTCCATCTTCTTTTTCCTCACCACAAACCACATCCACCGAGATAGATGGTTCTCCATCAACTTTTAATAACACCACTCTTCCACCACCCGCAGGTGCACATAATCTATAGCGTATATCTCTCCAAGAGAGATGCTACCCTATACGTGGTCCTCTTTCTACTTGTCTTTCCATTCCACCAACCAATGGGGATAATTTCGAAATCAAAACATACTATATCAATCTTTTGCAAAAATTTCACGGTCTAGAGTCTGAAGATGCATACGTTTTTATCACCAAATTCGAAAACGTATGTGCTGTGATGGGCACTTCATAACTTTCTATGGATGCTATGCATTTACGTCTTCTCCCGTTTATTTTGTGCGATTTAGCCGAAAAGTGGCTTTATAACACACCCGCACATTCTATTTCCAACTGGGATGAATTCGTTATAGCATTTTTTAAGAAATTATATCCCAATCATAAGACCGCCCGTGTTAGGAGTGAAATCAACCAGTTTTCCCATTTTCCCAATGAACCATTTTGGAAATGCTTTGAACGTTTTAAGGATCTGCTTATCCAATGTCCTCATCATGGAATCCATAGATTGGATCTATGCCGAATTATATATGAGGGCATTAATCCAAAAACAAAATGGATGCTTAAAACCATGTGTCAGGGCAATTTCATGTATTAAGATGATGGTGAAGCTTGGAAATTTTTGGAAGATTTTACTGAAAACAGTTTACAATAGGAAAGCGTTAGTCCATCATCTAGGGGTGGTATCCATCAACTTGATGTTTCCATTGCCGTAAAAGCCGAAATGGCAGCAATGCAAAAGAAATTCGAAACTATGGAAAACAAATTTTTATTAGCCTCCCTAAATCAGGTGACGCTCCTTAAAACCGTGTGTGGATGTTGTTCCGATCCAACACATCTGACGAAAGAATGTCTTTTGAATTCTTCGTTTCAAGGTCAAGAACACACTAATGCTTCTTTTCAGCAAAGACCTATAAACGATCCTTATTCTTCCACATATAATCAAGGTTGGAGGAATCATCCTAATTTTGCTTGGAACCAACACCAAACTCAAAATACGGTTCCAAACCAAAATAACTTTCAAAGGGTTCCTCCACAGCAACAGCAACCACCATAAAATCAGCACCCCTTTCAAACACAAATTTTTCAAAATCCAGCCAACAATTCTGCACTTTTTAATAATTCTTTCCAAACGTCCGGTACTGAAAACTCCTCTTCACTCGAACGAACCTTAGATTTGTTTATGAAACATTCCATGCAAATATCGGCTGATATAAGGTCTTCTATCGACACAATAAAGATTGACTCCGCCTCTCATGTTGAGAGTATAAAAGCGATAGAAGCACAAATTGCATAGTTAAATGCCGCGATGAGCGATAGAGAGAAAGGGAAACTTCCGGCTCAACCCCTACCAAATCCTGGCTACTCGTATCATAATGTGAGTGCTATTACCACGTTGAGATCTGGAAGAGTACTAAACAACCACGTTGGTGAAGAGATTGATAATGAGGAATCAATCGATGATACCCCGGCTTCCACTTCTTACCCTATTTCGTCGACTCCACCTTCTTGCGAGCCTATTCTCCGTTTTTCCCAAGGCTCGAACTCTCAGCCCACTCCTTCTAGTCAGCATAAGGCGATCCCCACTCCGATTCTGGGATCTGTTCCACCTCCTCGATCTTCTATAATGTTGGACCCAACTCTTATTGATAAAGCCCCTTATACTAATAGGTTAAGGGAAAACAGACCAAGTCCACAAATGGAGAAGATTATGGAAATATTTAAACAGGTTAATATCAATATCCCTCTCCTAGATGCTCTACAACAAGTTCCATCCTATGCGAAAATTCTAAAGGACTTGTGCACTAGAAAGAGGAATACTCAAATGCCGAAAAAGGTGTTCATCGAGTAATGTAAACACAACTTTTACCCAACAATTACCTAAGAAACGTAAGGACCCCGGCTGTCCTACAATTTCTATTTCTATTGGGGTAAAAATATCGACCGTGCTCTACTCGATCTTTGCGCTAGTGTTAACCTGCTTCCTTACTTTGTCTATGAGCAATTAGGTATCGGAGAGTTAAAACCGTCACACTGCACTCTCCAAATGGCAGATCGATCTATCACCAAACATAGGGATGAACTTGAGGATGTGTTGATAAAAGTTGGGGAATTTATATTCCATGTGGACTTTATTTTTCTAGATACATAGCCTGTAGCGAACCCACGGAACCAAATTCCTGTGATTCTAGGTCGACCATTTTTGGTCACTTCCAACGCTGTAATCAACTGTCGAAACGGCTCTATGAACCTATCCTTCGGGAAGATGTCAATTGAGCTGAATATTTACAAGATGGGAAGTGAACCCTTCGAACCTTCTGCTCAATTATGTTTTGTCGAATTAATGGATGTCGACAGCAGCAAATTTGAACGGCTTCATGATACTGATCTAGAATCCCTCGATACGTTGTTGTTTGACCCTGCTATTTGTTATACACATACGGACTTATCTATCGAGCTGTCCGGGTCAATATCTAACGCTGATTATGAACCTTTTATGGAGTCTAAGTATCATCCCGTTCTTTCCGATGAGATTATTTTTCGGGGTATCGATGAAAGTTTTGAAGAAATTTTCACTAATGAACTCGCATTTTTAGAAAACACGGGAGTTGTGATGAATCAACCCCAAAAAAAAGAAGTTGAACCATCACCCCTACTTCTTAACAATAACAAGAATGTGAGTAATCCATCATCATCATTGTGTCGTCTCTCCAAATTGAGATGCAAACCCGTTCGATTAAATCACTTATCTCTTCCCCACTTCTTCTTGGCTTTTTATAACATGTTCTTCCACCAACCGGCACGTTACATCGATAAAATCTTTGAATGGTTGGTGTTGACTTTCGGTCTATGTAAATCTTTGCATTGACCAATAACTTTACCCCCATTTTATGATTTTTTTTACAAAAAAAAGCTTAATATTGTTTAAATCAAATTTTGGGGGGGGGGGGTTTTATATTTTTGGCTCTTGAAAATAAAATTTGTACACAAAATTGTGAGCCAAAAATAAGTTTGGGGGAGATTTTCACTTACACTTATTCTTGTCCCCGTTAATAACTTTTCCTCCCAAGTCTATAGGTTTTTGAGATTTAAAAGATAACAAGAGTGAAAACACTGCTGTAAACAGGTTTGTGGGAGGTTTGTGCTTATTTACGCATTACTTTGCATTATAAACTTTGCATAAGCACAAAAATTTTAAATTTTTTCTTTGATAATGAAAGATTAGAAAGTGAAAAATTACATTTAAAAGATTGGAAAAGTTTAAGAAAACCAAGAAAGTTAGATATTTTTTTAAACGAAACTAGTAATAAGTAGTTATAAGCCGTTGTCCCAAGGGTTAGTAAGATGAAGGAAGTCACTAATCTGAGGATAAAAATAAATCTGAAAAATAGTTAATATTCTGGAACCCAAACACTTAAACATTGATGCCCTACTATACGCACTTACACACGTCTTGAAACTTGGGATAGCAAAGGATACCTTGAAATGCTCTTGTTTAAAAGCCAAAATATGAAGAAAATAAATTTAAATAAAGCATAAAAGTATAAAATGGTGAAATAAAATGAACACTGGTTTTGTAATCACCATGGCAGCATAAAAAAAATATAGCGAGGGTGCTTCATCACCTAGTGCCTTAAACCAACTGGTTTGGGAGTCACTGCTATGTCTTGGGTGTTGCAAGACTAGAAAATTGCTAATTACACTTAATAAGTGAGCACATTTAGTAATCAGTCGGTTAGTACCTCAAGAAGTATTAACGGTCACATGAAGAATGTGTGAGCAATTCCATCTAAAATATTCACCGACTAAAAAGTACTGAGTTAGATGGACAAGAGTATGATAGCTTGAATTGAATTCTCCGAGTGTAGGGATGTCTTTTACACACACGTAGGGGTATATGATCGGTGTTTGGAAGACAGGTAGGGATGAAGAATAAAGGCGATGTTTTATTGAGGGATGATGTGATTTCTAATATCTTTTCATGACTATTAAGATAAGGCTCATGACAACCGAAAAGCTAGTGTAGTTGAAAACTCTAATTTTCAAGTTCTTTGTTTTATAATTCTTATCTTTATATGTAACATTCATAGTCTTTCTTTTATTATGGGATTTTGTAGGTGCAATCCGCTGAAAACCCTCAGAAGACAATACTTCTTCTACCAGGGACACCTAAAGGTTGGCTTGTTGCACGTGCTCAGTGCAATCGTATTGCCTACGAAAGTGTACTAATTAGTTTTTCTTTTTCTTTTCTCCTTCTCCTGAATAAAAGAAGTTTTCTCAGAATGATCAAAGTCAAATTTGGGGGAATTTGTTCAGTCGAAATTATTACAATTTTTAACATAACAATTTTCTCACTTTTCTAATCATCTAAGCATGTTTGTTATAAATATAACACATATTACAAGTTCGTCTGGAAAATATCAATTACCATGTGTTATCATTATAATCAACATTTTTGAAGGAAATTGTATTTTTATTATTTCACGCATAATATTGTATATCTCTAACACTCTTTATTGAGATCTTGTGCAAAAATTAGCCCAGATCAGATCTCGGAATTAGAAATTCGCCGATAAAATATAGGAAATCAAAGAGTTAAATTCTGGCAGAGATTCAGTAGAGAAAATAGATTCCAGATATCACATATAAACCCATAAATCAACAGAAGAAGACTAAAGAAATTTGAAGCAATGAAGACACCAATCGACCGCGGAACCGCGGCCGAGTCAGCCTGAGTCGCCGCGGATCTGCGGCTGAGTCAGGGGATCGAAGATTGAGATTTCTCCATAAGCTTCCCTGTAACGTCTTAGCTTGCTGAGAACGCTTTATTGTAACAATCTTGTTCTGAAAACTTCTCTATAATAACCTACCTTGTTGAGAAAGCTTCATAACTATCTAGCTTATTCTAGAAGTCTTTCTATAACAACCTAGCTTATGAGGGAAGCTTAATTGGGGGCTATAAAAAGAACCTAAGCCTACATTAAAAAGGTTGTTGAATTTTAATACACAATTACAAAAACAATTTAGATCCAATTCCAAATCAAGATCTAAGATCAAGAATCATTGAGAAATTCATCGAGCGAGATCATTCAAGATTCTTTTACGCGAAGCCGATCGTCATCAACAAGCACGTGATCCTCGATAGATCCAAGACTCACAGTGATCGAGCAAAACGAAGATCGACGAAGAAATTACCTCTTTAAGGGAGTGATCGAAAGATATTCTTCTTGTAATCTCGGATTGAAGAAGTTGTAATTTGAAGTTGAATAATAAAGGTGATCATTACTTTTAGTCTCGCTTTCTTTAAATTTTCGCATTATGAAATCTCTATTTGTTGATTATTCTATTTTCATAATGCGTGAGTAAATCTCCACTTGCTAAGAATTTGAAGGAATTTGGTAGATCACATGGTGAGAGAATTCTATATTCATCTTAAGTCTTATGGAGATTATAAACTTTAGCAAAAACAATCATCGATGTCCAAATTGTGAGCGAGATCAATTTATTTTGAATTTTATCATAATTTGGGGATTAGATTGATGGTTTTTCTTGTTAAAGGCTAGATAAGAATGGCAATCAATGAAAGGACAAGAGACAATGAAGGAGAAACCCTAGTTTCTTCGAGTGATCCCTAATTCTCATTGTTAGCCATAAATCTAGTTTTAATTCTACCAATATATAAGATGAATCATCTTGAATAGTCATCCATGTCTACCAATTCCGTTCGAATCCTATAAGCCTTATACAATTTTCTTGATAACAAAATCTTGAACATTTTCTTTAATTTTCTTTCATGAAAACAATTTCTTGAATTTCTTGAAACTATTACTTCAATCAACTCTTGAAACAATTTCTTGATTTTCTTTACTAGTTCTTTCGACTCAACTAAAGCAAGAATTTACGAGTTCCACAAATCCCAGAGAACGACCCGTACTCACTAACACTCGCTACACGCGATACCGTTATTGATTGCGGTTATTATATGACTAAAACATTACATCACTTCTTTAGTACTGCATCTTTTCTTTAAAATCAAAGAAGTGGAAACCAAAAATTAGATCAATCAGCAACACAAAGTGATATTCACCGAAGGCAGCAGTATCAACTTGTGCTCCGTTTCCTACTCTGAGGGACATATCACCTAGTTCAACTATCCTACTTTTTCTCAGTCCCTGCAATAAATTACAGATATGAGATCCTGATCCGGTATCTAGTACTCAGGAGGTAGGACTGACCGAAAAACAATTCTCAATAACAAAAGCGCCTGAAGAAGACGCAATAGTGTACTTCTTCGTTGGGGTCATCAAGGAATTCATGCAATCCTCTTTCCCTAGATCATACTCATGACCGTCATTATAAGTTAGAGCTAAACCGACATTCCCCAGCCCCGAATAAGAATTCGGATCAGTCAAGCGATACATTTTATTATCTTGATTAGGGCGTAAAATGGTTGCTACCTGGAGAGAGAGAAAAGAAACACTCAGCGTGCGCTCTTGAATGATTAGATTGGTTATTAATTTATCTAACCAGGATAGCTCCCACTGTTTTCTCAAATTCTTCTTCAAACCCTAAAAGAAGAACTAGTCGGGATTAATCGCACGTTACAATACTTGCTTAACCTTTCGGCCATGCTAGTGTCGGTACTTCTAGAGAGGTTTTTCAACGCTTTCGTGAAGTTCCTTAATTATATAACCTCTTTTCTCTGGAGGCGTTGCCCCGCTAACACCGTTTTAGACACCTACTTGGTTTATAGCATTGATTGTTAAGTGAAATGATCTCCCGAGAGTAATTCTACTCATCAGTGGGATCGGGATCCAACTATCATTGTGTGATGACCTAGATGGAATCCACTCTAGTCACCACACTCCAGAAGGTATGCTAAATATAAAAGTTTCCTGTATGTTTGAAACACCCGATGTGGTTTTTGCCCATCGCGGTTCATGACCTTGACAAAGGCCAACAAATCATAAAACACTAGTCAAGTTCAACCCGTCATTATCCTGAATTAATCTAGACCCACCCGTACAAACCCTTGACAAAGGCCAACAAGGCTATATGACTGCCCTAGATAATCGCATCTATCTATGCAACAGACAAGCAATATCTAGCTACCGTACACTATGTCTTGACAAAGGCCAACAAACACAGCACGAATACTAGGTACTACTTATCCGAAATGACGGAGGGCTACGGCTCGGTTTTTGGCGAAAAACCCATTAACGTAATGAACTTGATATCATTGAAGGAACCGGATAGCTTTGAAAAAGAGTGGTTTAAGCTCCGCTTTTGGAAACTAGTGGTTTTTAAGAAAACCGAGTAATCTACTGTATAGACTTTTGCTCAAGAGGTCACTCCCCACGAAGGGATCTCGGCTCTTGCCTCATGGAATGAGGTGCTGGATATTCACAACCGAATACCACTATGCAAAGCGAAAGAATATAATTGTAGTTTTTCGAAATTTGTTCCAACATCTTTTATTCTTTTCTTGTACTAATCAAAATTAATGCATTTCCATCATTTAACCTATCACATCACAAAAATACGAAAATATGATGTACGTATATGCCATCCACATTCGCCACTGGGCCCCATCATCACCCGTTAGGTTACTTCACTAACGACAGAGCGGGAGCTGAACTAGCACTGGTGCAAAACATATACAACATCTACAAGTATATATATAAGTATATATAACATTCGTTCTAGGCATGATAATCAACATCACAGAATCTCAGCCAACAATACAAAATGGTGGATAATCTTAGAGCCCTGGGTTTCATTTGAGCCGCAAATAAAACCCGACATTTCCGGTCGTGTGGATAGCCTGTGCAATGAAAACGTGGACCCCTACGAGCGCGGCAAGTCACCCACCAATCCTAGAAGTGAGGCAACCCCCTTCAACAAAGCGAATGGGCCACCCAGTACTTCACGGAATCTGGTAATTTGGGCGCCCCTCCGTGGGTCATCCTATACCCCCTACGAGTGCGGCGAATAGCCCGCCAATTCTAGAATGAATCCCCCTCCGTCTCAACGCTGTGAGATGTGGGCTTGTTTCCTTCTAAAACCCGGCTATTCGTGCACTCCACCGCGGGGTAATTCTAGTACAGAAAATAAAAATAATATATATAAATGGTGACATCGACCTCAACCCGGTAGTGCTCCAAAAAATATACAACCCGGCAAAGACGGCAGTCCACATGTCGGATGCTCGCCCCACAATATGAATATACAAATGAATTTTAACTGTACCATTAACATTGCACCTCATGCTATCCACCACGACTATCCAACCACAATCACAACACAAACACAAAACATCAACACGAATGTCATGTTCGCAAACCCGTCTAAAAGAACATATAGCAATTAGACGAGTTATACCGGTCGAATGATATTCACGGTCGCAGATAGAAGTGAATATACTGTAAACTATTAAACAGTGTCAAATATAACGACTTCGAAACACTCTGAATTGTCCCAAACTCAAAAACAACAGAACATCAAACTTGGGCAAAAAAAAACAATACCTGAAACCCAAACTCCACGAGATAAGAACCCAAAACAAAACTCAAGCCAAAAATACATATTATAACCGATGGGACCGGGAATTTTTGACTTTTGGCCGGTCCAAACTTGGTAGAATTGCTTCATTTTTGTTTGGGTTCATCTCACAGTCAAAGGATCACTCTGCACTTGCTTAAAAAATTTTTGAAGCCACTGGAAAAATCGACAGAGAAGTGAAGTTTCGTTTCAATGTTTTGGAGTTGTTTCGGTTTCATTATTTTAGCATTGTTTAAACTTGCTAATGTAGGGTTTATGGGTTGTCTCTGATACCATGAAAGGTTACGCTAACACCCCGGCCAACTTCTAATACCTAATGCGGAACAAAAAAATTTCTACAAACAAAAACTTGGCGCTAGAATAACATAAAACCGGATCTACCATAAACCTAACTAGCAAAAGAGAAGCTATCTATTATGAAAAGAGTTATACCATGATACTCGAGTCCTTCGGGTTTTCACTCCTCTCCTTTAGCTTGCTCCTAGTGGCTTCCATGATCGAGCTTGATCGTTGGCTCCTTGTGTCGAAGATGATCCATCCGAGAGTATCTACTTTGGACTCCTACCTCTAAACCGAGATAATTAGGTCACTTGGTTTGCTAATCTAAGTAACCTAGGTGATGTAGAGAGTGATGATGGAGTGTTTTATCTCAAGAACCCTAGGTTTCTCAACACATGAGACTATAAGGGCTTGAGGTAGAAAAAGAAAGGCTTGGAGGTGAAGAGAGAGAGTTGTAGAGAGCAAGCTATGAAAAATCAAGAGAGCTCAAGTGAATAATGGCTAAGATATATTTCACTAATAAACCAAGCATGGCAAAGATAATGATAAACAAACATTTCCATCAAAAAATATCTAGATATTTTGTAGCCTCAATAGCAATCCTTAACTCACCAAGTGAGTTAACAAATTAGCCATGGTTAGCTTGAAAAATAGTCAACCCCTCATACTTCCACTTCAATAACTATTTAACTAAATGGTTAAAACAAATAAAGAGTTTTCTTCTTCTAATAGCACTCTTGTAACAATTTACAAGAATACCCCTCACTGTATATATATATACCCGCATTCGTATTCCGAAAAATATGAATACAAAAGAGACGAAAATAATCCATCAATATAATACTAGGATACGGCTTAAACCAAAACCCCCTAGTATTATCCTCCCGAATATCATGCGTGCACAAGTACACGTATGTGATCGAACCCTGCCATAAAACCATACGGCCTCTAAATCGTTTCGCCTGAAGTAGGGAAACTCTCTGTGTGGGACTCTAAAGACTTGACAGTACGCTGGCAGTAGGTTTAACCACAAGCACGTTAGCGGCACTAGTTGTACGTAACGGATACCCAGGTACCTGCCGAAAAGGATAGCCAACGAGCAAACTCATCCGGATCCGTACTGAGCCTATCCGTGACAATATCCGTACAGTCTGGTCTCTTCGTATAAGAGCATCGCATACCGGGTCTAGGGTTGGTAAATGTCGGACCCTAATAACCTGACAATTCATGCTGAAGTGGCTCAGGACCAATCCGGGAAACTACTGATCAACCTATCAGTAAATCCTAACTGTCTTGGCCAAGGTCTTGTGGTCCTGACCGATCGAACACAGTGCGATATCAACTCACAATACCGGGAGAGACGAATCCCTGACAATCACTCATTGCCTCCATGTGGCTCGGGACTGTACCCAACCAAAACCTATTTGCACGACTCACTAGAGCCATGGTAGGGTAGTGATCAAAGCACAGTAGGAACTCACACAAGACAAATGATGATCTTAGGTCCAAAGACTAACCAGTACACCTGTCACATAAGAACCGCTATCTAACGATATGTATAATATAATCTAGAGGTTATCGGCGAGTCCGTCCAGTTTACTAACCCAGTGAGCACCTGTATACAATCTTAGGTGATCACTCCAATGGTTGTGGGACTAACCACCGCCCCTCGTCGGGGTCTCGAAATGTATACGCAAGTCTACTCTAGAGTATCAATGCCCGATCTCGATACTCCTGCAACTTGGAACATTTAAGGATGTGCTTATAGACTACCCAACTCCCACAAGTATGATTGCCATCATAACGCTGGTAGTCAAGCAATATCCCACGGGCATTATCAACATGTGGTCGATATATATAATATATGCACATGTTATGATAAAGACAAACCATAATAGTATACTATTGTATCAAGTCTTTATCAATATATGCAAGCTGGATAAAACATCAATCGAAATGAATACACATATCCTGCCAAAGACAAGTCAAATAATATACTATATACTGAGCAAGATTGTCCTGTACATACATATTCCCAGCATCCATATGTATACATATACAATACTAGCCTCTAGGACATACATATCCAACAGTGGCCACTAGATGGAACAGTACATATGATATACTTAGTACTGCAATAAAGACCGTCTGAATTATTTCTAACATATGGAATGAAGTTATGCCTATAGAAAACCACTTAACAGAGAATCATTGAGCGGTTGCAGACCTTTTTAAAGATTTTCTTATAACTTTTAAAATAGCAACCGAACGATTTTCTGATACTTATACCCCCCACCTCTCATATTCTTGTCTCCGAATTGTGTAATATAGCTCAATATTTTGCTAGTCACGTCAAAAATACAATACTTCGTGACATTATATTTGCTATGCCAGCTAAGATTTCTTAATATTTCTTTGAAGTTCCAATTGTTTACCATTTATGTTCGGTAATGGACCCTAGAACGAATTAAATTGGAAGGTTTGGAGGCTCTTTTAACCGGATTCCATGGATGCATGGGACATAATGTTGATATTGATACTTATGTTAGTACCGTTAAAAGTAATTTAGATAAAGTGTTTGATTTATATGTTGCAGGATCTTCTAGTAGAACTGTAGTCCATCGGCCGCTATCAGTTCACATGCTATGACTCCAGCTTTAGCAGTTATTCAATCGAAGAAAAAGACACGATGCCTCTTGGCTTCATCATTGTCATGTTTAAATGAGTTAACAATATATTTACAAACTGAGTAAGACATACATTATACCATAAATGAGTTTGATATTTTAGCCTGGTGGAAAAACCACAGACATTTGTATCTAGTACTTTCTACTATGGCCCGTGATTTACTAACCATTCCAGTGTCCGCACTAGCGTCGGAAAGTATTTTTAGTACAGGTAGCAGGATATTAAGCGAGAAGAGATATAGATTGACGTATGACACAACAGAGTGCATAATTTGCTCGCAAGATTGGGAAGCGGCAGCTGTCAGGAAACAAAATGCAATCACTTTGGACTCAGATTATCTACCTAAGGTGTTTCCAGGATCGGACGAGACCAACACCAAAGAAGGAACCACAACCGACACCGACGAGTAGTATGTAAGATCTGTATAGAAAAAAGAACTATATAGACCTGATTCCCTCTCATTAAACTAAAAATTTGAGAGGGAAACGTAGATAGTCCGAGTTGGTTCGGTCTCTAATCTATAAAAAAAAAAAAAAATTGTTTTATGAAATTAGAATTTGATTTATTTCAATAAAAATTTCGGTTCATTTTCATTTTTTGCTTACCTTTGTAAGTTTTTAAATTTTTGAAAAAAAAATCACCAGAGCTCGCCTCACGATTCTCCTGCCTCGCCTTGCCTCACGATTCGTCTAGACAAGACGGCGAGGCAAGCTGATTTGTCTCGTCTGTCTCGATGAGTTCGGCGAATCGTGAGACGAACTGTCTCGCCTCGCTTCAATAGCCACTCATATTAGCATATGATATATATTGTTAATAGTTATAATTCTCGTACTAATTTAGTAAATAAAATATTATTAAGCCGTTCTTTCAACCAAACTGCAGGGCAGTGCCCTATTTTTAAATCTATGTAAAGAGCTAAACTATGGTGAGCCTCACAATTTGAATTTGTATGTAGTATAAATTATAATTAATTCTATTTGAAAGAAAGAGTCATCAGAAAATCGCGGCCTCTCCTACTGATGATACTCAATATTGGCGATCCCCAAGGTCAGGACAAGTGGCAGACGACGTGTCCGAGAGCTCAGAAGGAAGGGCCCATAAGAGCCGGCCAGGCCATCCTTGTACCCGACCTGCGAGCACAAGCTGGCCCTCCTCAGGACCCCCTGCAAATTGGCCTCCTCGGCCCCACAGCTCGTCCCGAGCTGCCACGAGACCAAGACTCCTCGGCCTTCTCGCTCGTTTCCGAGCTCTCCTGCCGAGGCCGTCTTCCTCGGTCCTCCGACCAACTCCACCGCTCACAGGCATAACGCCGCTCCGCAAATCTCGTCATGCACGGATTCTCCGCCAGCAACATCCCACGTTCCACGCCATCACGATCCTCATTAATGGGCGATCCGCTCTCTACCCGGACGTGACGTCGGGAACGTAACTGCCGGCGAGATTCTCGTGCCTGCTGCTGCGTGCCACCGCCGCTATATAAACCCCCATCACAGAGGGGTCAAGTAAGCAATTTTTACTCCACTTAGCCGTTACGCTGCTCGGATCTAGCACTAACTTGATCGTCGGAGGGTCCTCGGTGGTACCAAAGCACCCCGGGACTTCTTTGCAGGTACTCGGCACTAAACTCCTCAAATCATCAATCTCCTCAAAACCCATTGAGAACCACACGCAAAAAGGAGAATACCTTTCAAATCCACTGAGAGATCGACGGAAGACAACATCTGAGGGAGACCCGAAAATAAGTTCCATCACCTAGTATCCTCTAACTTCAATTACGACATTGCTATTAGTGGAACAACAAGCAAAAAGTTATTTAATTAGTGCCATCATATCTAAACATCATTATTTATTGCAAGAAAGTTGGGACTTGTTGAGCTAATCAATTCCTGTGGCCACCCTTTTTGGCAGTCCTTGTCGCAGAATCAACAGATTGCTGATATCTTTTTTATTTGGTCTCAAAGGTGAGATCTTTAATCGTGAGGAACCACAAGAAGGAACATAATATATAGCAGACATAGTATCTAATATATATGAGGAAAACAGCCTCTCGTCCTAATATTTTGTCATCTAACTTCCATTATGACATTTCTATTAGCGGAACAACAAACAAAAAGTTATTTGGTGCCATCATATCTAATCATTTTTATTGATCGCATTACTATAGAAACAATGTGATTGCAAGAAAGTTGTGACTTGTGGAGCTAATCAATTCTTAGGGCCACCGTTTCTGGCAGTCATTGTTGCAGAATCAATAGATTGCAGATATCCTTCTTTTTTTCGTTTTAAAAGGGCAATATTCCCCCAGCATGAATACCATAAGTGCATAAAAATCTAAGCCTGATGCAAATTTCAAGTAAAGGAACAAAAGCTAGCACCTCGCAAAGCTCACTATAAACCAGCACGCGCATGCTACAAAACTGCGTTACACGACAGATGTCTAGTCTGATGCAGCATATAGATCAATAAATAAAAAGCCGAGAAACCATAAAAATAATCAAAATGAGGAGAAAGATATATGCAAAATCAAAGCTTTTTTAGGCCATGCATGGTTATAAAGGGTAAACCAAATTATTTTTTAATCTGGTTTTAGAACTAAAGGGCCCTCAAGCTTTTTAAGAAGACATGAAATCTTGAACACTGTTCGTGGGACGGCACAAAGAAACAAGATTAAACAATACAATCGTAACTATATATTAAAAAAATATAACGGTTATTGATTATAAGGGTCATCAACTTAATCAATTGATCAAGGTCAGTGTTCTCAACTTAACATCTTTATCATAGAATCTTATGCGAAGAAAATCAGCAATCCCCAAGATCTAGACTATAGATAATGTGTTTGTTTACTGTAATCAAATCTTGGAGAAAGGGCAAGCATAAAAGGTTTTCAACAGAATATGAGATACCAACCAAAAGCATCAAATCATTGCACAATCTTAAAATGACTTATAAAAACAGAAGACAACAAACAAAAAAACTGTTGAGCCTCAGATATGGTACACATTAGAATTGTCTACATGCTCATTATTGAAGAATATGATTAAATAGATGGATACAAGTGGGCTTAATTAACATTGTTAGCTGAAAAATTAAGCTTATAGGTCAACAGTATGGATGATGTTTCATCTAAATAACATTTTATACTTTCTCCTATAAATTATTAGCCTGACTTTTACTTCACCGCAACAGAAAATCCACATACAAACCCCTCTGTTTGTTCTTAAGCATTTTTTTGACCAAAACGAAGGAAAAGCCCCCGCGTTTCATTAAACGAAGCTTTTAACGAAACTTACAAATACGAGTCACCGAAAAAAGAAAAAGAAAAATAGAAGACAAAGAAAACAGCAAAATAACAAGCACCTACCAAAGGGGGAAAAAAGAAAAAAAAACCGCCACATATAAACTAAACAAACTCTCGCCACAAAATGAAAATAAAGCACCCTCCCCGAAAGAAACGTTATCAAATCCCCGCCCTCATCCCGATATCTCCCCTGACCGCGCCCTGTCCGCCACTGCAGAAGTTGAGCTTTGACCCTGATGACCATCATTAAATCTCCCTTCCGCCTTGTTTGTTTTCGCTTTTTTCCTTGCCCTTGCTGATATTATACCAGACCAAAATACAATGTTTAATTCAATACTATTAATCACACGCAAAATAGAACTTTTAGCATTATTAAAAATTCTATTATTTCGCTCCATCCAAATACCCCAGCATATCACCGACTCTACAATATCTAAAATTCTATGGAATCGTAAATCCAACCCCTGTCTCTATTGGATCCAAAACTCAACGAGGACTGAAAAAACATCCTAACCCCTGAAGTACATGCAAACCTTTCCCAATCTGTCTAGCCACTACAAATGTCAGTGATCCACTGATTACATCTATGTCTCGCATATTACGCATAGCAAAGGGTCTACCTATTTCCTTTTACAAAGGTTGTCCCTTATAAGTATCACATTATTGAAGGCCAACCACATTAAAATCTTAACTTTAAGGGGCATTGAAAATTTCCGTATCATGCGTTGCTCTCGTAATTACACACCCCCCCATAATTCAAAATCGTATAGAATGATTTGATTGAGAAAGAGTTATTTGATGTCCACTTCCACGATACTTTATCCTCTACCGTCCTATCCATTGGCTTCCAATCTTGAAAATATGCAACCATTTTCCTTCATTCGTTCCGCTCATGGGCTGATAAATCTCGTGAAAATTTCGGCCATCACTTGTTCCCTCTCTATTGACTCATTACCGAGGTCTCCCTATTCTTTACCAAAGCAAACATACGAGGATATATGTCCTATAGGGTTTGATTTCCACACCAATAATCCTTCCAAAAATTGATTACCCGACCATTCCGAATTGTGTAAGAGATACCCATAAAGAAAGTCTCGCATAAAGAGTTACATGATCCCTTTCTAGAAACCAGAAGCCAACGAAACATTCTTATTAAGTGTATTTATAGCCTTTGTTTCATTACTATAAGCCGCATTTATACTCGCTACCTAACCTTTCTTATTTCCAGCAATCCAACGCCGCCGCCACTTACCCAGAAGTGCCTTATTCATATTTCTAATATTCTTTACTCCTAAACCACCATCTTCCTTTGATCGACAAACTTTCCACCATTTCATCAGATTATATTTCTTTTTTCCCAAGAGTCCCCTCTCTGTAAGAATCCTCGCTTAATACGATCAATTCGTTGAACCACCCATTCCGAAAAGAGATAAAATGATATAAAATAGGTTGGTAACGAAGTTAATACTGAATTAAGCAATGTTGCTCCACCTCCTAATGACAAACACCTTCCCTTCCACCCTTCAAGTCGCGCCTAAATTTTATCTATCAATGGTGTCCAATCTGCCCTTTTCAGCTTCCTCGGCCTTAACGATAGTCTAAGGTATTTAATCGGAAAATCTTCCACTTCACAATTAAATATCAAAGCTAGACGCTCCCTCCATTCACCCCTTCTCCCAAGCACAGCACCGAACTCTTATGAAAATTAATTTTTAATCCCGACCTCTGTTCGAAAGAAAGAGAGAATCCATTTGAGAACCCATGCTTTCTTTTCATAAAGTCTTCCAAAAATTAAGGTGTCGTCCGCATATTGCAAAATTTAATAACCTCTGTCTATGAATCTCCAGGACCTAACACATCCAACAAACCTTTACGCTTACACCGTTGTATCATGTTTGCCAACCCGTCAGCATAGTAAAAGTAAATAGTGACAGCGGATCCCCCTACCAAAGACATCGCTTTCATCGAAATTCTTTAGTGTCTCCTCCGTTAATGCATAAACTTGCGGAAGTTGAGTTCAGCCACTTATGAATCCAATTTATCTAGACTGGAGCAAAACCTTTTAAACTCAAGCACGCGAGGATGCAGTTCCAATCCACCATATCATAAGCCTTTTCAAAATTTAGCTTCAACATATATCCACTCTTTCCCTTTCTTTTTGTATCCTGAATCATCTTATTGACCATTGCTATCCCATCCATAATATATCTGCCCGCTGTGGGCAAATCCGGTTTATGTGTTACTGATGATTTCTCCTAGGACTCCTCTCAGTCTATTAGCTATCACCTTCGACAGAATTTTACGGGAGCAATTGATAAAGCTAATCGACCTATAATCCTTAAATCCCTTCGCATCGCTCTTCTTAGAGATTAGAATTATACTTGAACAATTAAGCTGCTCCCAACTCAGAGTATCAGTCTCCATAACTCGAAAAAGTCGCATAATGTCCTCCTTGATAGTATCTCAAAACCTTTTATAAAATAGAATATGAAAACCATCTGGCCCCAGTGATTTTTCCGCTCCTATCTCCTGTAAGTCTACGGTAGCGTCCCGGCCGTCAATCCGATGTCAAATGCGGAACAAAAACTTTTTACAAAACCGGCGCTATCGTAGTCTTTCGTCCGGATCGAACCATTAACACTAAACTAGTTAACTAGAAAGAAGATAGAATGGCTATACTGATCGATCCGTGTTCTTCGCTCTTTAGCCACCATCTCTACCTCCTCACGGCATCTCCGATCTCCGCTCTCCTCGTCGGAAGGTCACCACGTCAAGAAGTCCTTTTATGGGCTCCCGCTTCAAACCGAAGCAACTCGGACATGAAGTTTGCTAGCTGACATGTCCAAGATGGTGTAGAGAATGTGTGTGATAATTTTGTCTCAAGCATCCATTGATTCTCAACACATGTGAGTGTATCGATGGAGGTTGAAGATGATGCCATGGTGGAAGTAGTGAGCTAGAGGAAGAAGAAGAAGAAGAAACTTTTCTTTTCTATTGTGTTGGAATGAAAAATGAGAGCACTCGAATAATCTCAAGAGCAAGCCCAAGGCTAAGTGGCTGTCCACTCTCTCTCCACCTCTCATTTCAACACAATAATCAATCATAAATGTGACAATAGCACAAAAAATAATACCATGACTCACCAATGAAGTACATGGCACATTTAATGCACTAAATCATGACATCCACTCACAATTTCCACCATCTAAACATTAATCCAAATGTTTAGTCCAACAATAAGATACGGCGTCAACTAAAGTAAACTCGTGACGGATCACAAGAATACCCCACACCTGTATATACATACCTGCATCCGCATTCCGACTGAATGCGAATACAATGAGACTAAAGTAATCTAACAAATTTAATACTTGGATCCGACTTAAACCAAAGCCCACTAGTATGATCCGTCCGATCATGATCCATGCACGAGTGCACGTATATGATCGAACCCTGCCATAATACCATACGGCCTCTACAATGTTGCGCCCGAAACTTGGGAAACTATCTGTGAGGGACTCTAAAGACTCGTCGATAGGCTGGCAGTGGATTTAACCACAAGCACGTCAGTGGTACTAGTTGTACGTAACGGATACCTTTGTATTGACCAAAAGGGAGGTCGATGAGCGAACTCATCCTGACACCCTACTGAGCCTGTCAGTAACAATATCCGTACAGTCCGGTCTGTTCGTCTATGAGTATCGCATGTCGGGCCTAGGGGTTTGGTAAACGTCAGACCCCCAAAAGCGGTACAAGTCGTGTCGGAGTGTAGCCCAGAACACCCTGAGATACTATTAGAATACCTACCAGTAAATCTCACGCCTTGGCCAAGGACTTCGTGTAATGGCTCTCCTAGATACAGCGCGATCTCACCCCTAATACTGGGAGAGAAGAAACCCCTGCCAATCCGCTCACTGCCTCCATCTGGCTCGGGACTGTACCCAACTAAAACTTGTTTGCACGACTCCTTTGAGCCATGGTAGGGTGGTAATCAAAGCACAGTGGGAACTCACACGAGAAAAATGACGATCTCAGGTCGATGAACTAACCTGTACACATATCACCAGGGAACTACTATCTGACGCTAGGTATAATACCAACTAGCAGATTGCCGGTGAGTCCTGTCCGGTGTACTCATAACCCAATGAGCACCTGCATACGTCTTAGGTGAACTGACTGACACCAATGGCTTGTGAGACCAGCCACCGCCCCTCATCGGGGTCTCGATCGTATACACTAGTCTACTAATGGAGTATCGATGCCCAGTCTCGAAACTCCCACGACTAGGGACACTTTTAAGGATGTGCTTATAGACTACCCAACTCTCACGTATATGATCGCCATCATACTGCTGGTATTCAAGCAAGAATTCTAAGGGCTCTATCTGTAGGGTTCCTAGGCACACTCAAGAGGTCTCACAAGGCATCAACTATGCCAAATTCAAATTTTCCATGTGCCTAACAACCCTAATCATAAATCGATAACTAGAGAATAGGCGAACCTACAAGCTAGTAAACAACTTTACTGCTAAGTGAAAGGGGCTACAACCTTTGTAGATCTGGTCCTCCACTTCCTTAGCTCCATGATGATGTCCCTCCGCTGCAATCATCGGATCCCGGACTATAGCGATGGTTTCGTCGAAGAAATGATCGGCCTAGGTCGTTGACTTCGATGCCGAAGATGATCTACGTCGAGACGACTATAAATCGATCTCCATCTTCACCAAGTCATGAAACTTGTGAAGAAAACACCCTATACTACATGGCAAGTGGTAGAGGATGAAGAAATAGGAAGTGGGTTCACTTTGGATTTGGGTTTCTCACTTAATTTCATCACTTGACATTTTTGTAGAAAGCTTTTCTTTCTTCATCTTGAAGAAGAAGAACAAGCATGAAAAAGAATAAAGAGAATAAATAAATAAGTAAATCAAAACCCTAACCATTAACATAACCATGGTTTAATCATACACACCCAAGTTTGCATGTATCATCAAATATGATACAAATTAGTGCACAAAACTATATCATATATACAATGTGCACATCAAGTGAGAAAATCCATCTTAAGTGAACAAATACTAGTTAATGTAAAGTAATATATCAAATATATAATTATACATTAAATCATTAAATCAACACTTGATTTAACGATCCGGTCATATCGCATATGACCGTCTAATATCCAATGTATCGACTTATCAAATCAATATTTGATTCGATAACTAGGTTATATCGTATACAACCATTCGATACATTCATCGCGAGAATAGAATACGGTATCACATACACGCATTATTCTCGGTCCCGCACATATCTCATATGCGCTCCTATTTGTTTCGCTTGAGCCAGGAAACCTCTGTGTAGGACTCTAAAGACTCGTCAATACGCCGGCAGCAGGTGATGATCATATCAAACACCCACAAGCCGTAAGCGGTCTGCTAAACATAACGGCCACCCGGGTATTAAGCGATCAGAAGATCAACGAGCAAGCCCGCTCACACTCCTATGAATCCAACCAGTAACACTTACCGTACAGTCCGGTCTGTTCGTCTGATATTTCGCATATCTTGCCTAGAGGTGGTAAACGTCAGACCCCAGTAGCTCGATAAGTCGTGTCGATATGAGGTCTATAACAGTTCGAGAAACTACTGGTAACACTTATCAGTAAATCTCAGCAACCCTGGCCAGGGATTTCCGGTTATAGCCAATTGAACACAGCGTAACATCAACTCCCTATACCGGGAGAGACGAATCCCCTCCTATCGCTCATTGCCTCCATGTGATTCGGAACTGTACTCAAAAACCACTGTTTTGCACGCCCTCTTGGACGTGGTAAGGTGGAAATCAAACCACAGTGGGAATCACACAAGACTCTATGACGATCTCGGGTCTACAGACTAACCTGTACCAGTGTCACCAGAGAACTGCCATCTGACGTAAGGTATAATACCATCTGCGAGTTCTCGGCGAGTCCGTCCAGTGTACCCAGTCTCCACTGAGCACCCGTATATCATCTCTGATGTCAGACACCAATGGATATGGGATCATCCATCACCCATCTGTATGGGTCGAGAAGGTATACGCTAGTCTACTCTGGTATATCGATGCCCCGTCTCGATACACCCACGACTAGGGACCTTGAAGGATATACTTATGGACTACCATATCCCCACTAGTATGATCTGCATCATAGTCCAGGTAGTCAAGTACACATTCTAAGGGCTTTACCAACATGTAACAGAGAGACAATCAGTGTACACATTAAGATAAAGAGCAACCAGATAGCATACTATCATGTCGAGCAAGAAAGTTCTCCCTATATATGTCCAAGTATCCACTACAATATACATCCTATGTATAGTAATGGCCTCTAGGGCATACATATAACTAACAATCTCCCACTTGCACTAGGGCCATCTGATAGCAGTGGTTGTAGTATCTCATACTCAACCATCCCATAAAAGTCTCTCTCTGGGAAAAGGCCTTTGTGAGTGGATCCGCCGTGTTGTCCTCTGAGTCTACTCTCCTAACCTTGATCTCCCTGGAAATCAATTATCTCCATGATCAGGTGATACTGCCTTAGAATATGTCTGGGTCACTGATGGGACCAGGGTTCCTGGGCCAAAGCCACACTTCCATTGTCACACAATGGTAGGAACCTAGTTCATCTCATGAACCAATATACACCTAGATAGCCTCTTTAGTAGCATCTTAAGTAGCGATGTATCCAGCCTTTATCGTCTAGTATGCCATGGTATCTAGCTTGGAACTCTTCCAACATACCGTCCCTTTACTGAGGGTAAAGACAATGCCTGCGACTGATTTTCAGTCGTCCTTATCACTTTAGAACCTTTCCAGTGATTCTCCCCAGGATCCATTGATACCATCTCACTACAACTAGTGAGAATCCTAACATCCAATTAGATCTATCTCATAGATCCAAAACCCAGGATTTAGTAGGTATCACTTTGATCCTATGTGGAGAATCATTGTGATAAGCGGAGTTTGATCGAGCGTAGCATAGGAAACTCCTTCCCTATCAAGAGTATGTCATAACTGTTTGACTAACTCATCAAAATAGATGTTCCAACTCCGCGATGCCTGCTTCATCACATAAAACATTTTGCACACGTTTCCGCTGCTCCCACTGTCTACGAGGCCCTCTGGCTATGTACTTATAGACGCACTCTTCTAAAACATCATTTAGAAAAGCAGTCATGGTACCCAACCGCCAAATATCGTAGTCATGGTATGTAGCCGTGGCAAGTAGGATCTGGATGGACTTAAGCATAGCTACTGGAAAAAGGTTTCATCATTATCCACGCCTGGTCGATGACGAAAACCTTTAACAAGTCTAGCTTTGAAAGTCTCAACCTTTCCATGTGCACCAAGTAATCTTCTCCAGATATACTTGCTCCTGATGGGGATTTAACCCTTCATATATAGCAACTAAAGTCCATACTTTGTTGGTGTATAAGGATTCCATCTCAGATCGCTAAGCATCCAGCCATTCTTATAGAGTCCCACTCCTGATGGCCAGCTCGAAACTAGTTGGGTCATCATCTCATGATGCAATCTTCGCTCCCACTGTCATAGAAAAACCGAAGCAACTCTCAGGTTGGTGAGGAACCCTACTAGATTGGCGGAGAGGCCGAGGTTCGTTGGTTACTATTGAATCCTTCGGTTCTACCAAATCATCAGCTGCAGTTTGTATAGCTGGAACATTTCCAGTTCTACATAACAGACCTTGCCTCGAGCTTGTCCGGATTTTGCTTTTTGACATAGGCCGGACAACCCTAAATCTTAACTAACTTAAGATATGGGCTCTTCCCTTTCCATATCACATATGAAGTGGTAGGCAACTGATTTGATCGGAACCCTATTCAATAGGTATGCAACTTCATAAGTGCATTACTCCCAAAAAGAAATAGGTAACTCAGTAGTACTCATCATAGAGCACACCATATCACATAGGGTGTTATTGCTCCGCTCCGATATACCATCGTGCTATGGTGTATTCGGAGGAGTAATGCTGAGAGAGAATCTCATTCTCCTTTAGAATAATCCAGGAATTCCGTGCTCAAGTATTCTCCTCCTTGATCGCATCAAAGGACATAATGCTTATACCCGTTTTTGGTTCTCTACTTCTAACTTATATTCTGTGAATATCTTAAAAGGTTCGGACTTATGTTTCAACAGGAACATATGTCTGAATCTTGAGAGATTATCAGAGAATATAATGAAATACAAAGAACCGGTCTTGGCATGTGTAGACAGGGGACCTACATACATCAACATGTATCATCCCAAGAGTTCACTAACTCTTTCTCTGTTTCTAGTAAACAGAGCTATGGTCATCATATCTCTGTGACATGACCGGCAAGTTTCACAAGATGTAAATTCAAACTAATTTAAATATGCATCTTTATGTAACTTCAGCTAGTCGGGTCGCATTGATATGACCTAGTCTACAATACCTCAAGAAGGATCCGTTCATTTCTGAACTCTTCCCCTTGTGTGTGTTCGGTATACTAGGAACTGTAGTTTGATTTAGAACGTCAATGTTTTTAGATAACGTGCCTGAACCGATCAACTTTTGATATAGGAAATGTTCAAAACATTATCCAACAATACAAAATTATATCCTTTCTTTACTAATAAAGAGACTGATATGATTTTGTACATCAGGTTCGGTATCTAATAGCATTTGTTCAGAATCAATGTATTGGTAATACAGGGTGACAGTGACCAACAGACTTGGCTGCAACACTTGCCCCGTTTTCTGTCTCATGAAACTTATCACCCGTTCTCAGTTCTCTGCCTTTCTGTAGCCCTATGTAACAGATTACATATCTGGGATCCTGATCCGGTATCAGATACCCAGGACGCAGAGGATACTGAGAAACAGTTCTGTGTAATGAAGACACCCGAAGGAGATGCATCATATGCACTTTCTTCGTTTGGGCGGCATAAGAATTCTGGTATTCCCCTATTTCCTGCTCTGTCTTATAACAATTATAAGTTGGAGCGGGACCAACGTTCCCCAGCTCAGTATAACAAGCGGGTTCGGTCAATACATCCATATTATTATCTTGATTAAGGCGTGATATGGTCGCTACCAGGAGAGGGAGAGAAGAAAACACTCTGCGTGCGCTCTTGCAAGATCAGATTGGTTATTATTTTATCTAATCAGGTGGCTCCCACTGTTTTTATCAAATCTTCCTTCAAACCCTAAAAGGAAAGACTAGCCGGGATTAATTACACGCTACAAGTTCGCCAATCTTTCAGCCAGGCCAGTGTCGGTACTTTGAGGGAGGTCCCCCGTGCTTTCGCACGAACCTAATTAATGTAAACCTCGTTTTCCCAGAGGCGTAACCCTGTTGACACCTTTCTAGACACCTACTTGATCGGCTAATTGTAATGTGTAAAACTCTCCTAGGAGTAACTATTACTCGCAGTGGGTATTGGGATCCAACTATCTCATAGAAGGTATGCAATCTCATTGCAAATTTCAACACTTGAAATTCCCGATAATATTTTTCCCCTAGCGTCCTATGACCTTGACGGAGGCCAAACAACCCATAATCCGCTAGTCAAGTTCAACCCGTCATTTCCTGATTGAATTAAACCCACCCGCACGACCCTTGACGGAGGCCAAACAACGCCGTACGAATACCCTAATCCAATCGCATCATATGCTAGCAGATAAGCACTAGTTAGCTACCGTACACTACGCCTTGACGGAGGCCAAACAACCGCAGCACGAATACTAACTAGTATTTATCTGAAATGACGGAGGGCTACGATAGGTTTTTCTGAAAACCTATTGCGTAATGAACTTGATATCGTTGTAGAATCAAATGATTTTAAAATGGAGTGTTTTTTAGGCTTTTCTAGTTTTGCTAAAGGGGTCACTCCCGGTGAAGGGATCGTCAGCCCTTTCCTCGTCAAATGAGGTGCGGGATATATCATATATATCACTGTGCAAAGCAGAAACTATAGAAGCAATCAAAAGACAAACCGAGTGTGTAGCATCTGCCAGTTATTGCTAAAGGGGTCACTCCCGGTGAAGGGATCTCGGCCCTTTCCTCATCGAATAAAATGCAGGATGTTCTACAAGGAACACCGCGATGCAAAGCAAGAACTGTAGCTACCTGTTTTTAAGAAATTCGATTCCACAACATCTTAGGTTTCTTTTCTTTCATTAATCACATTAATGAAGTCCCATTATTTAATTCACCTAAACATCACAGATAAATACGACGTACACTTATGCCATCCGCATTCGCCTCGATGTCCCCTCATGCACCGTTAGGTTAGGTAAGTAACGGCAGAGCGGGGCAGGGCTAGCGCGGGTGTAAAACATAAGTAACGTCTATATAATATATCATATATACTATATACAGTATCTATCTGAACATATCACATGATCACATCACAGATATCGCAGCAGAAGAAACATGTGAAATATTGGATATACTAGGACGTCCATGTTTTCAATACGAGCCAGTATAAAACACGGATTCCACGGTCGCATGAGCAGCCCGTGCACAGCCAAAAGCAGACCCCTGCGTGTGCGGCAAGCTATCAGGCAACCCAAAAAATAAGGTAACCTAACATCATCATCATAAGGGGGATGCCCGATACTTTCTTGAATCCGGTGACTTGAGCACTCCTCCACGAGTCTATCTTATATCCCCTACAAGCACGGCAAACAACCCGCCAATTCTAGACTCGAGTGACCCGATCTCAACTCCTTGAGATAGCCACCAGCTGCAATCTAGAATTCGGTTGCTCGTACGCTTCTCCGCGGGGTAATCCTAAACATGTATTAATACAACGGTGACAACGATCGCAACCTGATCGTGTCCCTACAAATAATAATATATCAAACGGTGACTATGATCACATGTGAACCGCTAAGTCCCGAAACAAAAAAATATACATTAAGTGGAAACGGCGGTCACAAGTTAGAGCTCATCCCGAATAAATGAATATACAAAATGGCTACAAGCATGAATAGAAATAAACACTTATCGCAATATCACACTTCCGCATGGAGGCTATTCATTTCACGACAATCCAACACATTCCAATAATGCTTTATATCAACTTATAAAAACAACAATCACAATAACAAATGGGCAATCTCGTCTAATTGATCATATAGCAATTAGGCGATGTTTACCAATGCATATCTTTTTTGTATGGTTGTATGGTTGTATGGTTACTCTCCCTTACCTAATCTCTTTTCTAGGCTCTTAGGAATATCGGGTGAAGGTTTGATGTTGATCCTTCCATCGAAAATGATCCATGGTGGTGAATTGACGACTTGAGCTACTCCTTCACATTCACTAGGTGCTAAGAAGTGAGATGAAGTATGATGTAGTGGAATAAGCTCTCCTTTTTCCTCTCTTTCCTCTCCTTTTTCTCACAACTAGTATGAAGGAGAATGAAAATTAGGTTATGGCTAGCATCCTCACACAACCATGATCTAACCTCATGATACCTCTCATCTTTCATGCTACCATATGTCCTGAGGTGTGTGAGATGGCTACACCTCACCCCTTGGCATGCAAAAATGAGAAAGTGAAAGAATTGCATAGAAAAAGAGGATATGTTATGTTTAATAAATATCAACCATAACAAATATGTTCACATCACATGGAACAAAAGATAAAGAGAAAAAAATGATACTAGCTTAATTACATGTATTATCACTTAATACCATATAATTAAATATGTCATTAAATTAACAATTAATTTAATGACTCGGTTTAATCATAAAACCGGCTAGTATCAAAACCTGTCCGGTTCAAGACAAATGTCTAATTGAACCCCGCACGTATCCCATGCACGCACTACATCATTTTGCTCGAGTGGACAAAATATCTATGTGGGACTCTAAACACTCGTCAATACGCTGGCAGTGAGTCGTCGGATCACATCCTCAGCTCACAAGCACGTCAGTGGTACTAGCTATACGTAACGGCTATCCAGGTATTTAACAAAGGAAAGGCCGACAAGCAAGTTTTTTCGTACCCTACAGAGCTTATCGATGATATTCACCATATAGTCTAGTCTCTTTGTCTGAGAGTGTCTCATTCTGGGCCTGGAAGGTGGAATCCGTCGAACTCCTAATAACCCAATAAATCATGCCGATATTAAGCTCATAACCAAATGAGAAACTACCAATAACTCTTATCAGTAAATCTCGCTTGCCCTGGACAGAGACTTATAGTTATAACCAATTTCGCACAGCGCAACATCAACTCCAAATACCGGGAGAGATGAATTCCTTTCGATCGCTCACTGCCTCCATATAATCCGGGACTGCACCCAACTACTACTTGTTTGCACTGCTCTTTAAATCCATGGTAGGGTAGTAATCTAAATACAGTGGGGACCACATGAGACACTGTCACGACCCGGAAAAGGCACGTGACCGGCACGAGAATTACATGAAGTCTACAGGACCCCGCCATAATTCAAGTAAGCCGAAACCCAGAAATCTAAAACTTTTTGCGGAAAATAGTAGAGGTTCAGTTTTGAAACATCGACATAATGAAATTCAAGCCATAGTTTTAAAATATAAGTCATATCATATGAAAATGCAACAGTTTACTATCTTTGAAAATATTTTCGTTCTTGAAATTTGGGCAGCACCTCCCTTGTATATTTTGATCCAAAACCACATACATACAATAATATAGGCATCCCCAAGCGGGTGCTAGCTCTTCACCAATTGGCAGAATCATAACCACGCAATAAGCATATATATGATGCCCTACGGCGAAAATCAAACACAGAATGAAAGTAAAGCAGACTAAGACATCATCAGCTCAAATAAATGACAACACACCCATCTTGCTCTAAGTCTCGAGAATAAACATGTCTGTGTCTAGGTCTACCAAATATACATAGTCTGGTTTCTGATTGATGGAGCTTTAACTAGATACAATAGAAATAATAGGTATAAGGGTGGTCACGATCCAAATGTGTATCCTACCTACCAAAACAAAATACCCTGAAGGAAGCTTTATGCCAGTGAGCCGCTATTGATCCGAGCGGTCGAACCTGCAAGAAAACTGTGGAACAACGGGGGTGAGTTGCAACTCATGAGTAGAAAATATCAGCAGGTAGAAATCGAATGAACAACGATCCTTAGGTCCTACTGTATCATAAGGGTAAAACTATATGGTATTTAGGGTGATCATATATGCACATGTGTACAATAGAGTCATGCCAATATTAGTATGTAATGATAGTCATCTGAATATATATGCATGTATGTATATGTATCAAGCAACGTGTGTCCATCAACGACACATCAATATCATGAAAGCTGAGTGTCCAATATTGACACTCGAAATATCATAAAACACGTGTCCAGCATCGACACGTAAATCCTCATATCTCAGGCGCCGCATCTTCAGATCGGCCCTCATATCCATCTGATCTCACAATTCCGGTCGGTATCCTCCGGGCCGAGCCCAAACTATCACCGGTAGGTAGTGCATCCCCTGCCGAGATCATCGTCTTTCTATACGATCTTCTTACCCTAGGGTATCTTACCAGGCCCACCATGTACCAGTAGACAGTTCTTTCTCACTCCTCGAATTGGGTATGCTCATAACTCATAACCAAGAAAACTCATGGTGGACGCCTCAAATCACATCACTAGAAATCGCATTTTTAAAACAATCATACGACTTGTTAGAATATACCAGCGGTTCTCAAATTCAGAGATCTCATGAAAACAACATCTCAATGCATGTAACCATAAAGTACAGTATATGAAAACATAAAACAGTACTGTAAGCATCTCAAGTATTATCATGGAAGCATGTCTTGTGATAATTACCGAACAATGATTGCACTTTACAGTTAAGAGTAATACCGTGATATAGCAATTCTACTGTGTAAGTGACATGGCAATTACCGATGATGAATGTGTGAGCCGGTGATGGAGGGTGGAATCTCCTTCAGATGTTGCTTCTCGTTGATTTGCGATGGCTGCGATGTGTGGTTAGGATTGGATCTGGAGGCTATCGCTCCTGAAGCGTGTGGATCTCAATGGGTTTGAAGTTGTTGAGCCAAGCTACCTGCAAGGAACTCCCGGGATGGTTGGACCACCGAGGAACCTCCGACGATCATGTTAGTAGGGTAATCTGAGCAGAGTAACGACTTAGTGGATTAGAATCGGGCTACCTTGATTGTCTGAAAGGGGGGTTTAAGTAGTGGTAGCAGCAGGTGCAGTAGGCATGAGAATCATGCCAGCCGTTACGCTCCCGACGTCACGCCCGCGTGATGAGCGGGACCTCCCATTAATGGAGAGACAAGCTCGTTAATGGGGGGATCGTGGTGGCGTGGAACGTGGGATGTGGCCGGCGGATATCTCCGGCATGGTGAGATTCGCGGGATGGTGGTTATACCTACAAGCGGTGTTGTTGGTCGGTCGGTGGACTGGGGAAGATGACCTCGGCGGGATAGCTCGCGGACGAGCGGGAGAGCCGAGGCATCTTGTTTCTGCGGTAGCTCGGGAATGAGCTGTGAGGCCGAGGAGGCCCATTGTGCTGGGGCTCGGAGGCGAGCCAGCGTCTGCTCGGTATGACGGGCATAGGGGTGGTTTGGTCGAAACTCGCGTCGCGTTTTTTCCATCGATAGGCAGCTGTAGGCCTTTTCTGCATGCCCTGGGACACGTCATCCGCCACGTGTCATGAACTGAGAGATCACCGATATTGAGCATCATCATTAGCCCCACACTCTTGTCCCGACCAGCTGACGGGTCGGGTCGAGAGTGGTTTGCCAGGTCACCCGAGGTGAGCTCTCTTCCGAAGATATCGCCGGGCGTGTGCCCGGGCAATCCGTTGTCTTTTCCTGGATGACGCTGGTGAATCAGGGCGAGATCTTCTGCATTAAAGGGGGCGCCGGATCGTGCGCATTTTTGACGAAGCGGCGGCCCACATGTCGAGCGTTGGTTGGAGGACGTGATGGGCCGCAGGCCTCTGGCGTCTGATGGGATGCTGTCCAATGCGCGCGTGCCAGGTGGAGCGATCTGGGTCATCGAATGTGAAGGGTTGTTTTTGGCGGGAGTCGACGGTCGCCGTTGGATGGGGACGCCGGAGACTATAGGTAGAGGTGGGGCCCTCTTCAGGGCCCATCTCTCTTCATATTTCTCTCATCTTTCATCTCGTAAGCTCGGCGCTCTCATCTTAGGTCGGATCTTCTGCTTTCCCGAGGGCTTCTCTATCAGGTTAGATGCTTTCTTCTGGGGAGTCTGAAGATGTCGTAGGGGTAGTTTCTAGGGATTCTTCCACTGAGTCGGGGACTTCCCGAGGAGATAGGGTCAGATCCTCTTCCCGTGGTCGTGTGTCAGGAGCGGATCCCCGAGTGGAGGTGGCGGAAGCCCCCGGCGTGCCTTCCATGGTGAGGTACGAGGGAGATCTTGCCACCGCTCAGGCCCGCTTCTATATCCCTTTTGGCTATACTCTATGTTTTGCCGAGGAAGGAGAGAGGGCAGATCAGGTGCGGGATAAAGAGATTGCCCTGTACCTGGAATTCTTTTGGGCCGGAATGCGCTTGCCCTTTTCTCCCGAGGTCGCTGCAGCACTGTCTTACTTCGGGTTAGCCCCAGGCCAATTAGTGCCGAACTCCTGGAGGATTCTCCTTGGGTTTATGGTCCGCTTGAAATTGCAGATGGTCCCTTTCGGTCTTTCCATCCTTGCCTCCACTCTCATCTATAAAAGTCACCCTGGCTCTTGCGCAGGTGACCCGAGGTGGGTCTATCTCTCCTTTAGGAAACGTCAGGGGAGCGCACCCGAGTCAGGAGTCGCCGTCTTGCCTTCTTCCATCCACTACTGGAAGAAGAAGTTTTTCTTTGTCAGGCCGCCAGAGGGTGAGGACTGGCCTGTGCCCATCCAGTGGTCTAGGGATAAGTGCTGGTAGGGAAATCCACCCAACGACCCCGACGCGGTGAGAGTGGCGGCGTGGGAGCCCATCCCCGGGCTGATGTGCTGCTTTCTGAGCGGGCCCTTAGTTGGGCCAGGCTCAGCCCTGCCCAGTTCGTCGGTAAGTTAGGCTCATATTTATTTTGATTTTGCTTGTGTCGCTGATCCCATTTTATCTCTTCTTGTGCAGAACCCATGGATTTGAGCTACCTTCGAGCGGCTATGCACAAGCCGAAGAAGGGGTCGAGGGCTGGAGGGGCCAGCTCTTCCCCTCAGGCACCGACCCCGGCTCCTCCAGCAGCCGTCCAGCACCAGCACTCGAGCCCGGATCGGGCCCCGGAGTCCAGCAGGGCGCCGACCCGAAAGAGGGCTCGGGTGCAGGAAGCCCCAGGCTCGGAGGCGGAGGCCAGTCCGCCGCCGCCGGCTCTCAAGAGGTTCCTCCACGCGGCCCCGCAGGACCCAGCCTCCCCGATCTTGGTGGACGATGGGGAGCTCCGCTTTGAGGTGCCCTCGGGGCTCTCTGTCGCCGATAGCCTTCTGCACGACATGGAGAGGTTGGCCAGGGGCAGAGTCTCCGGGGGAAGTCTGAAGGGGCAACTGGCGTCCATCGCCCAAGAGGCCGTGCAGGTTAGCACGCGTACTTTGCTCGTTTCATCTTTCGTGAGACTTGGCGATCATTCTTCTTTCTGACCCCTTTCTTATTTCCCTAGGTCCTCCACCGCATCGCTCTTGCTATCCGGATGGAGGAGGAGGAGATAGGCCTGGCGGTCCGGGCCTCGGGCGAGTCCTCCTTGCTAAGGGAGAGCTCGAGGCGGGCGCTGGAAGCGGCGACGGTGAGGGTCGCAGCTCTCGAGGCCGAGGTGGTGGCCAGGAAGCAGGAGCTAGTGGCCGCAAAGCAAGAGGCTGCGGCCGGGAAGCAAGAAGTGGCGGCGGCGAAGCAGGAGGCTGCCAGGCTCTGCGAAGCCGCCCAGGCTGCCGAGGCCAAGCTTCAGGACTCCAAGGCGGTCGTCGGCACCGTGAAGAAGTCGGTGAGCACCCTCTGGAAGGAGTTAGGGGCGGCAGTAGAGGCGCGGAAACGAGCCGGCCTCTTGGCGGCAAAAGCGGTAGAGAACTTCAAGAAATCAAAAGAATTTTACACCGTCCTAGCCTCGGCCACTACCGCCATCTGGTATGAGGGCCTTGACGCCGTCAAGGCCCGGGTGCCAGACATCGCCGACCAGGATATCCGGGCCAAATATCCTTGTCGGGACGAGGAGCAGGGGGAGGACCTCCGGAGCGAGGCCGAAGAGGAGATACCCGGTGAGGGCAACGCGGAGGCCCTTGTAGCGGGCGCTGGGCTTCCCGAGGATGCACCCGGCCATGAGGCCTGAGGCCCGTCATCTTTTTGTTTCTTTTTCTTTTTATTTGTTTCCTCGGGTGTCTTGTAGGCCTCCGGGCGCTTTGTAAGGCTGGGGAGCCTACAATACCTTGTAAAAGCTTTAATTTTTGCGATTAAAGGTATTTTTCTTACAGTCTTTTTTGCATGTGTATTTTTCTTCTTGTTGTTTGAACACTTGTGTCTGCGTGGGACTGCCTTTCTGTTGTGTCGTCTCTTTGTCTGGCGATTACGCGTCGACTTGAGTCTGCACTCTTGCCAAGTGTTCCAAGGCAGGCGGTAAGACGGTATCTCCATGACCCCGAAGTCGAAGTGTAGATCGCTAAGACGTTGATAGACTGGATGCCTCTTGTAACACCCAAGTTCATTTATACCAGTTCTATTACGAGTATTTCTTTATTTATGGTAGTTTCTTGATTTACCGTGTTTTGGGTGCGAATAGAATTTTGACATCTGTATTTGCATCCGACCCGACCCACATGCTTGAAACCAGTCTTGATTCATGTTTGTGATTTATCCTGGCTTGTTACATGGATCCGTGCACTTTCATATTATTTATACTGCATACTGGCATTTATCTGGCATCTGCATTTTTAAGTATAACATTTAAATTCATATAAAATATTTCAAAAAATACATTGCATGGACTGCTTGTTACCCCTGACCCTGTGGTAGCATCCGCGCATCTTGTTCTCGTCCCGTTCAGTGAAACAGACTTGTTTGGATGGCTACGCGGACGTACGTGCATCCGTTTTTGGGGTATGCATTTTCGTTACCCGGATATCCAATTTTAATTTTGGTCGACGTGTATATTTTTCGTATTTTGAAACTGGATTTTTAGAGCCGACCCGGGCGTGTTTTGGACTATATTTGTATTAGCCAAATATCAAATATTTTATTAATATTATATTATTTTAAAACTGTTACACTTAAAATTTTCTTAACGAAAAATATTTTTTAAAATTTAAAACGAAATCTTTTAACAGACTCTTTCTCTCTCTCTCTTTTCTCTCTCCTCCTTTCGCTAACTCTCTCTCTCTCTATCTCCCTGTCCCCACTCACTCTCTCTTCTTTCTCTTTCTCTTTCACTCTCTATCTCTCTTTCACACAGAACACTTTTTCTCTCTCTCTCTTCTTTTTCTCTCTCTTCTCGATCCCTCTCTCACTCATCTCGCGGATACTGTACACTTCTCGAATCTGGTCACCCCCTCTCGCTTACACTCACCTCCCTTCTTCTTTTTCTCTTCTTCGTTTCTTTTAAATCCCCGCGCCTCGCCACGAGAACCCACTGCCACTCGCAAACCCTAACCCTAAAACCTAGCCGCCCCTTGTCGTTACACCCTCGACGATGATCTCCTCTCCTCGACCTCACTTCCTTTCTCCCCGCTCACCTCTTTTCTCTTCTCCTCCTCTCATTCTTCCACGAAAACCGAAGAACCCCCGATGACCTAACCCCGACAACCTAGAACCCTAGCTCCTCACCTCGCTCTCACCGTCGACGACCTCGTCGTCACCTCCTCTCCAGCTTTCTCCACTCCACTTCTCAACCTCTGTTTTCCTAAACCCGAGCACCTCCTGCAACCCCCTGCACCTCGCCGGCAAACCCCACGCCGGCAAACCACATCATCACCCTCGCCGCCTCGGCCCAGAACCCCAAACCCCAGTGAGCACAAACCCGTTCTTCTCTTCTTCTTCCTCTTCTTCTTTTTCTTTTTCTTGAATCTTGATTTTCCAGCCGTTACCTGAGTCGCGTCGACGCTACCGATCCAGGCGATCTAGTGAACGTCCTTTGCTCGCGTGTTTACCCCCTTTCCTTGCCTGGACCCGTCCCGCATGCCATGTGTGCATTGCGACGATTTACCGACGTCGGACGTGCCGTACGTCGTGTGATCCGATCGAGGAGAGTTAATCTTGCTACATGCTATACTACAATATACTGCACCCATTTGAATGATAAAATCACATAATGTTTAGTATGCACCCTACATTACCATTTTACCATCTTACTGTTATACGATGTCCGTGTGCATCCATATCGTTATTTACATATCCAGTCGCATGCTAATTCATCTTGCTACATGTTAGGTATATTATTATGCATCCATATGAATAAAAATATCACATGTTGAATGCATTATACATCCATATTAAAGTTTACCATTTTCGGACACCCGTTTGCATCCATATCATTTAATATATGTGTAGCTGCATCCACAGATCATATTAATTCATATTATTATTGTAGTAACACCCCATGCTAGATAATGTGCATCCTATATAATTATGGAACTGCAGTTGTAACCCCTGATAGTTATTTGAGCATCCATGTTCATTTGTGTCTACATACCATTAATTCTGCATACCTAATTGCACCCCATATTACATTACTCATATTATTAATACATTAGTACCCCATGCTTGATATTGTGCATTCTGCTTAGACATGGTAGAACCCCTAGTGGATATTTGTACACCAATGTTGTTATCGTACATCCGTATTCTACCCTGATTCGATACTTGCTACATTTTATTATTGGGCACCCACTTGATACATGTACACTACCTGACATGACTTGATATATCACTACTCGCCATGTTACCCGATTCTGTTTCTAATGCCGAAAATCCTGACATGTTGTCCCGATGGACATATCCTGTTGTCTGTATAGACAAACCTGTACCTGCTTGATCCTGTGTTGGCATTGGCTCCAGATTTATCAATACCTGACTTGAACACATAACTTGGGGGTATGGGGAAATCAATGATGAAACCTGACTTGTAACTCGACAGTTCGATGCTTATACTGATCAGTTTTACGGGCTAGGCCTGTTACGTTTAGCTGACCGCTTGCAGCTTGTGGGTGTTTGATAAGATCATCACCTGCTACCGGCGTATTGACGATTCTTCAGAGTCCTACACAGAGGTTTCTTGACTCAGGCAAAATGGAGTAGGAGCACATATGTGATATGTGCATGACCGAGGATAATGCGATATGAGATACCGTATTATATTCTCGTGATATTTAGATATGAGCCGGCTCATCGGATCAAGTGTTGATTCGATGAATCGGTACATGATATATTTGTCGGTTATATTCGATATAGCCGGATTGTCGGATCAAGTGTTGATTCGATAATTTAATGTATAATAATATATATGATATATTGCATTACATTATCTAATATTGGCTCGCTTTATTATTTCATTTTCTCACCGGGTAATACATTGATATATATGCGATATATGTTAATTGTATTATTTTCTTTTGTTACAAAATATATTATATATGTGATATATAATATTGTAACATGATATGATTACTAATGCAACATGTTTAGTGGAGATTAAACAAGGTTAGGGTTTGAATTGGGTTAGTTCTTTCATGAACATTCTAGAAGGTTTTCTTTTGTCTTGTGCTAAGATATTATGGTTGATATTTTAGATGACTCATTCTTTAACCCAACCCAAATCCTAGCCCTAGTTAATTCTCTACATGAGTTAGCCTTATCATTGTTAACCATGGTTGCATTATTAATCATATATCATTTCATTATTCATCACAAAAGGATTGATCCATTTTTCTTCTTCTTCTTCAACCTTGAGCTTTGAGAAAGCTTTCTAGGTTTTCTTTATGTGATGTTTTTGTGTGAGAATTTGATATAAAAAGAAAGCATAAATACTACTCCATCATCCTCATCTAATCTATCCAATTAGATTAGGGTGTTCACCTCATTAGAGAGAGAGATCTTGAGTTATAGAAACTTCGAGATAGATCATCGGAGAAAAGGAAGACTACAAGCTAGCATGGATTGTTCGAGTTGTGGAGCCTCTCTTGAGTCCGGGAGATCATGGATCGCGGCGAAGGGACTTCTACTTGGAGCTTATGAAGCGAAGGAGCAGACTACAAAGGTTGTAATCCCTCACTTTTAGTTGTAAAGATGTTTACTTGCATGTGTAACCCTAATTATCTAGCAAAGATCCCGGCTTTAGGTTGTTCGGCACGTCTAAAATTTTATCCGGGCATGGTTGATGCCTTATAGACCCTTGTATAAGTGCCTAGGAACCCTACAGTGGTATCAGAGCCTAGCTAGAGTATTAGGCGACGTGTATACGAAGTTAAAACTCCGATCGAACCCCGGAACGTCGAAATAGACCCCTCTCTGGAAATTTTGTGAAAATGTGATTTTTTCTGCATTAAAAATACTTAAAAATACCAGCAGGGAAATATAAGCATTACTGTGGAAAACGAGGAAATAATCCGTACAGACCACCGCGGAACCGCGGCAATACCAGGCTTGCGCCGCGGATCCGCGGCCGTACAGAAGAATTATTGCCTCTTTTTGGCACAATAATATCCGTAGGTGATTCAGTATATTTCTGGGTATTTTTAATCTGACTCAAGTGTTGAGTGTCCTGGGGATTATTTTGAATTCGTTGATTCGATCGGATAGTTTAATTTCGTTTTGTTTTCCGGATATTTTAGAAACTGTTAAAATGTTCGAACGGATATCATTAACTCACTTTTTCCCGGCACGAAAAACTTTCAAGTGTTGAATTTTTCTTGAGTTTAAATCTTTCGGAAAAACGTGATATTAACGCGGTGGACCCTCTAGAAGAACACAAATCTTAACTCGATTATGTGACTGTTTGAATCGCCTCTAAATCTTAGGGTTTGGGGCAGTATGGCATGCCATATGTGAGGCGTTGGCTTGACCCTTCTACGGCTGGACCATCGGTACTGTGATATATTCTGGGATTATTTGAACTCCGCTCAAGTGTTGAGCTATTTAGGAAATCTTGGGTATTTGATTATCCGATCGGAAAGTTTAATACTGTCTATTTATCTGGAATGTGATAAAATATGTGGAATTCATATAGTTAGGCATGAAATGCGAAGTATGTGATATTTCGGATTTATGATGTCTAAAGTGATTGTGGATTCCAAATGTTGTAGTTTTACAATTTCTTTTCTGTGACCGTAAGTGTAGTATGTAGTTGTATTGCCGGTTTTCGTTGCTATACATCAACGACGATCGGTGTATGCATACTTACTTACGTTGATGATATGAGATATTATATGTTGCTATGATATGTTATATTGGATCGTCGTGTTCTGAATAGCAGGGGGTTTTATGTGAGATGAGGGTTTTTATTTTCATTCATGTAAAATTCATTTGTATGTAATATTCTTTTATTGGGGCACTTCCGGGATGAGGTTGATGTCACCAGTGTATATTATTTACTTTTCCGCATTAGGTAGACCCAAGGAGGGGAGCACAAGTAACCGGGTTCTAGGGTATAGTGGGAGGCCATCTCGAGGAGTCGAGACCGGGTCTCCTAACCCTAAAATTGGCAGTGTTACTTGCCGCTCTCGTAGGGGTCTAGGGATGTGCGTTTGGCTATTCATCGCGACCGTGGAATCCGTGTTTTATACAGGCTCATATTAAAAACACGGACATCCTAGTATATCCAATATTTCATATATGTTCTTCTGCTGCAATGTTCTGTGATGAGATCATATTACTGCCTGAGACGAATGCTTATACTATATATATATGCTGATATATAAATATTACTGCTTTCGTTTCTTCTGTGATGCTTAGGAAGCATAAGCTGATGGGTTTTATTAATGAGATTAATAAAAAGAAAAGAAACCTAAAAGATGTTGTAGAATCAAAACTTTATAAAAAGGGTACCTACAGTTTTGCTTTGCATAGCGGTATATATGATATACCCTGCACCTTATTCGATAAGGAAAGAGCCGAGATCCCTTCACCGGGAGTGACCTCTTTAGCGAAAATGGCAGATACTACAAACTCGCGGTTTAGTTTTTGACAGCTTATATAGTTCTTGTTTTGCACAGCGGTATATATGATATATCCTGCACCTTATTCGATGGGGAAAGAGCCGAGATCCCTTCACCGGGAGTGACCTCTTTAGCGAAACTAGAAAAACCTAAAAAACACTCCTTTTCAAAATCACTTGTTTCTACAACGATATCAAGTTCATTGCGCTCATGGTTTTCTGAAAAACCTGCGTAGCCCTCCGTCATTTCAGATAGATATTACTTAGTATTCGTGCTACGTTTGTTGGCCTGCGTCAAGGCGTAGTGTGCGGTAGCTAACTAATACTTATCTGCAACATGAGATGTGGTTGGATTAGGGTAGTCGTACGACTTTGTTGGCCTGCGTCAAAGGTCGTACGGGTAGGTTTAATTCAATCAAGAAATGTACGGGTTGAACTTGACTAGCGGACTATGGTTTGTTGACCTGCGTCAAGGTCATAGAATGCTAGGGGTAAAAGCATTATCGGGAATTTCAAGTGTTGAAATTTGCAATGAGATTGCATACCTCCTATGAGATAGTTGGATCCCGATACCCACTGCGAGTAAGAGTTACTCCTGGGAGAATTTTATACAGGACAATTAGCCGATCAAGTAGGTGTCTAGAAAGGTGTTAACGGGGTTATGCCTATGGGAAAATGAGGTTTATTTTAATTAGGTCCGTACAAAAGCACGGGGAACCTCCCTCAAGTATCGACACTGATCTGGCTGAAAGATTGACGATATTGTAGGGTGTAATTAATCCCGGCTAATCTTACCTTTTAGGGTTTGAAGGAAGATTTGATAAAAACAGTGGGAGACATCCTGATTAGATAAGATAATAACCAATCTAATCTTGCAAGAGCATACGCTAAAGTGTTTTTCTCTCTCCTTCTCCAGGTTGCGACCATGTCAGGCCATAATCATGATAATAATATGGATGTATTGACTGAACCCACTTATTATATTGAGCAAGGGAACATTGGTCCCGTTCTTTCTTATAAGAGTTATAAGACTGAACAGGAAACAGGAGAATATCTGGATTCTCATGCCGCCCAAACACAGAACATGCATGCTGATGCATTTTCTTCGGGTGTGTTAGTTATTGAGAACTGTTTCTCAGTTCAACCTACGTCCTGGGTATTAGATACCGGATCAGGATCCCACATATGTAAATTGTTACATGGGCTACGGAAAGGTAGAGAACTGGGAAAAGGTGATCATTCCGTTCAAGTAGGGAATGGTGCAAGTATTGCAGCCAAAGCGGTTGGCGAATATCACCTAGTATTACCAAGTAGTAATACACTGATTCTGAATGGGGGCTATTATATACCGAACATGATGTGCAACATTATATCAGTTTCTTTATTAAGTAAAGAAGGATATAATTTTGTAGTACAGGATAATGTTATGAACATCTTCCTAGATCAAAAGTTGATTGCATCAGGCTCGTTACGTAATGGCATATTCATTCTCAATCAAAATACAGTCTTTAATATACAAAACACACACAAAAGGAAGAGTTCAGAAATGAACGAATCCTTCTTGTGGTATTGTAGACTTGGTCATATCAATGCAACACGGCTAGCTAAGTTACATAAGGATGGATATTTGAATCCGTTCGAATTATCATCTTATGATACTTGCCATTTATGTCTCAATGGTAAAATGACCAAAACTCCGTTTAGTGGACACGGAGAAAGAGTTACGGAACTCTTAGGACTGGTACATAGTGATGTATGCGGTCCCATGTCTACACACACCAGGAACGGTTCTTCCTACTTTATTACATTCACTGACGATCTCTCAAGATTCGGACATGTGTTCCTGATGAAACACAAGTCTGAAGCTTTTGAGAAATTCAGGGAATATAAGCATGAAGTAGAGAACCAAACGGGCAAAAGTATTAAGATTCTTCGATCTGATTGAGGAGGTGAATACTTAAGAAATGAGTTCCTAGATTATCTAAAAGAAAATGGGATTCTCTCTTAGGTTACTCATCCTTATACACCACAGCACAACGGTGTATTGGAGCGGAGGAATCGCACCCTATTAGATATGGTGCGCTCTATGATGAGCACAGCTGAGTTGCCTATTTCTTTCTGGGGATATGCACTGGAGACAGCTGCAGACCTATTGAATATGGTTCCCACCAAATCTGTGCCAACCACTCCATATGAGATATGGAAAGGAAAGAGACCATATTTTAATTATGTTAGGATATGGGGTTGTCCGGCATATGTGAAAACACAAAATTCGGACAAGCTCGGGGCAAGGTCTATTCTGTGCAAGTTTATTAGATATCCCAAACATTCGCGCGGGTATATCTTCTACCACACCAAAGAACAAAAGGTATTTGTTTCTCGGAACACCACCTTTTTAGAAAAGGAATTTCTTGCAAAAGAGATTAATGGCAATGAGGTAGAACTGAAAGAAGTTCCAGCAACAAAAACTACGACAGATGATTTAGTGCAACCAGAGGATTCAGTAGTACTCGACGAACCCCAGCCTCTCCGCCGATCTAGCAGGGTTTCTCATCCACCTGAGAGATACTACGGTTTTCTCATTGATGGTGGAAGCGAGGATTGCATCATGGAAGATGATGACCTAACTAGTTTCGAGTAGGCCATCACGAGTGGTGACTCTGTGAAATGGCTGGATGCAATGCGATCTGAGATGGAATCCATGTACACCAACAAAGTATGGACTTTGGAAAATGCTCCTGAAGGGGTAAAACCCATTGGGAGCAAGTGGATCTTTAAAAAGAAAATTGGTGTAGATGGAAAATTTAAGACTTTCAAAGCTAGACTTATTGCAAAGCGTTTTCGTCAACGACCAGGTGTGGATTATGACGAAACCTTTTCTCCAGTGGCTATGCTTAAGTCCATCCGGATCTTACTTGGGTTTGCTGCATACCATGACTATGAAATCTGGCAAATGGGTGTTAAGACCGTCTTTCTAAACGGTGATTTAGAAGAGTGTGTGTACATGACCCAGCCAGAGGGCTTCGTAGATAGTGGGAGCAGCGGAAAGGTGTGCAAGCTGCTTAAATCCATTTATGGGTTAAAGCAAGCATCGCGAAGTTGGAACATCTGTTTTGATGTTGTAGTCAAAGAGCTTGACTTCATCAAAAATATAGATGAACCTTGTATTTATAAGAAGGTTGCAGAGAGTAAGGTTGTATTCCTCGTATTGTACGTGGATGACATACTCTTGATAGGAAATGATGTTCCTATACTGCAATCAGTCAAGCTCTTCTTATCACAAAGATTCTCAATGAAAGATCTAGGTGATGCCTCCTGCATATTGGGAATCATGATCTATAGAGATAGATCTAAACGGATACTGGGATTGTCCCAATACAGATACATTGACACTATACTAAAGAGGTTTAGTATAGAAGAATCCAAGCGTGGGAATCAACCCACGATCTCTGGACTCACTCTCTCCAAAGAGATGTCTCCCAAGACTGATTTGGAGAGAGCTCGCAGGCAAGGGATACTCTATGCTTCGGCAGTAGGCTCTATCATGTATGCGATGCTATGTACGAGACCCGATGTAGCATACTCACTAAGTGTAGTGAGTCGGTATCAAGCAGATCCTGGAGAGAGTCACTGGATAGCTGTGAAGAACATTCTCAAGTACTTGCGAAGGACTAAGGAGATATTCTTGGTGTATGGTAACGGAGAACTCCAGATGGAGTCTTTTACCGATTACAGCTTCCAAAGTGATAAGGACGACTCTAAGTCGCACTCGGGATTTGTCTTTACCCTCAATGGAGGGGCGGCATGTTGGAAGAGTTCCAAACAGGATACCGTTGCAGACTCGACGATGGAGGCTGAATACATCGTTGCTAACGATGCTGCCAAAGAGGTTGTCTGGATAAAGAAGTTCATTAGTGAACTTGGTGTGGTTCCATCCATTGAGCATCCAATACCTCTGTATTGCGATAACAATAGAGCTGTAGCTTTAGCCAAGGAACCCAGGTCCCATCAAAAGTCCAGACATATTCTGAGGCGGTATCACCTGATCAGGGAGATAGTTGATCACCGGGAGATCGAGGTCAGGAGAGTAGATATGAAGGACAACATTGCGGATCCACTCACGAAGGCCATTCCCCAGATACAGTTTGAGAGATTATTCGGGATGCTAGGTATGAGATACTACAGCAGCTGGCCTTAGTGCAAGTGGGAGATTGTTAGTTATGTATATGCCCTAGAGGCCATTGTTGTACATATGATGTATATTATAATGGATGCTTGGATATATATAGAGAAGACTTTCTTGCTTGTCATGATAGTATGCTATTTGGTTTCACTTTATCTTAACATGTTGACTTATATTAGTTTACTGTCTTACTCTCACATGTTGATAAAGCCCTTAGGATATGTACTCGACTGCTGGGACTATGATGAGATCATACTAGTGGGGCCCGAGTAGTCGATGAGTACATCCTATAACCGTTCCTAGTCGAGGGTGTGTCGAGACAGGGCATCGATACACCAGAGTAGACTAGCGTATACGCATCTTGACCCATATGATGGGCAATGGATGATCCCATATCCATCGGTGTTTTGACATCAGAGATGGTGTACGGGTGCTCAGTGGAGACTGGGTACACTGAACGGACTCGCCGAGAACTCCCAGATAGTGATATACAACACGTCAGATGGCAGTTCTCCGGTGACACTGATACAGGGTAGTCTGTAGACCCGAGATCGTCAAAGAGTTTTGTGTGATTCCCACTGTGCTTTGATTTCCACCTTACCACGTCCAAGAGGGCGTACAAAACGGTTGCTTTTGGGTGCAGTTCCGAATCACATGGAGGCAATGAGCGATAGGAAGGGATTCATCTCTCCCGGTATAGGGAGTTGATGTTGTGCTGTGTTCGATTGGCTATAACTGGAAGTCTCTGGCCAGGGATGATATAGAGATTTACTGGCAAGTGTTATCAGTAGTTTCTCGACCCGTTATGAGCCTTACATCGACACGACTTATCGGTTAATGGGGTCTGACGTATACCACCCCTAGACTAGATATGCAACATATCAGACGAAGAGACCGGACTGTACGGGAGTGTTACTGATTGGATTCACAGGAGAATGTACAGGCTTGCTTGTTGATCTTCTGATCGCTCAATACCTGGGTGGCTGTTACGTTTAGCTGACCGCTTACAGCTTGTGGGTGTTTGATAAGATCATCACCTGCTACCGGCGTATTGACGATTCTTCAGAGTCCTACACAGAGGTTTCTTGACTCAGGCAAAATGGAGTAGGAGCACATATGTGATATGTGCATGACCGAGGATAATGCGATATGAGATACCGTATTATATTCTCGCGATATTTAGATATGAGCCGGCTCATCGGATCAAGTGTTGATTCGATGAATCGGTACATGATATATTAGTCGGTTATATTCGATATAGCCGGATTATCGGATCAAGTGTTGATTCGATGATTTAATGTATAATAATATATATGATATATTGCATTACATTATCTAATATTGGCTCGCTTTATTATTTCATTTTCTCACCGGGTAATACATTGATATATATGCGATATATGTTAATTGTATTATTTTCTTTTGTTACAAAATATATTATATATGTGATATATAATATTGTAACATGATATAATTACTAATACAACATGTTTAGTGGAGATTAAACAAGGTTAGGGTTTGAATTGGGTTAGTTCTTTCATGAACATTCTAGAAGGTTTTCTTTTGTCTTGTGCTAAGATATTATGGTTGATATTTTAGATGACTCATTTTTTAACCCAACCCAAATCCTAGCTCTAGTTAATTCTCTACATGAGTTAGCCTTGTCATTGTTAACCATGGTTGCATTATTAATCATATATCATTTCATTATTCATCACAAAAGGATTGATCCATTTTTCTTCTTCTTCTTCAATCTTGAGCTTTGAGAAAGCTTTCTAGGTTTTCTTTATGTGATGTTTTTGTGTGAGAATTTGATATAAAAAGAAAGCATAAATACTACTCCATTATCCTCATCTAATATATCCAATTAGATTAGGGTGTTCACCTCATTAGAGAGAGAGAGAGAGCTTGAGTTATAGAAATTTCGAGGTAGATCATCGGAGAAAAGGAAGACTACAAGCTAGTATGGATCGTTCGAGTTGTGGATCCTCTCTTGAGTCCAGGAGATCGTGGATCGCGGCGAAGGGACTTCTACTCAGAGCTTATGAAGCGAAGGAGCGGACTACAAAGGTTGTAATCCCTCACTTTTAGTTGTAAAGATATTTACTTGCATGTGTAACCCTAATTATCTAGCAAAGATCCCGGGTTTGGGTTGTTCGGCACGTCTAAAATTTTATCCGGTCATGGTTGATGCCTTATAGACCCTTATATGAGTGCCTAGGAACCCTACAAGGCCAGCCCCGGGATGATATTGCTGACATCATTCGTGTGTACATGTTACCTGTTTACTGCCTAGCGGAACGTCTCGGATTCAGCCCGAGAGTCTTGACTGTGGTCCCGGGCATGTACGGGATACTATTGAGTTACATCGACAATTCATTAAATTGATTTCACAGAATTGAGAGTAGTTACCCAGTAGTTTAGTTCAGATTACCCACTACACGTCACATATGCTTTTACCCTTCACTGTTCCACATTCGTATTACTGTTATACCTTTATTACTGTTCATACTCGTGCCTACATGTTTTTCTACTCCTGATTATATTATTGTTGATATTATGACGCACTAACGTCTGGGTTTTGTATAGTTCAGATCCTCTACCTTTGCAGCAGGCCGATCAGGAGTATTTCAGTGAACAGGCCGAGCAGTGAGGACCTGTTAGTATTTTAGTTTAATTTTATTTTAGCATTTTTTCCTGATGTGAACCCGTATTGGGACGTACCTTCCAGATTGTTATTGTTATTTGGATTTCTTGCTTCCGCATATTATTTCTTGACTCGTTTATTCTAGAATATGGACATGTACTAGATAGTTTATTTTATTTCTACAGTTCTTGATATCTTATAGACAGCTGTAATGTGACTGTGGAGGGATGTTTCCTATCCATAGGTAGCATGGTTGGCTCTGTCACGTGCCTATCTTAGTGCACTCTGGGAAGCGGGGCGTGACACCTATTGTCGTGCTTATGCTCCTTAGTTGTCGGACCGAGGATAACCGAGTAGGGTAGCTGCTCGGTGCCTCTTGGCGAGGGCTTTGATCCTCAGTGCGAGAGGGGCCATGAGAGGCCTGTTGAGGATGGCCGAGCAGGGTAGCTGCTCGGTGCCTCTTGGCGAGGGCTTTGATCCTCAGCGTGAGGGGGTGCCGTGAGAGGCCTGCTGAGGATGGCCGAGCAGGGTAGCTGCTCGGTGACTCTTAGCGAGGGCTTTGATCCTCAGCTGTTGGAAGGGCCGTAAGAGGCCTGCTAAGGATGGCCGAGCAGAGGAGCTGCTCGGTGCCTCTTGGTGATGGTTTTAATCCTTAGCTGTTGGAGGGGCCGTTAGAGGCTTGCTAAGGATGGCCGAGCAGGGTAGCTTCTTGGTGCCTCTTGGCGAGGGCTTTGATCCTTAGCTATTGGAGGGGCCGTTAGAGGCCTGCTAAAGATGGCCGAGCCGGGTAGCTGCTCGGTGTCTCTTGGTGAGGGCTTTGATCCTTAAGGATTCCCGAGCAGAGATGCCGCCCGGTGCCTCTTGGCGAGGGCTTTGATCCCTTGTAGTGTGCCAGGAATAATCGAGCACGGATCATGCTAAGCGGTTGCCTCTTTCGAGGGCTTTTCATCCTTAGCGCGGGAGGGGCGTGGGATGCCTACTAAGGATGTCCAGGAGGGGTTGCCGCCCGGTGCCTCATGGTGAGGGCTTTGATCCCTGGTGGTGTGCCAGGGATAACCGAGCACGGTTGGTACTAAGTGGTTGCCTCTTTCGAGGGCTTTTGGGTCCTTAAGGATGGCCGGACAGGGTTGCCGCCCGGTGCCGCTTGGCGAGGGCTTTGATCCTTGGCGTTGTGGGGTAGGGAAGCTACCGGCTAGGGATAGTCAAGCAGGGTAGCTACAGGGCTGCCTCTTTTCGAGGGCTTAGATCCCTGACGTTGTGGGGTAGGGGAGCTACCGGCCAGGGATAGCCGAGCAGGGTTGCTGCCCGGTGCCTATTGGCGAGGGCTTTGATACCTGGCCTTGTGGGGTAGGGAAGCTACCGGCCAGGGATAGCCGAGCAGGGTAGCTGCAGGGCTGCCTCTTTGCGAGGGCTTAGATCCCTGGCATTGTGGGGTAGGGGAGCTACCGGCCAGGGATAGCCGAGCAGGGTAGCTGCAGGGCTGCCTCTTAATGAGGGTTTAGATCCCTGGCGTCGAGGGGAAGGGAAGCTACCGGCCACGGATAGCCGAGCAGGGTAGCTGCAGGGCTGCCTCTTGGTGAGGGCTTAGATCCCTGGCGTCGAGGGGTAGGGAAGCTACCGATCAGGGATAGCCGAGCAGGTAGCTGCAGGGCTGCCTCTTAGTGAGGGCTTAGATCTATGAGGAAGGACCGAGCAGCGAAACTGCTCGGTTGCCTCTTGGTGAGGCTCTGTCCAACCTTCCCATGTAAGCATCAAGGAGTGGGATAGCATCGAAGACACGTGTCGTGAGGGCGCTGTGAAGGTGAAGCGCCGGAGTCTCGTCGTTTCGGCTTCACATGGGGAGGCACGACGCTTGCCGCGTAGCGCCTACGTTGCGGGTGAAGCGGGCGACTTTTGGACTCCCAGGCGTCGTTGGCTATAAAACGGAGGGATTGTTGTTTGCTTCCTCCTCACACCCGAAACGCAGAAAATGCAGGACTTCCCCTTCACCGTCGAAGACATCATAAGTTTCGAGGATGTCTACCTCTATGACCCGTACTGCACTGAGGACACGGTGCAGTTGGTGATAGGCAGGATTGAGAACCACTTCGGCCGATTGCTTCCTCGGCGGTCCTCCTTCCTTCAGCTGCTGATGTACTCCATCTGGAGGGCGTCGCCGGGGCTTTACAACCCCTTATCCGAAATGCTGTTCGAGGAGGCCATAGGTAAGCTAAGGTCTCTGAGGCGCTTAGGCCTGATCTCCGCGAGCCGGCTAAACAGCTCGGAAGCGCTCGTCCGTGAGTACTACCAGTTGAGGCTCGACGCCGAAGCTCGCGGAGGGGGGGAGGGGATCAGAGGCAGAGGGTAGACGCTGCGAGGGCTCGGCTGGAGGAGATATGCTCAGAGTACCACGAGTAGTGCTCTCTGCACCCCATTCCCCCGTTGTTGTAATAATAATAATTTTTTGTGTACGGCTGAAGAGCCTATAGTACCTTTTGAATGAAATAAGATTCTTTTTCTTATCTGCAATGCTCTATTGATCCTTTTATTGTATAAACAAAAGATCTTAGGAAGATGGTACATTGCTTGGAAAGAAAATACATGCTAGTAGATGCTTTTATTCATGTAGCTTGAGCCCCCCATACGTCTGTTGGTATCTATGCTCGGCATGGGGTACCGAGCTTCGAGGGTACCAGAAGTATGCCCCGCTGACACTACATTATCTGGCTGATGGTCTGCTCAGCTGGAGGGGGACGTTGTTCCTGCTCGCGGTCAGCTTGTCACTTGTCCCTCAGGTACGCTGCGAGTTGCCCCGAACGGATGAGCTCTTCAATATAATCTCGGAGTTGTTTGTAGCTCTCTGTTGAGTGGCCTAGCGACCTATGAAAGCCGCAGTAGGGGACCCGCGTTCGATTTGAAGCCGAGCATGGGATCGGGGGGAACTTGAAGAACCCTTCGCCCTTGGCCTCCTATAGTAGCACCGCCTGGGAGACGTTAAGCGGCGTGTACTCCTCGAACTTTGGGGGATAGGGCTTTTGTCGTTCCGGTCCTCTTCTCTCGTCCCTGGCCCTCTTTTTCTGGTCGGCTTGCTCTGCTCGGGGGAGGCTTGCGTTCACCTTGGACTCGAGCTGGACCTCGCGCTCTGTCCAGGCCTTTACCTCGGCCATGGTCTTAGGTTGCGCCAGTGCAAAAGAGCGCAACCATTCCTTACGCCTAAGACTACACCTTAGAGCCGTGATGACCGTTTTGTCCCAGTGCTCTGGGACCTCGAGGAGGGAGATGTAGAAACGGGTAACGTAGGCCTTGAACTTCTCCCTGTTCCCGCTCTTGATCATGAAGAGGTGGTCGACTGTGTGCTTCTGCCGCCTGTTCCCAACGAAGTTGTCACGTCCTGAAAGTTCGGAATATGACCGGCACTTAAACTACGAACGTCTCAAGGCGTACGTATATTAAGTAAGCCGAAAACCCAGAAATCCAAACCAAGGAAAGTAGTAGAGTGAAGGAAAACCAATTTAAATCAAGTAGTTTTAATAGCATAAGCCGAATTATGCGCTTTTAAAAAACATCAAATATTTCCTGAAAATTTCGGCAGAGTCTCCTTTGTAAATATTGGCTCCCAAACAGGATACAACATGAATAGTATACGAAATCAATAAAAGGCATCCCCAAGCGGGAGCTAGCTCTTCGTCAATCGACAGTCACAACCACACAAGGAATATAATATACAACGCCAAGGGCGAGAATCAAAACAGAAAAGGAAACTCAAAACAGCAAGAAATCCATAGAAATACATGCGCGACTCTAAGGTCGAAAGAATAAGCATCACCGGTCTCTATCTCCGAAATAAATACATGTTTGGTTGATGGAACTTCTAGATACAACTAAATAATAACATAAAAAATATAATGATGGGTACGATACAAATAAACCCACCTACTAGCAAGTCACCCGAAAAGAAGCAGTGCCCGCAAAGCCGTAATGAAACCTGTACGGCAAAACCAGCAAGAAACTGTGGCACAACGGAGGTGAGTTGCCAACCCGTGAATAGAATATATCTACGAACAGGAATCGCATGTATGACGCAATCCTAGGTCATACGATCATAATATATCCTCAAATAAAATAACCAGCAGCCTATAACAATGGCTAGGGTAAATATCTAACCCGAGTGTAATTCTATGTGCCCGTGTCAGTGCCTCAGGTAGCAATGTATCATATGGATGATGTATGAATGCATGAAACAGAATGCATGTACTGAAGAAAACTGATTTCATAAATTAGTGAGATTTCTGTATTTTTAAAATGAGCTATCATAAATGAAATCAGCATAAACAGTGCCTAGCATCGACAAAAAACAGTATCTAAATATCTTGATATCTCTGTGTCGCAATCTCTGTACCTCAATATCTCAAAATCTCAATGTCTCAATCACAATATCTAGGGCGTCGTCAGTCCAGACCGGCCCCTACCATCCATCTCAAGACCATGACGGTATCCTCCGGATATCCGACGCGTCGGGTAAAATCACCAGTCGGTAGTGCTCCCTTGCCAGGCTCAACGCATCATCTGCGATCCTCTTGCCCCGGGGTACCGCACCGGGTCCACCATGTACCCGAAACGGTTCCTCCATCTTCTCGAATCGGGTCTCAAAATCCATCAGCAAACTCATGGTGGATGACTCATACATCATGGGTAAACCGCACTTTTTATTTAAAAGGAGAGAAAAGAAGTTTATATAAGTTTTGCGGTTTTCCCCCAAATCCAGAAAATCTCATGGAAATCCGAATCCATATCATCAATAGCATGTAAAACCATGAATATAGGCATGAGAATCCATGAATGCGGCATAACAATGAATAATAATATGCATGAAGTAGCAAGTAATAACTATAATGTCTAAACTAGAATATAAGGCAAGTATACTAATATCATGTCTAAACTATTAGCTAACAACCTATGTCAATGAAATAGTATTTTCTAAAGAGTTCGTGACATGGCAATTACCGATGAAGATGTGTGTGAGCCGGCAAGTAAGTGTACGTGGTACATACGCGCCATCGGTAATGGTGCTGGTGTCCTAACAACATGATATCAATAATGGAATATGAATCACAATAAGTATGCGATGCGGAGCGAACAGCAATAATGTGCGGGAGCTGAATACTAAACACAATGATAACTATTCTGCATTTAATAAAATATGAGTTCCACAGTGGTGCCATTTGAAATAACACGAATCGTGGGGTTTTGAAAATAAGGGCTACGGTGTTTTAAAGAAAAGATACGTCTTTTGAAATATCCGTAGAATCCCTTGACCTGTCTTTTAAAATATCCACGATCCGTTAGTTTTGAAATAGGTAGGAATCTAACCTAGTCTAACAACTGCACTAAACAATACGGTTGAACTAACAAGCTAACTGAAGGTAAGGAAACCGCCTAACATCTGAGTCGATACATACATACATACATACATACATATATATATATATATATATATTAGTCTGTGATCCCGCCTCGATAATATCACATCCGATACCATATCTATAATCAGATATTCCCAAGTCAAGAGTGCGGATCAAACATCAATATATAGCTCGTACGTAAATCCGTCGTACGGCATCCCAAATCTGGATACGGGTCAATATCGCATTCATCATACTATTCATCTAGTAACCCCTTTATCAAAGATTATAATCCGGGTACTGATCTATGTCTAGTACAATACTGATACCACCTACGTATGCATGCACGTGTGTGAAACACTACGTCAAATAACACGCTACAACGTCATGTCGTATCTCAAATATGAACCCTGCCAAATCACCGATCTCTCGACCTCAAATCAAATCTCATCGACTCATCTCAGATCCCAAGTACTATCCTCAAATCCAGTATATGAACACATAGTCCCATACCCATGTGAACACATAAATATGTAATCCTATATACGCACATGTAAAAGAAAGGATGTATGCAAGTATGTGCGTGTGTGTGTATAGGTGCAACCCCTACTCTAGGGTTTCGCAACTACACTAAACCAATCACAGAACACCAAAAGTCCATCTTTATCATCAATAATATCAATTCAACATATACTAAATATATGTGTGTATACGTATTCGTATACATCACCACGAACTGCGGGGGTGCTATACGCCATCCACCCGACTTCTTCCCGTAGATAATAATCTACTCACCTGGTCTTTGCTCGCCGGTGCCGATGTCGCCATGCGCTTGCTTGTCATCTCGAAGTCCACATGGGGTACCTACATGCCACAACATATCGTGCCGCATAAAAATCCAGTTTAAAACCAAAACGACATATGAATCTCACGTAGGTCAAAGCCTATGGTTGCTCTCTCAAATCAACCCAAAAACTCTCGATATCGGCGTACAAACACCGGGTGATCGAGAAAAACTCAAACGTACCATTCGTGGATTCACATCACACTAAACATATATATGAAATATGGTGAAATCATCAAAACCAATAAATTGATTAAATCGATTTATTACAAGAAACCTAGTAAGGCTCAATTAGCGGTTTTAAATCAAAACTTGATATTTTAACAATTCTAATGGCCATAATACTCATTAAACATCTTAAATAAGTCATACAAACCATTTCCATAATTTAATCCCATCACTTTCAATTAAATTCCAAAACCTAGTTTGCATAAAATTCCAATTTTAACAATTTACAAGCATCAATTAGTAAACTAGCAACTAGGTTAGTTTTAGCATATCATTAACATGTTAATCTACTCATTGTAACCTTAAGCAAGTGACAACCACTCTAATTGAATCCAAACCCTAACTTTAAATTCCAATCCTTCACTTGAAAATTCAAGTCTTGAAATAGAAACCAAATTAAACACCAAATTAGCTTCACTTGAAGTATGGTAGCAACAATTAAGTAACTTGGTTAGGATTTATACCTCACAACCATAGATCTAGCATGAAAATCTTGGCCTCCAAATTGCTCTCTTTTCACCACAATCCATACTTGATAGGCTAAGGAAAAATGGGTAGGAATTGGATTTTGATTTTGTGGGATTTTTGTGTTGATTTTTGGGCATTTTGTGATGAAATTTTGAGGTGAAATGAGAAAGAGAAGAGAGGGGGCTGCTGCTGCAGTGAGAAAGAGGAGGGTTCGGCCAAATTTTTTGTATGAGGAGAGAGAGAGAGAGGTGTTGAAATGCAAGGTCAAAGAAAGTCCAAGTCAACCCAACCCATACCTCTTTCTTCTTCTCATTTTCTTTTGTTTTTCTTTTCTTTTATCCAAAAGAAGTGGGGAAAGTTTAGGGAGGGGGCTGCTGAATTTAGCCATGTTAGGGGAGAGGGTGAGGGTGTGGGTGAGTGAAAAAAGATAAATGTATTACCCCAATTTCCATTAACACCAATTTCACCATCTAAGCCTTTTTCTTCAATATTTTCTAAAACCGATTAATAACTTCATTTTATTTCAAAAACAACGTGTTAAAATTTTGTTTAATGTGTTATGATGCACAAAATTTGTTTCAACTCATTCCAATTTGTAATTTTCCCTAATTAAATGTATTAGTGATGGCTTAAAATAATATTAAAATAATTATTTTCGGAAAAATTTTCAGAAAATTTGAAATTTCACCAGTGGCTCAATAAACATCAAATACTAGCAATTACATAGCTAGAATATGTATATTTAATTTTATAATAAAGATATTTGTATTTTGACCTTTTACAGAAAACCCCCTTATTTTACCGATTTTCCGAAATTTCACCGAAACGATTTTCAAAAAGTTACAATCTTCCCCTCTTAAAGAAATTCGGTCCCCGAATTTAAATTAAAACTCCCCCTAAATACTAAAACATGTAAGCAAAACCGTCAAGTCGTCGGGGCTCCGAAATCATAAATACATAAAACAAATCGTAGCGCGGCGCATGCGCATGAAAAATGAGCATATAACTCAAAATCAAACTCCATTCAGTATCCCGCAATCATCGGAGTCATGGTAAAGACACAAATGTCAAATCCAATACAAAACCAATATGATATAACTCGAAACTATACACGTAAATATCAAATCTATATAGGTAAATATCTGAAGGAAATGCATGCCAAATCTCTTAAAGTCGCTGTGCAATGCGCATAACACTGTACAGTGGCGGACGTCTATCATAAGAAAATAACCATATACATATATACCTTTTGTTTAAAATGTACGTTCCGCCGTTTTGGGAAACAATTTAGAAGGGTTTTCTTGTTTTAAACGTTTCGTGTCATATCAGACACGTAGGTAAATACTGAGACTATAGCTCGCTTTTTGGATTCCCTTCGATAGCTATCAATGCATGCAAAATACATTCAGGTACTGTTCTCTGACTAGTCCTGCTCAGTACGAAAACACATAGCAAATATCATAAAAATGTACTGCTCTATAAGAAATCATTCCCAAAATATGCATATGAATACTACGTGCGTTTGGTGCGCACGGAAATCAAAATCCATATATGTGTCATACATGCGCACAGAAACAACATCTAAGTGCATCGGGTGTGCACACAACATCTGTCATAGGCAACATGTGTGCCTGACAGCAAAAACAGGTGCATCTGACACGCACGAAGAATCTCGATTTAGTGCATCTGGTGTGCACCAAAATCACATCCCAAAACATGCGCTCAACATGCGTGAAAATCCAAATCAGGTGCATCCATCATGCACGATATCATGAAATCCAATATCAAGCGCCGAGCATGTGCAAAATCAAATCAGGTGCACAAGGTGCACAAAACAAACATCGAGTGTCACAATCGAAATCGAAGTCCAGTGCATCTAAGTGCACAAAATGCGTATCACTGCACTGCAAGCATATGTGAATCATACCGAGTGCAAAAACCAAATCGTGTGCGTATATACGCACAAAATCAACTCAACTGTATGAAACCCATAAAATCATAAACGTGAGAAACCAAGGCACGAAAACGATATAAAGTGCAACAACTGTGCAAAAATCGCAAATACTCAGCAGGTGCAACCATGGTCCATGAAAACAAATATCATGAAACTCAATCATCAATATCAATCATGCGAATAGATCCCCCAAAATACCCAAAATCAAGTATGGCGGAATAGTCCCGCTCAAGCACATCCTCCAAGAATCTCTGGCCAACTATCGTGGTCACTCATAGCATGTCTCGTCGACGATCCTGAACTCTGGCCTGCCGGTGTGCATAACATGACCACTCCTGGGTCCAAGTTTTCTCGTAATTCGTCCCAGAAAGGTCCTGTCGGGATCTGTCCCAAATCTCATCTCTGCCGAACTGTCCGGAAGTCATCATCCCTTACTAGATCTGTTCTCGTTCCGGAACGGCTGCATACTCATCGCGACTCCTTCTGGAAGGTATATCCAAGTACAATACCTCGGCATGCGCATCGCATCTCTTATGTCGGTGGAAGGGAACGTCGTCTCATCAATATCTCGTACGAACCTCTTACTCCACTTTTCTCTAATGTCGACTGCTTCGAACTGAGCTCCAACGGCTATCCTCGTATCTGGAGTTTCCCAAGAATGCATCTCACCACCTAACATCCGAATGAAGTCGACCCATCCGATCGATTTGTCAAAACCTCATAATCCCCCAAGATCTCAACATCTTGGGTACAGTTTAACAGTATCGAGTACGTACCACAGCATCGATGGTCCAGCTGTAGAAGGGCAAACCTAAGCCTCACTAATGGCGCCGCGGAATTTCCGCAAACCCTAAAGTTCAAAGGCTTTCACACGGTCATTAAGTCGAGTTAGGGTTTCATTCTTTTAGAGGGTCCATAGAATTGCCTGCATGCTCTTCCGAATACTTTAAACTTGGAATAATAGGTTTCTGACATTCGATCGTCTCTGTCGACTCTCAACGTCTCCGTGTGAAGTCGTGTCTAGCTGGAATCAATCTATCTGATGACCTCGCATCGGGGTAGGCGAACGAACCACATGTCCTAGTCATTCATCCTCGGGTGACTAGCGACCTTCTATCATCTCTTAGTACAACTCGTACTACGATAGCTCCAACATCTGGGGCGATATCTCGTCGTTCGCAGCAATAACTGGCTCACTCGTCTGCACGCTGAACAGTGCCTCAATCATCATAAATAAACAATACGCCAACGGTCATCAAAATATGGCTGGCCTCTATCATTGGCTCAATCCTCTGGTGCTAATCTGCACGTCCGAGTAGTCTCATACAGTGATCCATCAAACGCTCGTGGCGCGAAAACACAATAAAAAGACACATTTCTGCAATCGTGTGTCGCCGGAATCACGCCCTGGTCAGTCCTCGTTCGTAATGAGCTCGTGCTGACTGCAACTCTAGCTGTAGCTCTCCCTTCCCATAATCGTGGCAGCAAAACCATAACTGGTACCGATGAGGCTAGATCAGGAATGAATATAATACTGAACAAAGAAATGTACATCCTAAGGCTTCTTAAGTGGAGTGGCGTATCATAAGTATGCCGCGGCACATACCCACGGTACGTCACTCTACTTTAGTCACCTATTCCATCAACCAAGGATCATCCTACGCTCTGAAGGTAGAACCTAACGCTCTGATACCAACTTTGTCACGTCCCGAAAGTTCGGAATATGACCGGCACTTAAACTACGAACGTCTCAAGGCGTACGTATTCTAAGTAAGCCAAAAACCCAGAAATCCACCAAGGAAAGTAGTAGAGTGAAGGAAAACCAATTTAAATCAAGTAGTTTTAATAGCATAAGCCGAATTATGCGTTTTTAAAAAACATCAAATATTTCCTGAAAATTTCGGCAGAGTCTCCTTTGTAAATACTGGCCCCCAAACGGGATACAACATGAATAGTATAGGAAATCAATAAAAGGAATCCCCAAGCGGGAGCTAGCTCTTCGTCAATCGACGGTCACAACCACACAAGCAATATAATATACAACGCCATGGGCGAGGATCAAAACAGAAAAGGAAACTCAAAATAGCAAGAAATCCATAGAAATACACGCGCGACTCTAAGGTCGAAAGAATAAGCATCACTGGTCTCTATCTCAGAAATAAATACATGTTTGGTTGATGGAACTTCTAGATACAACTGAATAATAACATACAAAATATAATGATGGGTACGATACAAATAAACCCACCTACTAGCAAGTCACCCGAAAAGAAGCAGTGCCCGCAAAGCCATAATGAAACCTATACGGCAAAACATGCAAGAAACTGTGGCACAACGGGGGTGAGTTGCCAACTCGTGAATAGAATACATCTACGAATAGGAATCGAATGTATGATGCAAACCTAGGTCATACGATCATAATATATCCTCAAATAAAATAACCAGCAGCCTATAATAATGGCTAGGGTAAATATCTAACCCGAGTGTAATCCTATGTGCCCGTGTCAGTGCCTCAGGTAGCAATGTATCATATGGATGATGTATGAATGCATGAAACAGAATGCATGTACTGAAGAAAACTGCTTTCATAAATTAGTGAGATATCTGTATTTTTAAAATGAGGTATCATAAATGAAATCAGCATAAACAGTGCCTAGCATCGATACAAAATAGTATCCAAATATCTCGATATCTCTGTGTCGCAATATCTGTACCTCAATATCTCAAAATCTCAATGTCTCAATAACAATATCTAGGGCGCCGTCAGTCCAGACCGGCCCCTACCATCCATCTTAAGACCATGACGGTATCCTCCGGATATCCGACGCGTTGGGTAAAATCACCGGTCGGTAGTGCTCCCCTGCCAGGCTCAACGCCATCATCTGCGATCCTCTTGCCCCGGGATACCGCACCGGGTCCACCATGTACCCGAAACGGTTCCTCCATCTCCTCGAATCGGGTCTCGAAATCCATCAGCAAACTCATGGTGGACGACTCATACATCATGGGAAAACCGCACTTTTTATTTAAAAGGAGAGAAAAGAAGTTTATATAAGTTTTGCGGTTTTCCCCCAAATCCAGAAAATCTCATGGAAATCCGAATCCAAATCATCAATAGCATGTAAAACCATGAATATAGGCATGAGAATCCATGAATACGGCATAACAATGAATAACAGTATGCATGAAGTAGCAAGTAATAACTACAATGTCTAAACTAGCATATAAGGCAAGCATACTAATATCATGTCTAAACTATTAGCTAACAACCTATGTCAATGAAATAGTATTTTCTAAAGTGTTCATGACATGGCAATTACCGATGAAGATGTGTGTGAGACGGCAAGTAAGTGTACGTGGTACATACGCGCCATCGGTAATGGTGCTGGTGTCCTAACAGCATGATATCAATAATGGAATATGAATCACAATTAGTATGCGATGCGGAGCGAACATCAATAATGTGCGGGAGCTGAATACTAAACACAATAATAACTAATCTGCATTTAATAAAATATGAGTTCCACTGTGGTGCCATTTGAAATGACACGAATCGTGGGGTTTTGAAAATAAGAGCTACGGTGTTTTTAAGAAAAGATACGGCTTTTGAAATATCCGTAGAATCTCTTGACCTGTCTTTTAAAATACCCACGATCCGTTAGTTTTGAAATAGGTAGGAATCTAACCTAGTCTAACAACTGCACTAAACTATACGGCTGAACTAACAAGCTAAGTGAAGGTAAGGAAACCGCCTAACATCTGAGTCGATACATACATACATACATACATACATACATATATATATATATATATTAGTCGGTGATCCCGCCTCGATAATATCACATCCGATACCATATCTATAATCAGATATTCCCAAGTCAAGAGTGCGGATCAAACATCAATATATAGCTCGTACGTAAATCCGTCGTACGGCATCCCAAATCTGGGTACGGGTCAATATCGCATTCATCATACTATTCATCTGGTAACCCCCTTTATCAAAGATTATAATCCGGGTACTGATCTATGTCTAGTACAATACTGATACCACATACGTATGCATTCACGTGTGTGAAACGCTACGTCAAAGGACCCGCTGCAACGTCATGTCGTATCTCAAATACGAACCCTGCCAAATCACCGATCTCTCGGCCTCAAATCAAATCTCATCGACTCATCTCAGATCCCAAGTACTATCCTCAAATCTACTATATGAACACATAGTCCCATACCCATGTGAACATATAAATATATAATCCCATATACGCACATGTAAAAGAAAGGATGTATGCAAGTATGTGCGTGTGTGTGTATAGGTGCAACCCCTACTCTAGGATTTCGCAACTACACTAAACCAATCACAGAACACCAAAAGTCCATCTTTATCATCAATAATATCAATTCAACATATACTAAATATATGTGTGTATACGTATTCGTATACATCACCACGAACTGCGAGGGTGCTATACGCCATCCACCCGACTTCTCCCCGTAGATAATAATCTACTCACCTGGTCTTTGCTCGCCGGTGCCGATGTCGCCACGCGCTTGCTTGTCATTTCGAAGTCCACATAGGGTACCTACATGTCCCAACGTATCGTGCCACATAAAAATCCAATTTAAAACCAAAACGACACATGAATCTCACGTAGGTCAAAGCCTATGGTTGCTCTCTCAAATCAACCCAAAAACCCTCGACATCGGCGTACAAACGCCGGGTGATCGAGAAAAACTCAAACGTACTATTCGTGGTTTCACATCACACTAAACATATATATGAAATAGGGTGAAATCATCAAAACCAATAAATTGATTAAATCGATTTATTACAAGAAACCTAGTAAGCCTCAATTAGCGGTTTTAAAACAAAAATTGATGTTTTAACAATTCTAATGGCCATAATACTCATTAAACATCTTAAATAATTCATACAAACCATTTCTATAATTTAATCTCATCACTTTCAATTAAATTTCAAAACCTAGTTTGCATAAAATTCCAATTTTAACAATTTACAAGCATCAATTAGTAAACTAGCAACTAGATTAGTTTTAGCATATCATTAACATATTAATCTACTCATTGTAACCTTAAGCAAGTGACAACCATTCTAATTGAATCCAAACCCTAACTTTAAATTCCAAGCCTTCACTTGAAAATTCAAGTCTTGAAATAGAAACCAAATTAAACACCAAATTAGCTTCACTTGAAGTATGGTAGCAACAATTAAGTAACTAGGTTAGGATTTATACCTCACAACCATAGATCTAGCATGAAAATCTTGGCCTCCAAATTGCTCTCTTTTCACCACAATCCATGCTTGATAGGCTAAGGAAAAATGGGTATGAGTTGGATTTTGATTTTGTGGGATTTTTGTTTTGATTTTTGGGCATTTTGTGATGAAATTTTGAGGTGAAATGAGAAAGAGAAGAGAGGGGGCTGCTGCTGCAGTGAGAAAGAGGAGGGTTCGGCCAAATTTGGGGATGAGGAGAGAGAGAGAGAGAGAGGTGTTGAAATGCAAGGTCAAAGAAAGTCCAAGTCAACCCAACCCATACCTCTTTCTTCTTCTCATTTTCTTTTGTTTTTCTTTTCTTTTATCCAAAAGAAGTGGGGAAAGTTTAGGGAGGGGGCTGCTGAATTCAGCCATATTAGGGGAGAGGGTGAGGGTGTGGGTGAGTGAAAAAAGATAAATGTATTACCCCAATTTCCATTAACACCAATTTCACCATCTAAGCCTTTTTCTTCAATATTTTCTAAAACCGATTAAAAACTTCATTTCATTTCAAAAACAATGTGTTAAAATTTTGTTTAATGTGTTATGATGCACAAAATTTGTTTCAACTCATTCCAATTTGTAATTTTCCCTAATTAAATGTATTAGTGACGCTTAAAATAATATTAAAATAATTATTTTCGGAAATTTTTCCAGAAATTTTGAAATTTCACCAGTGGCTCAATAAACATCAAATACTAGCAATTACATAGCTAGAATATGTACATTTAATTTTATAATAAAGATATTTGTATTTTGACTTTTTACAGAAAACCCCCTTATTTTACCGATTTTCCGAAATTTCACCGAAACGATTTTCAAAATGTTACAGAAGTGGACGAGGAATTATGTGGCCAGCTCGTCAAAGGTTGAGATCGAGCACGGCTCGAGTCCTCGGAACCAGTCTCGCCCGGCACGGATGAGAGTGGCTGGGAAAACTCGGCACTGGGCGGCATCAGAGTGGTCTTGGAAGCTCATTCCTACGGTGAACGCGTCCAAGTGGTCCTTCGGGTCAGATTTGTCGTCGAAGAGGGAGACCTTTGGGGCTTATTGCGGGAGGAGACGTGGACGGCGAGCAGCTCCTCGGTGAACGGTTTTCTGAGCGGATCTAGGAGATCTCAATTTTTTCCGGCAGGAAGTTCACGCTAAATTAGGCATCTTCCTGTCGGGAGGGGGGTAGGAGCGTACAAAAGAATGTTTATGAGCCCCGTCGCTCAAACGGTGACCTTCCCGATGCAGAATCTCGATCTTATTCTCGAGGGCGTCGAGTCAGCCATGGTACCCCGATGACTCGGCGCATTCTGATCCCAGGCCCCTGCTGTTGGCGTCCTGCGTCTGGCCTCGGCCGTGGTTTCTCTCAATGAGATTCCTCAAATCTCCGGGTGAGGTGGCCCTTGAGCTACCTTGACGAGTCCCGTCTGCGCGGCCCCGTCTGGGGAGGGTGTGTCGGTCATGCCCGGTGACAGGCGAGCTGACCGACATTTCCTCAGGAGGGGCAAGCGTGTGAAAGACCTCGGGGCAGGGCGCTCTAGCGACGGACCTCGGTGTCGAGCTGTTGGACGCACAGCGAGTCGCAGAACGAACTGGCCCGGGGGATCTGCGGCCGTTGGAGGCGGCGAGGTGGCGGTCGTCCATGCCGACGTGTACTGAGTCTTCTCTCCCCCTGTAGGGGTCCTGGTCCCGTGGTAGGGGAGCGGCGACCTGGGAATTTTGCCCCGCCGTTTGGATGCGGACGAGCGCCTCCACGAAGGATACGAGTCGGTCTATCCGGCCGGCGGGGGCGTTGATGGCATTCAGCGGAGGAGGCTCGTCTGTGCCTCCATTGAGAGGGAGGCGGCGGTTGGCGTTCGGATCTGTAACATTTCAGAAAAATAAAATATTATTTTTGGGAATTTTTATAATTAAATAATAAAATATTGAATATTTTAATAAGGCGGTATAATTAAATACCGATAAATTGGGAAAAATTTGGAAAATTATAGAAATTACTAAAAAGATGGTACTTTATATGATTTAAGCAAATTATGAGAGTTTATGATTTATTTGACACTAATTTTGTGCTAATCGCGATTAAAAATCGCTAATCGGACTTTAAGCGTGTTTTGTGCACATGTCATTTTTTTAACACTTGTTACATTTTTCCTACATGATTTTTAGGTGTATGGCTATTTCTTTTGGGTTTACTATTAAGGAGAGAAGAAAACAAAGAAAAGAAAAAGGGAAAGGGAAATGAATAAAGAAATAAGCATGGGCAGGTGGGAGAGTGTGAGGGGTCAAGAGAGAGCCTTACCTTTTTGTCTCCCCCTCATTTTCTTCAACTCTTTCTCTCTCCCTTAACTACATGGAAACACCTCCTCCACCTCCTCTTCAACCATGCAAAACACCCTCAACCCCATATCAAAACCCCATCCCCATTTCAATAATAAGATGCATGAGCTCACTTGCTATACATTGGACCAAGAAAGCTTGCATTTTGGACACTTGGGGGCAACTCAAGAATTTTCTTGAGTTGCCAAATGAGGTATTCTCTTAACCATTAGCCTAGTATTTCCATTATTTTTACATCCATGTTAAATTAGAATCGATATTGTGCGGTTTAGTGAACTTTGAAAATTGCTAGAAAGGATTAGGGTTTGTTTTGAATCCAAATGTGTAATTAAGGCTTAATAGTGACCTTAAACCCCTGTAGGGATTGTATTATGGAATGAAACCAGATAATAGAACCCCAAACCCGAACTTAGAAACCCGATATCGGAAAAATTGTGGATTCTGTGAGTGTATATTGAAATCTGCTAACACCCGGAGCCTCTGGAAATTATTTAGCAAATACAGAGATACCGGCAGGCACGTAGGAAGCACCACCCAAGACCCAAGCCCAAACCCTCTCCTCTAGGGCACAAATTAATTCATTCTGGCCGTAATTTGCGACCAGAGCAGTTTGGAATCGATTCATTTTTGTTCCAGGGCTTTATCTCCGGTAAACTAGACCCTTGGCATATGCAAAATTGACTAATTTGACTAAGGGTAAAATCTGGGATCATTTTCAAGAGATGCTGTTTTGATTCGGGTTTTGTTTCTCGTATTTTGAATTCTGGATTTTTGTATCTTTGTTTTTCCTCGATCACTTGACGTTTGTACGACGATATCGAGGGTGGTTGTTGGTTTTGAAAGCGTGGTCCATAGGTTCTAACCTATAGGCCTTTAGCGTGTCGTTTTGGTTTTCCGATGTGATTTTAATTCGCATTTGTGATTGTGTATATGTGTAGGTACCCCACGTGATGTCGAGACGTTGAAGATGAAGATGGCGACATTGGCATCGGCACACAAGAAGCAAGGTGAGTAGATTTATATCTACGGGGAGAAGTCGGGTGGATGGCGTATAGCACCGCCGCAAAGTTGTAAGGAATTATATGATGGGATACGATATATATACCTTTATATGTTAAGATGTGATATGAGCCTTAGCAATAAAGCTTTAGGAGGTTAGGGGTTAGTGTTATCGAGTATGGATGAAAGCACTCTTGTCAATTTCTTAGTCCCGAAACCCTAGGGTAAAGATTTGCATACATGCACTTACACATACTCGCATACTTTGAATTTCTTGTGTGTACTGGGGACATATTTATATTTGTATTCATATGCTTGGATGACGAGAATGTTATATGATATTTGGGAATGAGTCGATCTGATCGGGCATGATACCGTGAGATAATTAATGTGCGACCGAGATATGTCATGATGTTATAGCGGGTCGTTGGACGACGATACTATGTTGATGATATATTATGATAGTTGACGAGTTATATATCATGATATGAGATATGATATATTAAGATATTATAATGGATCGCTTGGGCGATGTATACTCCTATATGATGATAAGTATGGATGACACCGGATTGTATGAGGCTGTAGATCAGTAGCCAGATCATGATTGGAGTCGATGATATTAGTAGTGTGCTAGACATAGATCAGTACCCCCTGTTCACGATTTGTGATGATAAGGATAGCAGATGAATAATGAGATAAATATGATATTTGACCCGTACCCAGATTTGGGATGCCGTACGATTGATTTACCATACGAAAGATAGTTATGAGGATAGGTCCGCACTCTTGACTCGAGAATGTCATATTATTTATTGTATCATACGTGATACTGTTGAGGCGAGATCACAGACTACTAGGTATGTATAGATCGATTCAGACTTAGGTGGATTCCCTTACCCTTTTGACTGGGCTCGAGTCATACTCTTTTTCAAAAGTGGGGAGTCATGAGTATGTTTATATCCCAACTGTATGACTCATATATTAGGTAGGCATATTTTCAGTGTTGCTGTTATCACATCACTTCCTATCTATTCATGATGTTTCATCGCACCACATGCTTATATTGTGTTTTCATATGCCATTATTGATATCATGCTATCACGACACCAGCACCATTACCGATGATGCGTATGTTCCACATACACTTACTTGCCGGCTCACACACATCATCATCGGTAATTGCCATGTCACGTACACTTTAGAGAATATTACTCATTGGCATAGCTCGTTAACTGATAGTTCGACATGGTATTAGCGTACTCGTCTTTATATGCTAGATTAAACGTTGCAGTTATTACTTGCTACTGCATGCATTTTATTATTCACTGTTTACTTACTATTGATAATTGGATTTCGGATTTCCATGAGATTTTCTGGGTTTGGAAACCGCATGTGAAAGTTTTATAAACTGATGTGTTATTTTAAAGAGAAAAATGCGGTTTTCCTTGATATGATGTTTTCTCGGTTATGAGATGGATTTCGATACCCGATTCGAGGAGGTGCAGGAACCGTCTCGGGTACGTGGTGGACCCGGGATGGTACCTCGAGGCGAGATTGTTTATTCATGGTGGATGATGAGCCTCGCAGGGGCAGACTGCCTACCGGTGATTGCATTTAGACCTGGCGGTTATCTGGAGGATACCGACCAGAGTCATGAGATGCATATAGGCCGACCCGTACTGCCGGAGCCCGAGGGCCGATCCCGCAGATGATACAGAGCCTGAGATATATGAGGATTTACGTGCCGATGCTGGGCACAGATTTATGTTTTGTGTCGATGCTTGACACTGACTTCTCTATTGATTTCATGATGTATTCTATTTCCATTCGTCATCCATTCATACATCATATATCTGATATGTTCCTATCTGAGGTACTGACACGAGCATGTAGTATTACACTCATACATAGATGTACCAGGATGTTTATTTGAGAATATTACTTGATATGACCTAGGATAGCGTCATGCATGCGATTTCTACTCGTAGATTTTTTTTACTCACGAGTTGCAACTCACCCCCGTTGTGCCACAGTTTCTTGCAGGTTTTGCCGTACAGGTTTCGTTGCAGTTTTGCTGGCACACTGTCCCTTCCGGGTGATTGCTTGGTAGGTGGGTTCTTTTGCATCAGGACCACCATTGTATATTTGTTATTTCAGTTGTATCTAGTAAACTCCATCAACCAGACTCGTATTAATTGATAGACATATAAGACCAGTGTATATTCTTTCGACCTTAGAGTCGCGCGCTGTATTATATGGTTTTCCTCTAGTTTTCTTGATGATGTTAGATTTTTATCCTGAGTTTGATCCTCGCCCTTCGGCGTTGCATATTATATTGCTTGCGTGGTTGTGACCGTCGATTGACGAAGTGCTAGCTCCCGCTTGGGGATGCCTTTTATCATTGATGCATATATTTATCATGTTGTACCCTATTCGGGGCCAGTATTTACAAAGGAAACTCTGCCGAAATTTTTAGAAAAGACTTGTGATTTTAAAATGCATATTTTGGCTTATGTTGCTAAACTACTTGATTTAAATTGGTTTTTCCTTCACTCTACTGCTTTACTTGGTTTGGATTTCTGGATTTTGGCTTACTTAGATTACGTACGCCTCGAGACGTTTCGTAGTTTAAGTGCCGGTCATGTTCCGTACTTTTCGGGTCATGACAAGGTTGGTATCAAAGCGTTAGGTTTTACCTTTGGAGTGTAGGATGGCCCTTGGTTGATGGAGTAGGTAGCTTGAGTAGAGTGACGTACCGTACGTATGTTCCGCGGCATACTTACGATACGCTACTCCGCTTAAGAAGCCTTAGGATGTGCATTTCCTTGCACAATATTATATTCCTTTCTATGATCTAGCCTCATCGATACCAGTTATGGTTTTGTTACCACGGTTGTACGGGTACAGAGAGCTACGGCTAGAGTTGCGGTCAGCACGAGCTCGTCACGAACGAGGACTGACCAGAGGGTGATTCCAGGGACATACGATTTGCATAGATGCACCGTATTATTGTGTTTTCGCGCCATGAGCGTTTGATGGATCGCTGTGATGAGGTTTCTTGGGCGTGCAGATTGGCACCGGAGGATTGAGCCACTGATGGAGGCCAACAAGAATGTGATGACCGTTGATGTATTGCTTATTCATGACGATTGAGGCACTGTTCAGCGTGCAGACGAATAAGCCAGTTGTTGCTGCGAACGACGAGATATCGCCCCAGATTTTGAAGCTATTGCAGTACAAGTTGTACTTAGAGATATGATAGAAGGTCGCTAGTCACCCGAGGATGAATGACTAGGACATGTGGTTCGTTCGCTTACCCCGATGCGAGGTCATCAGATAGATTGATTCCAGCTAGAGACGACTTCACGTAGATACGTTGAGGGTCGATAGAGGCGATCGAATGTCGGAAACCCATATTCCAAGTTTAAAGTATTCGGAAAGACATGCAAGCAATTCTATGGACCCTCTAGAAGAATGAAAGCCTAACTCGACATAATGACCGTGTGAAAGCCTTTGAACCTTAGGGTTTGCGGCAGTTCCGCGGTGCCATTAGTGAGGCTTGGGTTTGCCCTTCTACGGCTGGTCTACCAATACTGTGGTATGTACACGATACTAATAAACTGTACCCAAGATGTTGAGCTCTTGAGGGATTATGAGGTTTTGACGAATCAATCGAATGGTTCGAATTCATTCGGATGCTATGTGGTGAGATGCATTTCTTGGGAGACTCCAGATACTAGTATAACCGTTGGAGCACAGTCGATGCAGCCACGAAGATGCGAGTCTGGAGCAGTCGACATTAGATAAAAGTGGAGTAAGAGGTTCGTACGAGATCTTGATGAGATGACGTTCCACTCTGCTAACCCCAGAGATGTGATACGCATGCAGGGGCGTTGTATATGGATATATCTTCCAGAAGGAGTCGCGATGAGTATGCAGCCGTTCCGGAACAAGAAACAGATTTAGTGAAGGGTGATAACTTCCGGACAGTTTGACAGAGATGAGATTTGGGAGAGATCTCGACAGGACCTTTCTGGAATAAATTACGAGAAAACTTGGACCCAGGAGTGGTCATGTTATGCACACCAGCAGGCCAGAGCTCGGCATCGTCGACAAGACATGTTATGAGTGACCATAACAGTTGGCCAGAGATTCTTAGAGGATGTGCTTGAGAGGGACTATTCCGCCATACTTGATTTCGGTATTTTGGGCGATCTATTCGCATGATTGAGTTTTGATGACTGAGTTTCATGATATTTGTTTTGTGCCTTGGCTGCACATGTTTATGATTTTATGGGTTTCATACAGTTGAGTTGATTTTGTGTATATGGTAGGTACACGGTTTGGTTTTTGCACTCGGTATAGTTCACATATGCTTGCAGTGCATTGATACGTACTTGGTGCACCACAGTTGCACCTGACTTCAATTTGATGTCATTTGAGATATGGATTTTGATTGTGATACATGATATTTGTTTTGTGTACTTTGTGCACCTGAGTGGATTCTTGCGCATATTTGACGCGCTTGGATTGGATTTTTGCGCATGTTCGGCGCTTGATATTGGATTCCATGATTTCGTGCATGTTGGATGCACATGATTTAGATTTTATTCGTGCATGATGGATGCACCAGATTTAGATTTTCGTGCATGTTGGGCGCATGTTATGAGATGCGATTTTGGTGCACACCAGATGCACTAAATCGGGATTCTTTGTGCATATCAGATGCACCTGATATTGCTGTCAGGCACATCTGTTGCCCTTGACATATGTTTCATGCACACCCGATGCACTTAGATTTGTTTCTATGCACATATATGGCACATTCATGGATTTTGATTTCCGTGCGCACCAGATGCACATAGCATTCATATGCACATTTTGGGATTGATTTCTTATGCAGCAGTATGTTTTTATGATATTTACTATTGTTTTCGTACTGAGCAGGACTAGTCAGAGGACAGTACCTGGATGTATTTTGCATGCATTGATAGTTATCGAAGGGATTTCCAAAAGAGAGCTATAGTCTCAGTATTTACCTACTTGTCTGATATAACACGAAACGTTTAAAAACAAGGAAACCCTTCTAAATTGTTTTCAAAATGGCGGTACGTGCATGTAAACAAAGGATACATATATAGAGTTATTTTCTTACTAGAGACGTCCGCCACTGTGCAGTGTTATGTGCATCGCACAGCAACTTAAAAAAAGGGTTAGCATGCATTTCCTTCAGATGTTTACATGGATAGTTTTGATGTATATCATATTGGTTTCGTTTTGGATTTGACATTTCTGTCTTCACCATGACTCCAATGATTGCAGGATGCTTGACGGAGCTTTATTTTTGAGTTATCTGCTCATTGTTCATGCACATGCATTGTGCCATGATGCGTTTTAAATATTTATGATTTCGGAGCCCCGACGACTGGATCTTTTACTGAAATGTTTTAGAAATTGGGGGAGTTTAAATTTAAATTCGGGGACCGAATTTCTTTAAGGGGGAAGACTGTAACATTTCAGAAAAATAAAATATTATTATTGGGAATTTTTATAATTAAATAATAAAATATTGAATATTTTAAAAAGGCGGTATAATTAAATACCGATAAATTGGGAAAAATTTGGAAAATTATGGAAATTACTAAAAAGAGGGTACTTTATGTGATTTAAGCAAATTATGAGAGTTTATGATTTATTTGACACTAATTTTGTGCTAATCAAGATTAAAAATCGCTAATCGGACTTTAAGCGTGTTTTGTGCACATGTCATTTTTTTTTAACACTTATTACATTTTTCCTACATGATTTTTCGGTGTATGGTTATTTGTTTTGGATTTACTATTGAGGAGAGAAGAAAACAAAGAAAAGAAAAAGGAAAATGGAAATGAATAAAGAAATAAGCATGGGCAAGTGAGAGAGTGTGAGGGGTCAGGAGAGAGCCTTATCTTTTTGTCTCCCCCTCATTTTCTTCATCTCTTTCTCTCTCCTTTAACTCCATGGCAGCACCTCCTCCACCTCCTCTTCAACCATGCAAAACACCCTCAACCCCACATCAAAACCCCATCCCTATTTTAATAAAAAGATGCATGAGCTCACATCTACACATTGGACAAAGAAAGCTTGCATTTTGGACACTTGGGGGCAACTCAAAAATTTTCTTGAGTTGCCAAATGAGATATTCTCTTAACCATTAGCCTAGTATTTCCATTTTTTTTTACATCCATATTAAATTAGAATCGATAATGTGCGGTTTAGTGAGCTTTGAAAATTGCTAGAAAGAATTAGGGTTTGTTTTGAATCCAAATGTGTAATTAAGGCTTAATAGTGACCTTAAACCCCTGTAGGGATTGTATTATGGACTGAAACCAGAGAATAGAACCCGAAACCCGAACTTAGAAATCCGATATCGGAAGAATTGTGGATTCTGTGAGTGTATATTGAAATCTGCTAACACCCGGAGCCTCTGAAAATTATTTAGCAAATACAGAGATACCACCAGGCACCTAGGAAGCACTACCCAAGACCCCATCCCCTACCCTCTCCTTTAGGCCATAAATTAATTCATTCTGGCCGCAATTTGCGGCTAGAGCAGTTTGGAATCGATTCGTTTTTTTTTCCTGGGCTTTATCTCCAGTAAACTAGACCCTTGGCATATGAAAAATTGACTAATTTGACCAAGGGTAAAATCTGTGACCATTTTCAAGAGTTGCTGTTTTGATTTGAGGTTTCGTTTCTCGTATTTTGAATTCTAGATTTTTGTATCTGTGTTTTCCCTCGATCACTTGACGTTTGTACGACGATATCGAGGGTTGGTGGTGGTTTTGAAAGCGTGGTCCATAGGTTCTAACCTATAGGCCTTTAGCGTGTCGTTTTGGTTTTCCGATATGATTTTAATGCGCATTTGCGATTGTGTATATGTGTAGGTACCCCACGTGATATCGAGACGTTGAAGATAAAGATGGCGACATTGGCATCGGCACACAAGAAGCAAGGTGAGTAGATTTATATCTACGGGGAGAAGTCGGGTGGATGGCGCATAGCACCTCCGCAAAGTTATAAGGAATTATATGATGGGATATGATATATATACCTTTATATGTTAGGATGTGATATGAGACTTAGCAAGAAAGCTTTAGGAGGTTAGGGGTTAGTGTTAGCGAGTACGGATGAAAGGACCCTAGTCAATTTCTTAGTCCCGAAACCCTAGGGTAAAGATTTGCATACATGCACATACACATACTCGCATACTTTGAATTTCTTGTTTGTACTGGGGACATATTTATATTTGTATTCATATGCTTGGATGACGAGAATGTTATATGATATTTGGGAATGAGTCGATCTGATCGGGCATGATGCCGTGAGATAATTAATGTGCGACCGAGATATGTCATGATGTTATAGCGGGTCGTTGGATAACGATACTATGTTGATGATATATTATGATAGTTGACGAGTTATATATCAAGATATGAGATATGATATGTTAAGATATTATAATGGATCGCTTGGGCGATGTATACTCCTATATGATGATAAGTATGAATGACACCGGATTGTATGAGGCTGTAGATCAGTAGCCAGATCATGATTGGAGTCGATGATATTAGTAGTGTGCTAAACTTAGATCAGTACCCCCTGTTCACGATTTGTGATGATAAGGATATCAGATGAATAATGAGATAAATATGATATTTGACCCGTACCCAAATTTTGGATGTCGTACGATATATTTACCGTACGAGAGATAGTTATGAGGATAGGTCCGCACACTTGACTCGAGGATGTCATATTATTTATTGTATCGTACGTGATACTGTTGAGGCGAGATCACCGACTACTAGGTATGTATGTATAGATCGACTCAGACTTAGGCGGATTCTCTTACCCTTTTGACTGGGCTCGAGTCATACTCTTTTTCAAAAGTGGGGAGTCGTGAGTATGTTTATATCCTAACTGTATAACTCATATATTGGGTAGGCATATTTTCAGTGTTGCTGTTATCACATCACTTCCTATGTATTCATGATGTTTCATCGCACCGCATGCTTATATTGTGTTTTCATATGCCATTATTGAGATCTTGCTGTCAGGACACCATTACCGATGATGTGTATGTTCCACATACACTTACTTGCCTGCTCACACACATCATCATTGGTAATTGCCATGTCACGTACACTTTAGAGAATATTACTCATTGGCATAGCTCGTTAACTGATAGTTCGACATGGTATTAGCGTACTCGTCTTTATATGCTAGATTAGACGTTGCAGTTTTTACTTGCTACTGGATACATATTATTATTCACTGTTTACTTGCTATTGATGATTGGATTTCGGATTTCCATGAGATTTTCTGGATTTAGAAACCGCATGTGAAAGTTTTATAAACTGATGTGTTATTTTAAAGAGAAAAATGCGGTTTTCCTTGTATAATGTTTTCTCGGTTATGAGATGGATTTCGATACCCGATTCGAGGAGGCACAGGAACCGTCTCGGGTACGTGGTGGACCCGGTATGGTACCCCAGGGCGAGATTGTTTATTCATGGTGGATGATGAGCCTGGCAGGGGCAGACTGCCTACCGATGATTGCATTTGGACCTGGCGGTTATCCGGAGGATACCGACCAGAGTCACGAGATGCATATAGGCCGACCCGTACTGCCGGAGCCCGAAGGCCGATCCCGCAGATGATACGGAGCCTGAGATATATGAGGATTTACGTGCCGATGCTGGGCACAGATTTATGTTTTATATCGATGCTTGACACCGACTTCTCTATTAATTTCATGATGTATTCCGTTTCCATTCGTCATGCATTCATACATCATATATTTGATATGTTACTATCTGAGGTACTGACACGAGCATGTAGTATTACACTCATACATAGATGGACCAGGATGTTTATTTGAGGATATTACTTGATATGACCTAGGATAGCGTCATGCATGCGATTTCTACTCGTAGATGTTTTCTACTCACGAGTTGGCAACTCACCCCCGTTGTGCCACAGTTTCTTGCAGGTTTTGCTGCACAGGTTTCGTTGCGGTTTTGCTGGCACACTGTCCCTTCCCGGTGATTGCTTGGTAGGTGGGTTCTTTTGCATCAGGACCACCATTGTATATTTGTTATTTCAGTTGTATCTAGTAAACTCCATCAACCAGACTTGTATTAATTGATAGACATAGAAGACCAGTGTATATTCTTTCGACCTTAGAGTCGCGCGCTGTATTATATGGTTTTTCTCTGGTTTTCTTGATGATGTTGGATTTTTATCCTGAGTTTGATCCTCGCCCTTCAGCGTTGTATATTATATTGCTTGCGTGGTTGTGACCGTCGATTGACGAAGTGCTAGCTCCCGCTTGGGGATGCCTTCTTATCATTTATGCATATATTTATCATGTTGTACCCCGTTCGGGGCCAGTATTTACAAAGGAAACTCTGCCGAAATTTTTAGAAAATACTTGTGATTTTAAAAATGTATATTTTGGCTTATGTTGCTAAACTACTTGATTTAAATTGGTTTTTTCTTCACTCTACTACTTTACTTAGTTTGGATTTCTGGATTTTGGCTTACTTAGATTACGTACGCCTCGAGACGTTTCGTAGTTTAAGTGCCGGTCATGTTCTGTACTTTTCGGGTCGTGACAGGATCGTCTTGATGATCGCTCGCCATTGGAGTGAGATCGGGAGGCAAACTTTTGTTTTTGTGGAATCAAAGCATTCCCACAGACGGCGCCAGCTGATGTAGGATGGAATCTCTTTCAGATGTTGCTTCCCGTTGATCTGCTGATGGCTGCGATGTGTGGTTAGGATTGGATCTGGAGGCTGTCGCTCCTGAAGCGTATGGATCTTAATGGGTTTGAAGTTGTTGAGCCGAGCTACCTGCAAGGAAGTCCCGGGGTGGTTGGACTACCGAGGACCCTCCGACGATCAAGTTAGTGGGGTAATCCGAGCAGAGTAACGGCTTAGTGGATTAGAATTGGCTTACCTTGACCGTCTGAAAAAGGGGTTTAAGTAGCGGTGGCAGCAGGTGCAGTAGGCGCAGTAGGCGTGAGAATCACGCCGGCCGTTCACTCCTGAAGTCATGCCCACATGATGAGCGGGACCTCCCATTAATGGCAAGATAGGCTCGTTAATGGGGGATCATGGTGGCGTGGAACGTGGGATGTGGCTGGTGGAGATCTCGCGCATGGCGAGATTCGCGGGATGGCGGTTACGCCTGCAAGCGGTGCTGTTGGTCGGTTGGTGGCCCGGGGAAGGTGACCTCGGCGGAAGAGCTAGCGGACGAGCGGGAGAGCCGAGGCATCTTGTTTCTGTGGTAGCTTAGGAATGAGCTGTGAGGCCGAGGATGCCTATTATGCTGGGGCTTGGAGGCGAGCCAGCATCTGCTCGGTAGGACGGGCATAGGGGTGGTTTGGTCGGCAGCTGTAGGCACTTTCTTGAATGCCTGGGACACGTCATTCGCCACATGTCATGAACTGGGAGATCACCGATATTGAGCATCATTAGCCGGAAAATCTGTGTATGTGTAACATGCACATCATCGGTAATAGTGCAGGTGTACTAACAAACGCTGCCATATAAAGATAAGTTATGGGATCATAGTACGTATGTCACGAGGAATAATACAACATAAGCATGAACGGTATAAGGTACATAACTACACCTGAATCCATACGGCTATAGTTTTAATAATACGAATCGTAGTTTCGAAAATGGGGCTACGGTGATTATGAGAAAAAGACACCATTTGAAAATCCGTAGCGTCCATTGAGGTCATCGTTTAAAAGTGCATACGATTCGTCGGTTTTTGAAACAAGTATGGTCCAAGTGAAATCCTTAAGTCGGAGATCCAGCCTCATAGTATCAGATGTGGCGCTATCATTGAACATCATTCTCAAGTCATGAGTGCAGATTAATCATCCGGTACTATATGATGTACGATATAATCCATCGTATGGTGTCATCAAATCAGAATAAGGATCTATTGTCCTAATACATAACATAATCTCATATTCTCATATATACATACATATATATCAATCTCATAACATATCTTGGCATATGTATTTATGTATTCGCATCGCCTCACATCCTCATATCAAGCATATCCGCTCATATTATCTTGTTTCATCATATTCTCATATCAATATATCATCTCGTACTTGTCCTCTTTTCAATTATATATATATATATATATATATATATATATATATATATATATATCGCTTCACATCCTCATTTCATCATGTCATCCCATACTAAATCCTTTGATCATATCCGTAAGTTCATAGCATAGGTTTCTCTAAAACATATTCTATATATCGATTCTCCATTACTATGGTTGCGGGGGTGCTATACGCCATCCACCCGACTTCCTCCATTGATATATATTTACTCACCTGCAATATCCTTGCTTATATGAATTCGATGAACATCTTGATCTCTTTCGTTGTCTCGGAAGTCCATGCGAAAGTACCTACAAATCAATACACATCGTAACGATATCAAAACCAAATTCAAAAACCGATACGACACGCGGAGTGCTCATAGGTTAGAACCTATAGCCTACGCATGCAAGAACAACCAAATAAACCCTCAGCGTTGACGTACGAACGTCCAATGACCGTGCCAAAACTCAAATACCAAAACCAAGTTTTCAGAAATCGAAAACCTGAAATCAGCAACATGGAAAACACTCACAGATTCTACCCAAGATCAAATTAGGAGATTTTGCATATAAGGTAGGTCTAGATATCAGATATTGGAGCTATGGAACCAAGGCCGAACCCAAACTCACAGTCCAGGCCGCAATTTGCGGCCAAGATGATTAAATCTGCGGCCAAACAGTGGAGGTAGGCGCTCGGGTTTCTAGGGAAAATTCTTAGTAGCCTGCACGTCTCACTGTGTTGGGAACTTATTTCATAGAGCTCTTGGGTGATAGCAAATCCTATAGAGTCATCATAAATAGCTAGAAATCGATATTGGGAAAATTCTAAGTTCGTGTTTTGGGGTTCTAGTTTCAAGTTTAGCCAGAATATCATCACTAAAGGTTTGTAGTCACTAATTAAATCTCAAATGCATCTCTACTACTCAAATCACCCGCTAAAACCATTCTAGAAATTTCCAAAGTCGCTAAACTTGCTTAATCGAACTCTAAACTTAACTAGGAGGTTAAGAAACTAAATAACAAGATGAAAAGTGAAGGTTATACCTCTTGGAGCAACTGAAGAAAATTCCAAGATGGTTGAAAGTGCTCAAAATCAAAATTTGAGCTTGCAATGAGGTGTAGGATGGGGTGGTGCATAATTTTTATGAAGAGAGCCATAGGTTTTGAGGTGGGTTTGGAGATGATTCTCATGGGTAATGAGGTGGAGGATGAGGTGAAGGAGGAGGATGAAGGAGATGTGGTGAAGAAAATAATTGAAGTGTGAGTAAATGAGATGGGAGCCATGGTCAAAAGATTAACCCCTCTATCTCTCTTTTTTTCTCTTGTCCATGCCCTCTTGTCCCCTCTCAACCAACATCTTTCCTTTTTCTTTTCCTTTTTCTTTTTCTTTTTCTTTTTCTTTTTCCTCTCTCGTTTAAAAACCAAAGTCCACAAATACAAATGGATCCATGCATGAAAAATGATATGTGTCATGGTGTAGGGTTCCTAGGCACTCTCAAGAGGTCTCATAAGGCATCAACCATACCAATTTCAAATTTTAACGTGCCGAGAAACCCTAAACTACGGATCGTCGGCTAGAAATCTAGGCGAAAAGATAAACTAGTTAACACTTAACTAAGAGATACGGAAATACAACCTTTGTAGATCCGGTTCTCCACCTCCATAGCTCCGCAATGAAGTCTCCTCGCTGTCCATAACAAGTCCCGGGCTCTAGCGTCGGCTTCATCGGAGAATAGGTGAGCTAGGTCGTCGATGTCCATGCCGAAGATGATCTACGTCGAAGCATCGCAAGATCAAGCTCTCACTTCACCAAGTCATGAAACTTGTGAAGAAAACACACTCTACTACTTGGCAAGAGGTAGAGGATGAAGAAATAGAAAGTGGGTAGACTTTAGATTTGGATTTCTCACTCTTTATCATCAATCACCATTGATGAAGAAAGCTTTTTCTTCCTTGCTCATGAAGAAGAAGAAGAAAGAAATATATGATAAGTTATTTAAAAAGAATAGAAAAACAAATACTTATCATATCATTAACTATAGTCAAGTGTAGAGAATGAATCATGGTTAGTGGGAATGGTTAGGGTTAAGGATGAGATAAGAATGGTTGACTTGATCAAACCTTCATGAAGCTTCAACTAAACTCCAAAACTAGCAACCATTCTTTTCTCTTCTTTTCCAAAATGAATAAACAAATAAATAAATGAATAAATAAAGGAAATGAAACCCTAACCATTCTTTTAACCATGGTTTAATTCTTTGCACTTAACCAAGTAAACATGTATCATCAAACATGATACAATCAAGTGCACAAAATCATATCGCATATGTAATGCGCACATCCGAGTGAGAAAATCCATCTTAAAGTGAACCGATACTAGTTAATGCAAAGTAATATATCAAATATATAATTATACATTAAATCATTAAATCAACACTTGATTTAACGATCCGGTCATATCGCATATAACCGACTAGTATCCTATGCATCGGCTTATCGAATCGACCTTCGATTCGATAACTAGGTTATATCGCATACAACCAATCGATACATTCATCGCGAGAATAGAATACAGTATCACATACTGGTATCATTCTCGGTCCCGCACATATCTCATATGCGCTCCTATTTCGTTTCGCTTGAGCCAGGAAACCTCTGTGTAGGACTCTAAAGACTCATCAATACGCCGGCAGCAGATGATGATCATATCAAACATCCACAAGCCGCAAGCGGTCTGCTAAACGTAACGGCCACCCGGGTATTGAGCGATCTGAAGATCGACGAGCAAGCCCGCTCACACTCCAGTGAATCCAACCAGTAACACTACCGTACAGTCCGGTCTGATCGTCTGATATGTCGCATATCTCGCCTAGGGGTGGTAAACGTCAGACCCCAATAGCTCGATAAGTCGTGTCGATATGAGGTCTATAACCATTCGAGAAACTACTGGTAACACTTACCAGTAAATCTCAGCAACCCTGACCAGGGGTTTCCTGTTATAGCCAATCGAACACAGCGCAACATCAACCCCCTATACCGGGAGAGACGAATCCCCTCCTATCGCTCATTGCCTCCATGTGACTCGAGACTGTACCCAAAAACCACCGTTTTGCACGCCCTCTTGGACGTGGTAAGATGGAAATCAAAGCACAGTGGGAACCACACAAGACTCTATGACGATCTCGGGTCAACAGACTACTCTGTACCAGTGTCACCAGAGAACTGCCATCTGACGTGGGGTATAATACCATCTGGGAGTTCTCGGCGAGTCCGTCCAGTGTACCCAGTCTCTACTGAGCACCCGTATATCATCTCTGATGTCAAACACCAATGGATATGGGATCATCCATCGCCCATCTGTATGGGTCGAGAAGGTACACGCTAGTCTACTTTGGTATATCGATGCCCCGTCTCGATACACCCACGACTAGAGACTTTAAAGGATGTACTTATGGACTACCATGTCCCCACTAGTATGATCCGCATCATAGTCCAGGTAGTCAAGTACAGATCCTAAGGGCTTTACCAACATGTAACAGGGAGACAATCATTGTACACGTTAAGGTAAAGATCAACCAGATAGCATACTATCATGTCGAGCAAGAAAGTCCTCCCTATATATGTCCCAGCATCCACTACAATATACATCCTATGTATAGTAATGGCCTCTAGGGCATACATATAACTAACACATGGTGCACTAGCCATGGTTGTTATAAAGATAGATTTGGTTTAATCATGATTAGTAGTGCACTAATCAAGTTTAATATAAACTTGCATATAATTAATTGCATAATTATTTATAAAATGACCAAATCCAATAAATGCCTTTTTAATTAATAATTCATATTAATATCCAAATATTTTCAAATATTGGTATATATTTAATTATACCATTCTATGAAAACCCAAATTCATACTCGAATAGTTTTGGTGAAATTTATTATTTTATTATTTAAATTCTAAAAATATTATTTTATATTTCTGAAGTGTTACAATATTCCCTCGTTAAATAAATTCGGTCCCCGAATTTAAATTTAAATCCGGTCCCCGAATTTAAATTTAAATCCCTAAATACTAAAACATTTCAATAATCGGTCAAATCAACGGGGCTCCGAAATCATGGAATACTCAAATGTAACATAGCGCATCGTGTACGCATGAAAATGAGTGCGAAACTCAAAATTGAAACTCCTTCAAGCGACACGCAATCATAGGAGTTATAATGGAGATGCAAGTCTCGAAATCCACTGCTATTTTCAAATATACTATAATCAAGCTTATAATACGTATATAGTACGCATCCTTATAAAACCATCTCAAAAGCTGAATAAAATACATGTAAAATTCTTTCCAAACTGCCGTGTGATGCGTAACTCACGGTACAAGTGGAGGACGCTCATTTGGTAAAGAAATAGATATATGTATATATATGTTTTGCTTAAAATATGCGTCCCTCTTTTTTGAAATATCCCAAAAGCTTCTTCTTGTAAGAGTTCGTCTCACTATGGGCACGTAGGAAATAACGAGACTATAGCTCCTTTTTGAAAATCTCTTGGTAAATACCGATGCATGCAAAAATACTCAGGTACTATTCTTAGATCAGTCCTGCTCGGTTACTATATAATATAGTACCTATCATGAAAATATGATGCTCATGAGTAAAATCAGCCTCTAATGGCGTATCCAATATCACGTGCGTGTGGTGCGCATGGAAATCCAAGTCAAATACAAGTGCCATGAATGTGCACAAAAGCAAAAGCTAAGTGCAACGAGTGTACACGAAAGCATCTGTCAAGTGCAACGGGTGTACACGACAGCATTATCAAGTGCGTCTAGAATGCATGGAAATCCCAATCAAGTGCAACTAACATGCACAAATAAAAATCTCGATCAAGTGCATCCGGTGTGCACAAAATCACATCCCATGTGTCCAGTGTGCACGAAAATATAAATCAAGTGCGTCAGGTCCGCACAAAACATGTAGTGCAACAGATGCACGAAAACAATATCAGGTGCACTAGGTGCCCGAAAACTCGTCAATGTCTCAAAACGCATAAAAATGACATCGAGCATACCAAGGTTAAAATCATAAACGTGTGCAAGTACGTGCACAAAACCCATATCAATGCACTGCAATCACATGTGAGCTATACTGAGTGCATAAGTCAAAGTCAAGTGCAATAGATATGCACAAATCATAAACCAATATAACAGATGTATAAAATATAAACCAAGTGCAATAACTGTCCACGAAAACAAATATCATGAATTCGAATCATCAAAAATCAAGTCCAAGCGATAAAAGTGTAATACTCGGATCACTAAAACACAAATCGCAATAATTAACATTGAGGTACACCTCCTTCAATGTCGAAAAATGTCGATGCACCCAAAACTGGCAGAGCAAGAACATCCGCTTGCCTCCTACTCACGGTCTGGCCTCCTCTGTCTATGGGTCCTTATTTTTCTTTGTGGATCACCAATCTGCTCGTCGGCCCGGTTAGGTGTAACGACGGAAACAGTCCCTCTCTGTCACTCCTCTGATCATCGCTTGGCCATTTAACATGACCACTCGTAAAGCAGCACGTTACTGATGGCAACATCTGGCCCTCTGATTATGCGCGATACAACTGATCCTGGGTGCAATTCCTTATCGCTATGGCATCCTGGAAAGAATCTGCTTATGGTCTTTTCCGATCTCACCTATACCGAACTATACGGAGGTTGGCACTCATTACTTAATCCTTTTTCTCATTTCCGGACAGCTGCGTCCTCAGCACGGCTTTCCTCTGGAATTTGGCCGTATCCAATGCCTCAGCATACATATCAGTCCTCAGGTATCAACGGGGAGTAACAACAGCTCGTTAATATCTCGCACGAACATCTTGTCCAATTGTCGAAGGAATACGCTTCATTCGTCCTTTCTCGATCAACTCACAACACGTGTGGGTGAGGTCCTTTTATCTGAAGCTGGTCAACTTACTGATCTCGCATCGGAGCATCCAACGAACAATGTCCTCTCTTGATCGATTTACTTTAGATCTGAGTAAGATCCTTCAAACTGGAATTCTTCAACTCAACTGAGCCTACGTCGGCGCATCCAATTAGACGAATCATCTTAGTCACTCTATTCAAGATGGACTAGCGATCTTCTATCACATCTCTGCCTGTAAGTTCCTGTGGTTTCGGCTTATAAAACTCTGGAAGAGACATCTCGTCAATCTCAGCAACAGCTGGATCATCTGTCTGCATGGTAAACAACATCGCGACCTCTGGGGTAGGCTGTACATAAATAGTCATCTCAATCTGGCTGCCTCTATCAATGATGCGATCATCCAGTACAGATCCGAACACTCGCCTCAAACGAGAGATCTCAACACAAACAATGCACCGATACGGTCCTACGTCACTAGAAGAATATCATGGTCAGTCTTCGTCCGTGACAAACTCGCTCTGACCGCATCTCTAGCAGCAGCTCTCTCTGCTCTCGTAGCCATGGTGACAGGAACCTCAAGCACATATCGATGAAGATAGATCGAATGAACGAATGGAATTGATAGGTCTAAAATGGGAATATGATCATTGGAAAGAATAGAATCAATAGGGGTATGATCATAGGAAGGAATAGAAGCACAGATCTCAGGATATGTACATCCTAAGGGCACTTAAGCGGAGCAGCGTGTCGTAAGTATGCCGTAGAATATACACACGGTACGTCACTCTACTCAAGCTACCTACTCTATCAACCAGGGTTAACCTATGAGATAAAAACTCAAGTCCCAAAACCCCCATAGTCAAGTCTAAGTTCCGTAAGGTCAAGCCTAAACTCGAACCAAGGTTAAACCTAATGCTTTGATACCAACTTTGTCACGACCCGGAAAAGACACATGACCGGCACAAGAATTACGTGGAGTCTACAGGACCCCGCTGTAATTCAAGTAAGCCGAAGCCCAGAAATATAAAACTTTTTGCGGAAAATAGTAGAGGTGCAGTTTTGAAACATCGACATAATGAAATTCAAGCCATCGTTTTAAAATATAAGTCATATCATATGAAAATGCAACAGTTTACTATCTTTGAAAACATTTTCGTCCTTGAAATTTGGGCAGTACATCCCTTGTATATTTTGATCCAGAACCATATACATGCAATAATATAAGCATCCCCAAGCGGGAGCTAGCTCTTCGCCAATTGGCAGAATCACAACCACGCAATAATCATATATACGACGCCCAACGGCGAAGATAAACACAGAATGAAAGTAAAGAAGACTAAGAAATCATCAGCTCAAATAAACGACAACACACCCATCTTGCTCTAAGTCTCGAGAATAAACAAGTCTGTGTCTAGGTCTGCCATATATACATAGTTTGGTTTCTGATTGATGGAGCTTTAACTAGATACAATAGAAATAATAGGTACAAGGGTGGTCATGATCCAAATGTGTATCGTACATACCAAAGCAATACACTCTGAAGGAAGCTGTGTGCCAGCGAGCCACTACTGATCCGAGCGGTCGAACCTGCAAGAAAACTGTGGCACAATGGGGATGAGTTGACAACTCGTGAGTAGAAAATATCAGCAGGTAGAAATCGAATGAACAACGATCCCTAGGTCCTACTGTATCATAAGGGTAAAACTATGTGGTATCTAGGGCGATCATGTATGAACATGTGTACAATAGAGTCGTGCCAATATAAGTATGTAATGATAGTCATCTGAATATATATGCATGTATGCATGTGTATCAAGCAACGTGTGTTCATCAACGACATATCAACACCATGAAATCTGAGTGTTCAACATTGACACTCGAAACATTATAAAACCCGTGTCCAGTATCGACACGTAAATACTCATATCTCAGGTGCCGCATCCTCAGATCAGCCCTCATATCCATCTAATCTCATGATTCCGGTCGGTATCCTCCGGATAACCGCCGAGCCCAAACTATCACTGGTAGGTAGTGCATCCCCTGCCGAGCCCATCGCCTTTCTATATGATCTTCTTGCCCCGGGGTACCTTACCGGGCCCACCATGTACCCGTAAACGGTTCTTCCTTACTTCTCGAATCGGGTATGCTCATAACTCAGAACCGAGAAAACTCATGGTGGACGCCTCAAATCACATCATGAGAAATCGCGTTTTTAAAACAATCGTAAGACTTGTTAAAATATACCAGTGGTTCTCAAATCCAGAGATCTCATGAATACAGCATCTCAATGCATATAACCAAAAAGTACAGTATATGAAAACATAGAACAGTACTGTAAGCATCTCAAGTATTATCATAGAAGCATGTCATGTGATAATTACCGAACAATGATTGTACTTTACAGTTAAGAGTAATACCGTAATATAGCTATCTACTGTGTAAGTGGCATGGCAATTACCGATGATGAATATGTGAGCGAGCAAATCTGTGTATGTGTAATATGCGCATCATCAGTAATAGTGCAGGTGTACTAGCAGACGCTGCCATATAAAGATAAGTGATGGGGTCATAGTACGTATGTCACGAGGAATAATACAACATAAGCATGAACGGTATAAGGTACGCAACTACACCTGAATCCATACAGCTATAGTTTTAATAATACGAATCGTAGTTTTGAAAATGGGGCTACGGTGTTTTTGAGAAAAAGACACCATTTGAAAATCTTTAGCGTCCATTGAGGCCATCGTTTAAAAGTGCATACAATTCGTCGGTTTTGGAAACAAGTATAGTCTAAGTGAAATCCTTAAGTCGATGATCCAGCCTCATAGTATCAGATGTGGCGCTATCATCGAACATCATTCTCAAGTCACGAGTGCGGATCAATCATCTGGTACTATATCACGTACGGTATAATCCATCGTACGGTGTCATCAAATAAGAATAAGGATCTATCGTCCTAATACATAACATCATCTAATATTCTTATTTATACATACATATATATCAATCTCATAACATATCTTGGCATATGTATTTATGTATTCACATCGCCTCACATCCTTATATCAAGCATATCCGCTCATGTTATCTTGTATCATCATATCCTCATATCAATATATCATCTCCTACTCGTCCTCTTTTCAATTATATATATATATATATATATATATCTTTACATCCTCATTTCATCATGTCATCTCATACTAAATCCTTTAATCATATCCGTAAGTTCATAGTATAGGTTTCTCCAAAACATATCCTATATATCGATTCTCCAATTCTACGGTTGCGGGGGTGCTATACACCATCCACCCGACTTCCCCCCGTAGATATAGATTTACTCACCTGCAATATCCTTGCTTATCCAAAGTCGATGAACATCTTGATCTCCTTCGTCGTCTCGGAAGTCCACGCGAAGGTACCTACAAATCAATACATATCATAATGATATCAAAACCAAATTCGAAAACCGATACAGTATGCGAAGTGCTCATAGGTTAGAACCTATAGCCTACACATGCATGAACAACTAAATAAACCTTTAACGTTGACGTACGAACGTCCAACGACCGTGCCGAAACTCAAATACCAAAACCAAGTTTTCAGAAATCGGAAACCCGAAATCAGCAACATGGAAAAAGACTCCCAGATTCTACCCTAGGTCAAATTAGGAGATTTTGCATATAGGGTAGGTCTAGATATCAGATACTGGAGCTATGGAACCAAGGCCAAACCCTAACTCACTGTCCATGCCGCAATTTGCAGCCAAGATGATTAAATCTGCGGTCGAACAGTAGAGGTAGAGGCTCGGGTTTCTAGGGAAAATCTTGGTAGCCTGCATGTCTCACTGCGTTGGGAACTTATTTTATAGAGCTCTTGGGTGATAGCGGATCCTATAGAGTCATCAAAAATCGCCAAAAACCTATATCGGGAAAATTCTAAGTTCGTGTTTTGGGGTTCTAATCTCAAGTTTAGCCAGAATATCATCACTAAAGGTTTATAGTCACTAACTAAATCTCAATTGCATCTCTACTACTCAAATCACCCACTAAAATCATTCTAGAAATTTCCAAAGTCGCTAAACTTGCTTAATCGAACTCTAAACTTAATTAGGAGGTTAAGAAACTAAATAACAAGATGAAAAGTGAAGGTTATATCTCTTGGAGCAATTGAAGAAAATTCCAAGATGATTGAAAGTGCTCAAAATCCAAACTTGAGCTTGCTATGGGGTGTAGGATGAGGTGGTGCACAATTTTTGTGAAAGGAGCCTTGGGTTTTGAGGTGGTTTTGGAGATGATTCTCATGGGTAGTGAGGTGGAGGATGAGGTGAAGGAAGAGGATGAAGGAGATGAGATGAAGAAAATAATTGAACTGTGAGAAAATGAGATGAGAGCCATGGTCAAAGGATTAACCCCTCTTTCTCTCTCATGCCCATGCCTTCTTGTCCCCTCTCAACCAACATCTGTTCTTTTTCTTTTCTTTTTCCACTCTCATTTAAAAACCAAAGTTCACAAATATAAATAGAACCATGCATGAAAAATGAAATCTGTCATAGTGCACTAGCCATGGTTATTATAAAGATGGATTTGGCTTAATCATGATTAGTAATGCACTAATCAAGTTTAATATAAAATTGCATATAATTAATTGCATAATTATTTTTAAAATGCCCAAATCCAATAAATGCCTTTTTAATTAATAATTCATATTAATATCCAAATATTTTCAAAATATTGGTATATAATTAATTATACCATTCTACGAAAACCCCAAATTCATACTCGAATAGTTTTCGTGAAATTTATTATTTTATTATTTAAATTCTAAAATTATTATTTTATATTTCTGAAATGTTACAGACACTATGACGATCTCAGATCTACAGATTATCCCATACTCGTGTCACCAGAGAACTGATATCCAACAATAGGTAAAATACCAACTAGGAGTTCTCGGCGAGTCCATTCGATATACTCGGTCTCCAATGAGCACATGTATCCAATCTTTGGTGTCAAACACCAATGGTTGTGGGATCAACCATCATCCCGTACGGGGTCAAAAAACGTATACACTAGTCTACTCTGAAATATCGATGCCATGTCTTGATATCCCTATGACTAAGAACATTTAAGGATGTGCTTATCGACTACTCAGGCCCCACTAGTATGGTCGACATTATAGTCCCGGCAGTCAAGCAAAATATCCTAAGGGCTTTATTAGCATGTATATTTAATAGTAAAAATAAGTATGTATACACGTTATGGTAAAATCAAAACCAGATAGTATACTATCATTTTGAGCAAGATTGTTCTATACATACAAATGTCCCAGTATCCAATATAGTACACAATAATGGCCTCTAGAGCATACATATCTAACAGGTATCGCTCTGTTCCGGAGATATTTGATCTCCACGAAATTGAGATTCAGGGAGAAACAGAGAGAAGCGTTGTGTCAGGTCTACTCATTGAGGCTAGTTCTCGAACACTGTTTGTGAAACTGCTAGTATAGAAATTGGGTATGCGATACCGCAATAATTGGCTTTAAGTGAAAGTGGAAGATTGTTGGATATATCCTTCAAGTCAATTATTGTAATTGAAGGAGGACATATAAGAGAGAGCAATCTTACTCGAGATGATAGTATACTATCTGGTTTGCCTTTATCTTTCATATGATGCGTTTTATTTACTATCATGTATCGTATAGACATGAGATAAAGCCTTAGGATTTTGCTTGACTATCAGGATGATGATGAAGATCATACTAGTGGGGCTTGGGTAGTCGATAAGCACATCCATAAATGTCCTTAGTCGTAGGAGTATTGAGACTGGGCATCGGTACTCCAGTTTAGACTAGGGTATACGTTTCCTGACTCGGTTAGATGGCGATAGATGATCTTGCAGCTATTGATGTTTGACATCGAGAATTGTATACAGGTGCCCATTGGATGAATTACATTGGACTGATTCAGTGAGTACTCCTAGTTGGTAATATACCAATATCAGGTAGCAGTTCTCTTATGACATGGGTATAAGATAGTCCCTATGGATCTGAGATCGCTATAGTGTCTCATATGTGTTCCCAGTATATTTAGACTTCTACCCTACCATGGCTCAAAGGAGTCATGCAAACAGGTTTTTGTTGGGTATAGTCCCGAAGCACGTGGAGGCAGTGAGCGGTCGAAAGGATTCGTCTCTCTCGGTATAGGGAGTTGATGTCGCGCTGTGCAGGACATAACTACAACTACAAGTCGATGGCCATCGCAGTGGAGATAAACTGATAAGTATTATCAGTTGTATCTTCGGTTGGTTATGAGTCCTTGTTCATATCATAATGTTGCATTATTATATTCCACATTCTTATTCTTTTTACAAATAAACTGGTGCTTTTGATCCATGTCTGCTACATAGTTGTAGGTTACAGGTTCTCGGAACAAAATAGTGAAAATGATGAAAAGACGCTACAAAAGTGAGACTTCGACCAACAAGTAGAAGAATCTTGATCATGCCTACAGTTTGAGGAAAAACGAAGATCTGCAAACAGTTCGATTGCACAAAGGCAGCACAGGATTCAAGACTTCAACACGAAGCAAATGGTAAAATCCACGACATTATTCACTATGGAAATCTGGAAGAAATCTAGAAGACAATCTGAGAAACCAAGTGAAGAAACAAGAAGCAAAATGCAACCAGAAGCAGCCCTAAAAAGTGCAGCCCAAGACACCACTATATGGCCGCGGATCCGCGGCCAAACATGGGTTTTGGCCGCGGTTCCGCGTCCATGATGAGCCCGTGTCGGTGCAATTTTTGTGACAGTGTGGCGGTGCGTTGACTAGTCTTCTTTGGATAAAATTGTAAATGCAGATGTGTATCGAATGTAACCCTAGGATTTCTATGATCTATAAATAGAAACCCTAAACCTCTCTTTGAGGTATGCCTCTTCTTGTGCCTCATTGTATTTATCAAAATTCAGAATTCAATTCCTGTAAATGTTTGAAGAGAGCATCAAATAAAAATTAGAGTACGTTTTCTTTTTATTGCTCTAGTTAATTTTCTTTCTGCCCTAGTATAACTTTTATTATCTGCCCTAGTATAACTTTTATTATCTGCCCTAGTTAATTAGTTTAGAACATGTTTATCAATTCCCTAATGAGTGAGTAGTTCCTCACTTGTTAGGGTTAGGAATAGGGAAGGTTTGAGAGATGAAAATCTCTCACCTCTTTTTTGCCCATCACATATTTTTATAGGACTCCATGCATACATACACACACCGCTCCCTACGGCACCCTATCCTACGAGGTAGCGGTGATACCGTAGTTTAAAAGACCGGTTGTATATGTTTTCCATGGAGGTTAGCGTAAGAATTACGAAAGGAAGAACAAGAACCTAGAGGAAGAAACCTAGTTTCTTCCCGATGGTATTAATCCACTTTATTAATTATTACCATAACACCTCATAGATCTTAATTAGGGCATAGAAAGCGGTGAGGAATATTGACTTTCCAAATTTAACCTAAACCTAACCGTAGGAAGATTTTAATCCTAATAAACTCATTTCAGTTTTTAGCGATAATCAATCCGACAACAATCGGAATTAACTCGTTAGAACAAATTGAGAATACACAAAATTCCTATGGACCGACCCGTACTCACCGGCTAGCTACCAAGCGACGCCGTTCTTGATTGCGGTTAAAAATTCTTTGATCGTAAAACTCTAACATCAATCAAATGGCGTCATTGCCGGGGATGGCGTAGTATTTTCTTTTTTGCAATTTCGGGTTAATATAAAATCATAAAAATCATAAAAACTGAAAAATATATATAAAAAAAATTATCATCTTGTTATACTTTGAAGGGTGTTTCGTTTGAATTGTGCAGGATCGACGAACAGATTCAGATCTGGAAAAATCCAGAGAGCAAAACAGCAAACAGCAGATCTGAACAAACAGAGGAGGACCGCAACAGAAAACAGAAAAAGTTGGGAGGCTCGAGTCAACGAGTCAACCGCGGAACCGCGGTCAAAGGCAACGTTTGGCGGCGGAAACGCGGTTGTGTACTGACGTCATCATCTAAAATTTTCTCTGTAAGCTTTCTTCTCTCTCCTGAACCCCATTATCTCCTCTGAAAAATTTCCTGCAGGGTTCTTTGCGCAAAAACTTCTCCACTTCTCCAATAACTTGATTTTGTGCAGGATTCTTTGTGCCGCGCTAAAAAAAAATTGTTTGCAAGTGTTTGATTGTGTTTACTGCTTTGCATATTTAAATTGACTTTAAGGGGCTTGAACACCAATCCACATTGGGTGGGGATTTCATTACCCTTCCTAGGACCCCAAAAATCACAAAAAGCATTTTGCATCAACCCTCGAGTTAAATAAAAAATATTAGACTCAGCCAACTAAGGACTGTCGTGCTCATTAGGACAAAGGAAAGGTTGTAGGCATCGATCGTTTATCTAAACCTGACTTTGTGGTGTCTAGGCTAGACAAGTAGGAAAAGTAATTTTAAAAGGCCCGTCTCACGGTGATTCGTGAGCGGATCCCTCCTTTCTTTACTTGTGCTTACTGTTAGTTGTATGTATGCCTTAGAGGCCAGTATTGTACAGATGATGTATATTATATTGGATGCTTGGACATATATAGAGATGACTTTCTTACTCGATATGATAGTATGCTATCTGGTTGCTCTTTATCTTAACATGTATACTAGTCTCTTTAAACTGTCTTATAGTTACATGTTGGTAAAGCCCTTAGGATGTGTACTTGACTACCTGGACTATGATGCAGATCATACTAGTGGGGACATGATAGTCCATAAGTACATCCTTCAAGGTCCCTAGTCATGGGTGTATCGAGACGGGGCATCGATATACCAGTGTAGACTAGCGTATACGCTTCTCGACCCATGAGATGGGCGATGGATGATCCCATATCCATTGGTGTTTGACATCAGAGATGGTATACGGGTGCTCAGTGGAGACTGGGTACACTGGACGGACTCGCCGAGAACTCCCAGATGGTATTATACCTCACGTCAGATGGCAGTTCTCAGGTGACACTTGTACAGGTTAGTCTGTAGACCCGAGATCGTCATAGAGTCTTGTGTGATTCCCACTGTGCTTTGATCTCCACCTTACCACGTCCATGAGGGCATGCAAAACGGTCGTTTTTGGGTACAGTCCCGAGTCACATGGAGGCAATGAGAGATAGGAGGGGTTTCGTCTCTCCCGGTATTGGGGGTTGATGTTGTACTGTGCTCGATTGGCCGTAACAGGGAAGTCCCTGGCCAGGGCTGATTCAGAGATTTGCTGGTAAGTGTTACCAGTAGTTTCTCGACCCGTTATGAGCCTCACATCGGCACGACTTATCGGTTATTGAGGTCTGACGTTTACCACCCCTAGACTTGATATGCGACATATCAGACGAGGAGACCGGACTGTATGGGAAGTGTTGCCGATCGGCTCGACGGGAGTTGTAGCAGGTTCGCTTGTTCTCTTCTGATCGCTCAATACCCGGGTGGCCGTTACGTTTAGCTGACCGCTTGCGGCTTGGGGGTGCTTGATATGATCATCACCCACTGCCGGCGTATTGACGAGTCTCAGAGTCCCACAGTGGAATTTCCTAGTCCAGGCGAAACGTTGTGGTGCGCGTATGCGATATGCGCAAGGACCCGATTAAAATGCGCGTATAGGATACCGTATATTGGTCGGGCGGCTTGCTTTTGGTAGGGGTCATATGTGATATGGCCGGATTGATAAATCAAGTGTTGATTTATCATTTAACCATTAGCTTCTCACTTGAAATCCTTTCTTGAGTATGTTGGATGTATGCATGCATGTATAGTTTCTTTATTGATTCATGCACATATGGATGTACATATACGCATACATACATACATACATACATACATCCTTCATGGTTGTACATACATGAAAATGGTGGCAATATAAGACTCACACCATAGTTTTATTTATGGATTAAATTGCATTTGATTTAAAACAAAAAGGAAAAAGGAAAATGGTCATTATTGATTTGTTTCTACACTCTTCTCTTGACCTAACCATTCTCACCCACCTTTTGACCATGGGTTACTTTTCCTTTTGTGCTTTTAACTCAAGTTTAATAATATCCTAACCATGGTTTGATATGAGAAGAGGAAAATATATATTGATATATTTTCTATTTTCTTTTAGAGTTGAACTTATCATCTTCTCAAATTGCCATCATCTTCTTCTTCCTCTCTCATTTTGCTCTCTAGTTCTTTGTAGTGAGCAATATACTCATCAAGATTGGATTTTGAAGTGAGAAAGAGAACCACAACACCATCCTACACAAGTATAGCCCACTTGTTTGGAGTGTTAGCTTGATTTCGTTCACTTGATCGGATAAAGTTGCAAGCTTGGACAAAGCGTACTCCGGGTGGATCATCGGTGACATCGAGGAGTTCAAACGGAGCCTTTTCAAACCCTAAGTAGCCGAGGAGTCTAGCGTAGGGAGCTACAAAGGTTGTACTCTCTAAACCCTAGCTTTCCTTTCATATGATGATGTGAAAAATTTGAAACCCTAAATTTTCTAGGATCGATCCGATGTTTGTTTACTTAGCACCCTAAAGACTCCACCTTTGGTTCATGTGATGCTTCCAAACCCTTCATGAGGTGCTAGGCTAACCCAACACTTACCTGGCCACAATTGGCGGTGAAGAGGTAATTTGAGGATCTCACAACTTGTCATTTGGAACAGTTAGGAGCAGTCTAGTTGACTTAGGAGACCCTAGCTCTAAGCTTGATTGTGCATATATAAATTGTGATTGTGCCGTAGTTCCGTACAAACTTTTCAAAACTATTTCTAAAAAAAACACACTTTCAAAAATTTCAAAACTCTAAAAACAATTTTTTTTAAAAATAAAAAAAAATGATTTTTTTTTTAAAATTAAAAATAAAAAAATCATCACATTCTTTTTTTTCTTCTTTCTCACATCATGGGTACCCCACCTCCCAAAACTCTTATCGAACTTTGGTACCCTGAACCAAACTTTGCTTTCTACGCGAATTGTTTTGGTCGAATTACGGACGACCCCTCCATGCCCAAAATTTCTTTGAAAGATCGAATAGAAGCGTCTAAGAGAAACAGTTGGACTCCGCAATCCACTTTGTATCAACCGTTTCAACCTTCACCACCTTCTTACGTTGATACTCCTTCTTCAAGTCCTGTTGTAACTCCGAAACCCATGTCTATTGCTGAACATATTGAACAATCTCATAACCGATCTTTTACTCCTTTCAACACTTCTAGTTCTTGGGATCAACAAGTCCATTCATCTTTTTATCCAAATGTTGATCCTACTCCTGTCCAACCATTCAATTCCTACCAGTCCTACCCGACTTTCGCACCTTCCCTAGACATTGCTTCTACACAACCATTTACGAGTTTCCAGAATCCAAACAATTTTAAATCTTTTACTGAAACCCCTTCACAACCCATGTCTAGTCTGGAACAGTCGTTGGAAGCTTATATTGTAGCAACAAACCAACAGATGAGGAATTTGGATCCGTCCATTGCCGCTCTTAAGTTATCAAGACAACCGAGTGAACCGGTAGCTAGTTTCCAACTAGCTCCAAATTTTCCAATGTATGATGAGACGGTTGGACAGAGTGAGAATTTGAGTGGTGAGAGTGAGCTGTACACACATCACAATCAAACCTACCCATCCCCAATTGAATCCCACAACTCCGGTTTTCAAACAAGTGTCCCAAATGATTCACCAGTTAAAGATAAAACGTGTAATGAGTTGTGCGACTTTGTAGTGTTTGATTTACCTGATTGTGAAGAGTCCCTTTCGAGTGAAACCATCATCAATCCTTTCGACCTCTACACCTCCAATCTAGAACCTGAGTTGATAAATATCCATGCTTTTGATGAGGTGTCCGAAAAAATTGATTTTCACTTGATTAAGGATATTGACACAGGGAATAATTTGGATGATGAACCCGCAGATTTGACTGAATTTTTCTCTCCAATTCATCATCCCGAGTCATTAAATGTTTCTCCCGAACTTCATATGCGTCTTGATTTTGATGATAATTGCATGGATGAGATAACTTTTGAGGAGAATTATGAGGATAGTATTGAGGATGAACCGGTTTTGTTTGATGAGTCGGATTTTCCAATTTATCCTCCTGAACCTTTAACTGTGACCCTTCCTAAATCACTCCCCTTCGTACTTTCCATCGTTTCGACCGCGCAAGAATCAGTCATGCTTCCATTTTCAATGGATGGTTTACCAAGTTCAACGTACTCATGTTTTCTCGCGAATCTTGAGGGATTTGACCCCATTTCTCGACAGGTTGATAGATTAGCACAATCTCTTTTAACACATCGGTCATCACAATTTGTGCTAATTTATTCACTCAATTTACACCCTCAAGTTCGTACTACACTTCTTTCTCTTTTCCACCATTCTTCTCCTAATATACCGAGACCATATTCCACCTTTCTTCCCACACGGTCTCGTGTGCTTCTCATTTCTTTCCTCTACACTCCATTCTTTCACCAACCACACCATTATAACGATAAAAATTTTGAATGGTTGGTGCTAACCTTTGGCCTGTGTAAGGCCTTATATAGCTTGATACTGTGTTTTTTTCCCCCTAACTCTAAAGTTTAACGTTTAAACAGTGGAAACGCTGTTTCACTTAAGTTTGGGGGGGAACTTTTTGTATATATATTTTGTTTTGTTTTTCTGTTAACAATAAAAAAATTATAAATAAAAAAAATAAATTAACAGGGGAATACCGGCCATTTTGACCCTCTTGATGTAGCCTGACAGTGAGGACACTGTCAAGTTTAAGTTTGGGGGTGTGCTCGGTAAGCTTTCTTCCATCGCATTCATACGTATATTTTTTTGCATTTGCATACTTATTTTAAAACCCATAAAAATTTAAAAATTATAAAAATTGAAACATTCAATTTTGGCCATAATTGACTTGAGTTTGACAAAAAAGTTAACTAGTTAGAAACAACTAGATCTTAGACTTAGTAAATTAAAAACCCTACAAATAACCTTTCTTAAAATTTAACGGTAGAAAGTATACGTCTTTATAGTTTATTTAGAAATAGACAAATTTCGAGTTGACTTCTTGGGTTAAGTTAAAACAAGGGAAAAGTATTGATATTTTTATTAAAATATAAATTTGAAAAATAATTCTTAAGCTTAAATCTAAGTTCTGAAAATATATACCCTACAAATTGCACAAACACGAACCTTGAAACTTGGAATAGTAGAAGAGACCTTGAAACTTGGAATAGTAGAAAAGACCTTGAAATGCTCTTGTCTAAAGTCCTTAGTATGAAGGAAAAAAAAATAAAAATACAAGTGTGAATAAAGAGATAAAAAATGAACACTAGTTTTTGTAATTACTTAAGGCTGCATAAATAGAAAAGATATTTAGCGAAGGTGCTTTATCACCTAGTGCCTTAGACCAACTGGTTTGGGAGTCACTGCTAAAGCTTTAGGTGTTACAAGATTAGGAATTACGCCTTAATGTGCAAACACATTTTGTAATCGGTCGTTGGTACCTCAAGAAGTATTAACGTTCGCATTAAGAATGTGTGAGCAATTTTATCTAAAAATTCACCAATTGAAAAGTAGTTTGGACGATGGACAAGAGTATAATAGCTTGATTTGAATTTCTAAGTGTAGGGGTGATATACACACACGTAAGGGTATATGATTGGGGTTTAGATGAAAGATAGGAATGAAAAATAGAACTTATATCTTTAGTAGAGATGATAAAAATTCCTAAGTTGAGATGGAACCTTAGAAGGAAAATTCAAAAGATGCTAAAAGCTAAGTGAATTTACAGAACATATACAATCTTAAGTTAAATGATAAGGAAGCGTGAAAAATACAGGTTGTTAATTTCTGAGTTGAAGATAATAGAAAACCGAATTGGAGAATAAAAGTCATTAGGCTGAATTGATAGGATTTTGTGGGTAGTATCCGCTAAAAACCCTCAGAAGACAACACTGCTCCTACTAGGGACACCTAGAGATTTAACGGCTTGTTGCACGAGCTCAGTGCAATCGCGTTTCCCTGCGAAAGTGAGGATATGTATTTTTCAAGAATAAAACTAGTTTTGCTCGAGAACGAGCAAAAGATAAGTTTGGGGGTATTTGTTCATATCATAATTTTGCATTATTATATTCCTCATTCTTATTCTTTTTACAAATAAACAGGTGCTTTTGATCCATATCTGCTATATAGTTGCAGGTTACAGGTTCTAGGAACAAAACAGTGAAAATGATGAAAAGACGCTACAAAAGTGAGATTTCGACCAACAAGTAGAAGAATCTTGATCATGCCTACAGTTTGAGGAACAAACGAAGATCAGTGTAGGGTGTTTTTCGTCACCCTATTGAGATAGGAATACACGCGCGCTTGTCAGGCGCATTACAGATTCCCCCTGCCTAGGGTAGGCCGGGGTTTATTGATTGTGGGGGTCCGAATCTCCGGCAGCTGCGGACTAAGCTGCCATTAATTACCCCTCGCCTTTGGAGCGAGAGAACATCCGATTGACAGGTTAAACTGGTCATGCGAACTTAATGTGCAGTGTACGTGTGTTGTGAAGGGGTTTTGGATATATCGGGGGCCCCGCAGAGTTTTTACGGGGGTCCCGCTACCCGGATAGCGGGCTGGGGGTCAAGAGGGCTAGCAGCCCCCTTGCGGGGTGCAGGGCAGCGTCCCGTTAGAAATTTTTTCTAACGGAGGACAGTGTCGTGGAGTATGTGTGTGTATATATGTATACATATGTATACATATATACATATATATGTACATATATAAAAAAAAAAGGGAAAAGGCATCCAAAGGATGCGTGGTTCAGCGCCCCGCGTGCATGGCACGCAAGCGCTGGGCGCTGGATGCGAGCGCTCTGGGCTCTGGGCGCGCCACGTGTCGGCACGTGGGCGCAAGCGCTCTGGACGCTGGGCGCATCACGTGCTCGGCACATGGGCGCAAGCGCTCTGGGCGCGCCACGTGTCAGCACGTGGGCATAAGCACTCTGGGCGCTGGGCGCGCCACGTGTCTGCACGTGGGCGCAAGCGCTCTAGGCGCTGGGCGTGCCACGTGCTCGGCACGTGAGCGCAAGCGCTCTGGGCTCTAGACACTGGGCGTCAAACAGAAAGGGGACTTTATCCCTGCACCAGAAGCTATGCTTCAGAAAGGAAAAAAAATATTATTTTGTATATGTGTGTGTGTGTGTGTGTGTGTGTGTGTATTCTTGAGGAGTTGAACTCCTAAGATATTTTGGAGCTGATGAAGGGCTTCTCCCCTTGAGCCCTAGTTCTTCCCCAAAGTGGGGTTTCCGGAGATGGGTCTCCTTCTTCTTCCTTTGTTGGCCGGATCTTGAAGATCAAGAGATGTGAGATCTAAAAATCTCTCCTTTCTGAGATCTGATGGCAAATCTAAGTTCCCCTTTGTGGGTTTTGTGGTGAAAAACTATTTAGTTTTGGAAAAGAAAGAGTAAAATTCTTAATTTAATTCAAAAGAAATGAGAAGGTTTAGAACCTTGGAGAAGGAGCAGGAGGCACAAAGAACCCTATTTTTTGGGGGAATGAAAATTGCCTCTTAGATATTTTCATCATGTTGCCTTATATAGGCTTACATATTTACATATAGCCCCTTGGGCTTTTCAAAATGGCATTTTGCCTATCCCATGGCTCATGTGCCATTTCCTTTTGCACATAAGCCATGGGCTTACAAAAATTTGGCTTTATGCCCATTTTGTTTACATTCATGCATAAAAAAATTACATAAAAATTATTTATTACATGATTTTGTTGTTGGCATGGGGAGGCTTGGCCGCGGGCTCGGCTTGGGCATAGGCCCGCTTGACTTGGGTTTGGGCCCACCTGGCTTGGGGTTGACCTTGACTTTCACTTGGTCAACCGGGGTGTAAATTTTTACCCCAACAATCAGCAAACAGTTCGATTGCACAAAGGCAGCACAAGATTCAAGACTTCAACACGAAACAAACGGTAAAGTCCACGACATTATTCACTGTGGAAATCTGGAAAACAATCTGAGAAACCAAGTGAAGAAACAAGAAGCAAAATGCAACTAGAAGCAGCCCTAAAAAGTGCAGCCCAAGACACCACTATATGGCCGCGGATCCGCGGCCAAACATGGGTTTTGGACGCGGTTCCGCGACCATGATGAGCCCGTGTCGGTGGAATTTTTGTGACGGTGTGGTGGTGCGTTGACTAGTCTTCTTAGGGTAAAATTGTAAATGCAGATGTGTATCGAATGTAACCCTAGGATTTCTATGATCTATAAATAAAAACCCTAAACCTCTCTTTGAGGCATGCCTCTTCTTGTGCCTCATTGTATTTATCAAAATTCAGAATTCAATTCCTGTAAATGTTTGAAGAGAGCATCAAATAAAAATTAGAGTAAGTTTTCTTTTTATTGCTCTAGTTAATTTTCTTTCTGCCCTAATATAACTTTTATTATCTGCCCTAGTATAACTTTTATTATCTGCCCTAGTTAATTAGTTTAGAACATGTTTATCAATTCTCTAATGAGTGAGTAATTCCTCACTTGTTAGGGTTATGAATGGGGAAGGTTTGAGAGGTGAAAATCTCTCACCCTTTTTTTGCCCATCACATATTTTTATAGGACTCCATGCATACATACATACACCACTCCCTACGGCACCATATCCCACGAGGTAGCGGTGATATCGTAGTTTAAAAGACCGGTTGTATATGTTTTCCATGGAGGTTAGGGTAAGAATTAAGAAAGGAAGGACAAGAACCTAGAGGAAGAAACCTAGTTTCTTCCCGAAGGTACTAATCCACTTTATTAATTATTACCATAACACCTCATAGATCTTAATTAGGGCATAGAAAGCGGTGAGGAATATTGACTTTCCAAATTTAACCTAAACCTAACCCTAGCAAGATTGTAATCCTAATAAACTCATTTCAGTTTTTAGCGATAATCAATCCGACAACAATCGGAATTAACTCGTTAGAACAAATTGAGAATACACAAAATCCCTGTGGACCGACCCGTACTCACCGGCTAGCTATCAAGCAACGCCGTTCTTGATTGCGGTTAAAAATTCTTTGATCGTAAAACTCTAACATCAATCAGTCCTCTGTTGCACGACTTATCGAGTTATTGATGTCTGACAGATTCTAAACCCTAGACCCGATACGCGATATTCTTAGATGAAGAGATCGGACTGTACGATAATATCACTGATAGACTTTGCAGGGTTCGGATGAAGTTGCTTGTTGACTTTCTTTCATTCAATACCTGGGTAGCCGTTACGTGCAGCTAGTACCGCTGATGTGCTTGTGGGCTATGAATATGATCCTAACCTACCACCAGCGTATTGTCGAGTCTTTAGAGTCCCACACAGATGTTTTCCAGCACATGTGAAACAATGAAGGGCACGTATAGGGATACGTGCAGGAGTTCGATTAAACACGTGTATTTGATACACGTATTTTAATTGGATGTTAATTGATATTAACCGGTATATATATGATATAACTGGATTATTAAATCAAGAGTTGATTTAATAATTAAATATATATTGTTATATTTATATATTAATTAATATCATGCTCACTTTATCATTTTCTTCTCTTTAATAATATTTATATTTGATATAATTATTGTGACATGTATGTTGATACATATGCGATGGATGTATGAGAATAAGAATGAGTCATGAATTTAAGATGGTTGTAGAATTGATGAGGTGTTTTATTTTCATGACTCATTTTTGTTTTTAGTTCAATTTTTATTGAACCATATCTATTATTCATACTATCTCATCTCCTCCATGTTTCTTCTTCTTCCTATTGATTTTCCTCAAGTGAGGAATAGAAAAAGGAAAGAGAAAATTTAAGTGAGCTATTTATTCTACATCTCCTACTAATCATTCTTAGCAAGTTTAATTAGTGGGTTGCTTCATTTTGAAGAGATCAATTTGAAGCTAAAACTTGTGTTGGAGTTATCTCAAGGTGGATCATCTTCGGCGAGTAGATCATCGAGCAAACTTGTTCCGGACTTCGTGGAGACTAGCCAGAGTCTAAGGAGAAGTGGCTAACATGCTATAAAGCTTGTAGTCCGCCAACTCTTAATTTTAGATTACTAGTTTAATGACAAGTTTAGTGTTTGGGTTGATTTTTGATTTGGGTATGCTAATGCTCTCTAGATTTTTAAAATTACCACTTCTGCTGAGCTTTTAACCTTACTAAAGGTGCCTAGCAATCCAACAATCAAAGACTGTAGATCCGAAGAAAACACATCCTACAACGGACGCGTGATAATTGCCTTCACTTTCCCTTCATCCACCGCTCCTACCTTTCCCCGTTCTGTCATATCTACCTCATTTTCCCGACCCACCACTTTAACCCTTCGTCCATCTTTCTTCCAAACATGTTTACTAGCCTGATTATCACTAACATCGTCATTAAGATATCTGTGAGTAATAATAACCTTGCCCATTCGAGTTAGAGTTCTCATATAAAATTGCCTTTAAATTCTTATCCGCCTTTTCCCAGTTCTTATCCTGTTTGTTATGCAAATTACCATACGGTCCATCAAAACTCGATTCTCCCTCTCCCCCACCACACACTTGCTAAAATCAGCTTTTAGGTTATCTAGGCCCATTAGTGCAACCTGATCAACCTCCATCGTTTGATTTCCCTCTGCCACTGAAGATCTCGGCCCACTTCGCTTAAGACTATCCCCACTCCTAGTTTGAATTAAAGCGGGGACCTCCGCCGCAATCTTCTCCCTAATGCAAGCGATGATGTCTCTCTTCATCACGTGGCTTTGATTGTTGATCACGCTCGCACGATGTGGAGCTTGATGGTTTGCCGACCTCGACCTAGGCCTGAACCGGCCTCGCTTGAGTCGGCCTTGGCCTGTTATCTTCCTCCTCTCGACTTCGTGGTGCTTCAAACCCTAATTTCCTCCCTAATTCCCTATTGTCTCTTCCAACCACCATGTCGACCTTGAAGTTCACTGCCGGCACCTCCGTAATGGACGCAACCCCTCCACTGAGAAAAACACCTTAAAACCTGTCCTAGTATCATCACCTTTTTCTCTTTTGGAATAAAACAGCTTCCATCACACCCCACTCAAATTTGCACAATGTTACTGACGACCCTAAACTCGGTAGCCTCATTAAGCTCTACTACGACTCCAAAGCTCTTTACTAATCCTTCAAAAACATACCAAGACCATACATGAACTGGAAAATTCTCCACCCGCAACCAAACCTCCGATTGATGTCGATGAGTAGTGGACCCTTCAGTCCCCGTCCACTTTGTAATCCTGAACTGAAAATTATGGACGGTGTCTTCAATCGCTGGACATTTTACCGATAACTCGAGTGACTCCGCCGAAAGAAAATGCGTGACGTACCCTAAAGGATACGGGACCAAAACCCATTGGTGAGTCTTATACTTTCCTGGCAACTCTTGCAACTTCGCCACCACTAATCTCGCCGGAGGAGCTCCATCTCTCGCCTTTATCATCCTAATCACACCTAGAGTTTTTGCAAAAGTTTTCCTTCTTCGCTCTATCTCATCATTATATGGCACATTGAATTTCGTAGTTGCCACTGCCCTCTCCCGAATTCTTTTCCGATCTTCCTTCTCCGGTAAAGGACAATGCCTTTCTAAATGTCCTTCACCCTGGCAGTTGCCCCCATTGTTTGCAGTTTAAACGGCTCCCATTAAACACAGTCGGCATCGATTTCCGACCATTGAAAGACCTCACCACGTTGGTCTCGCTCTTTATATCGTACGGAGACAGATTCTAACCATCTTGGTCAATCAATCTAATCTCTTCTGGTGATATCAACCCCTTGAAACCATTAGGGTCTTTCTCCTAAACAAGTCGTCGGACGACCATCTCCTCCACAACCTTAATGATCTCATCCTTAGCATACACCCTCCTTCGAATCTACATACCACCAACATTCTTCTCTCTGCCATGCCCTTGTCAAGAAGAGTCCCCGACGATGACCCATAGACCGACCACTTGACGTCCCTCCTTCCATGTCGTACCATCTTTGCGACCCATCTCCCGGCCGAATCTCGTAGAATCCCTCGATTGAAAGCACGAACTCCGTGAATGCATGTGCCTATCTGGCCCATCCACCTCCACCGAACTGTAAGTCCTAGATGGTTCCTCATGATGACCATCGCCTTGTTGTCAAGATGTAGGTGGAGACCTACCTCTAGCCGGAGACCTTCCCCCAACGGATCGGCGTTGACGCACCGGGGTTTGAGGCCTTGCGCGAGGAGAGCCACTCCTCTTTCTCGGAATTCTTCCCTCCTTGCTCAAGTGGCCATCACTAAGGCCAGCACCGCCATGGCTTAAACAACGTCCATCATCACTGCGACCAATCCCATGGCCTTCACCACGGCCACCAGTGTGTCCACCATCATTGTTCCTACCACCACCGTACCCACCATCACTGTGGCCATCTCCATGGCTCACATTTTCATGACTAGCATCATCTCTACGACAACTATAACCACCACGACCGTCACCATTACTACCTCGACCATCACCAACATGAACAACACCACCCCTATGACCGCCCCGTCCTCGATCACCAACCACGCCTACTGGAGTTGAGCCTCTCCTCATCGGGGACCTACCCCTCAAGGATGCCGGCCCGATTTTGCCTTCTTTATGCATGGTCGAATCTGCCCTCGCTCTCGAAGGGGATGCTCCCCTCAGAGAGACCTCTCTCCAATATTGAATACCACTGTTCCCTCATCGAGGGGATATGACCGCCACACATTTGCCACCAATGGCTATGTAACCCTGGCCCCCAGCGACCGCCCCCCGTGGCGACCGCCCCCCGTGACGTGGAGATCTCGACCGGTTGCTTGGGTTCCTGCCCTCCTTGCTCGACCCGCTGTCTCGGTCGCCAGACCTCTTCGCTGCCCATGACGTCTGCATCTTTGAAGGTTTCGAAACCCTAGCCGGATCTCGTTGCCACCTCGCCTTGTCAGATCTAGTAACCAAACTCCTCACAAAACCCTAATCGTCTAATTGCCATGAATCCCCAACGCCGCCTTTTTTCTTCCGAATCATGTTCTTAAGCATTTTGGTTAATGCTGCTAACAGTAGGAAGGAAAGGTTTTGGTTTTGACACTTTCCCCCGAAAACGATCCTAGCATATGCTGCATCCAAATATAATTTTAAATCATTTGCTTGTAAATAGTACACACAATTTACTTGTTCTTTACTAATTAATGCCTATGAAGCACGGATTTCCCCTTCCGAATCGACTCAGACTACGAATCGGAGTGGATTTGCTCAGAGTTACTACAATTCAATACCGAAGTCACTAATACTATTTTTCATAATTAAATAAATCTTTTGATGGATACTTCATCATTCAACACAATTCACAAATTGGTTTGCAATTTTGGATATGTGATTCTATAATTTAAATTGGTTTTAGAAGTTTAGGTTTTCAAATTGAAATCATCCTGTTAACACACATCCTTTATTAATATATCCAAACCCTTTATTAATATATCCAAACCCTCGATCCTAGCATAAAGTACACACGAAAAAGTAGGACTTTTCTCTCTCAAGTGTCGTTGCCATTGCCTTCATTCCTCACACTGCCTCTCCGCAGCCGCCACCAACTACACCCCCTCTCTCTAGGGACGGAGCCAGGAATTGCTAAGAGGTGCGGATAACAGTGATATCTATACATGAACATCACGAATTTCTATAATCCTTATAGCATATCAAATTTACCTATTTAATTTCATTTATAATAAACAGATCAATTGATACCTTTGGGAGATCATAAACAACTATAAAGATAAAATATTAATATAGACTATATAAATAGAGTGAGCCAATGAGATGGAAAAAAAATTAAGCATTAAAAATATAAAAGTTTATTAGACTAAAAATCTGAGAAAAATATGTTATTAGGGTTTGTGGAATATCTTCAAGCATCACATGTTATGTTCAAAGATATTTCTCTATTGTAATTGATCTTGGTATTTTGAAAGAATATATAAATATACGACAAGCACTTTAAGCAAGCTCTATGAACTCTAAGAATGTAACTATTTGATGCAAAGAAGGGATTAGTTTGCTGAAAATATCGATAAGAAATAACTTAAAATGGAAACTTAACAAAATACCTTGTTGAATAGAAGACTGAAGAGAAAATAAGAATTGAATTTTTCCTTTGTGCTTTATTTTTATGAAAAATAGAGTTTGGTGGTATTTTGTGGGTTATAGCATAATGTGTGTTTACCCACGCGCCTGCTAGTTTGTGTGTGTGATTTCACTGTTGGGTTCTAAACTTGATTGGAAAAGTCCTAATTAAATGGAAATGATTTAATTCATTTGCTTGTAAGAAATTAAATTAGGAGAATGAGATTAGAAGAGTTTCTAGATTATAGTGAGAAAAGGTAGCACAAAAATAGACTATAAAATAGATAATTAAGTTATATATAGAAGAAATTATTATATTGAAAAATCTAATCAACTCCTAAAATTATGATGGAAGTGGTGGAGGGATGCAATAATTACCCGGTGTTAAACATTTTGAGACTTGAGGGGGTGCGGTCGTCCTAGCTCGCACCTCCCGTGCTACCCTTCTTCCTAAAATATAGAATACGAGTTGTCATTAGACCAGCCATTCTCCTACGGTCAAGGAATAATCCCGCTGTAGTCATACTTCGGTTTTTAGCATTATATGGTAAGCAGTAAATACATCATAAATGAAAAAAAAATCATATTTTACAACTTTATTACATTTAACCAACATAGTTCAAAGATACAATTATCCAAACGAAAAAAACTACTAACTAACAGGAATAACAAAGTCTTTATTGCAAGCAGAAAGCGATAACGCTGAGGTCGAGATCTAAATCTTCGCTATTTCAAAAGGCAAGTTTTGTTCCTGTCCGGGATCCACTTCGTCCTCTGAGCATGCACACTTAGGTCGTCAGAGCGACACAACACACACACACACACACACACACACACACATATATATAACATTTGCAATGATAAGCAGGACACACACACATATATATAACATTTGCAATGATAAGCAGGAAAGACTGTATAAACTAGTAACATGAGAATATGGAATATCAGATATATGTGAACAGTATAGTATATACATCATGACAGCAATCCATGCAATATGTATGTTACTACCTATCAATCACTAAGTCAATTTAAATTGATTGGTGGAAAACGATGCTCGTATTTAATAAAGGTCTCGTATATGTCCGAGACTACGGTCCGCTGTTGCCCGGAACATAACCCTGCAACCGTACCGCTAGGCCCACGACCTAATCAATATATATCGCTAAATTCGAATGATCGTCCTCTAAATCACTGTACCTCGCTAAATACAAGTTCGATTTCACCTCGATTTCCCCATTTCACTAGGTTATGGCATGTGTTCAGGTATTAAATAGATTATGAACAACTGCATATCACTTTCGTTATTCAGTCATGCATTATCACTTTCAAGCACTGCTTCACTATCGTACTTATCACAATGCAGTGACTAACATTTATTAATCGACAACACAAACCAGTCTCTAGAGTTTCAATATAAACAGTCACCAAACCATGTGTGTAAAGCAATCACAAGATATGATAGTAAGCGTTAAATAAACGTTCACTAAATTGCGGTTTACAAAATTCATAATAAATTATACACGCAGAATCAAACTAAACAATATAGAAGACATATGTAGTATACTTGATTATATAAGAAGTAAAATTAGTTTCATATCAATAGGTATTCTGGTTTAAGAGTTATGTTCATTTTAGAATGGGTGTAAGCTGCTGGAATTCCGGTTTCTACCGGAAGTCCAATTTCAAGCGCAGTTTTCTATAGTTTATAATAAGATTCAGGGAGCGCTACAGTTGAATAAAATCTACCCCTATTAGTTAGATTTCCAATGCAACAGATGGATCAATAATAGCCACTTCATACGGAGAGATATGTTCAGTTTAAAGTCGGTGTGTATAAACAGTCACTGCAAAAAACTGCAAGACATGTCGACAATCTAAAATACTTTTAAAATAGCAAACAATATTCAAATTAAATAAAACAAACATCTTCATTACATAATTTGATTATCTACACAACAATATAGGGCTCCATATATTTTCATATTTATACAGGGACACACAGACATTTAAAATCGGGTATCGCCAGAAAATACTGCTCTGGACTGCAATCCAAAGCCGTATTTCTCTCAAGTTTTCATTATCATAACTTGGTCATATTAAAAAAAATTGCAGTGGGTTTTAGGTTATCTAATTGGCTTCGATACAAACCCTAGAATATTACATTCCGGTCTGTATTTAGTTTAATATAGATTTTTCAACATGACATATGCGGTGCATTCCAGATTTAGCGTCTCCTATTGGGGGTAACATTACATGATTATAAACACGGTATTTTTAACTCAAAACCTTAGACGACATTCACTAATCAGTAAGGGATTCGATGATCACAAAACATGGGCACTTTAACCAGATTTTTCATTCATGTATCGCTTTGAAGTTAAGTTATAAATATGAGTATCGATCGTCGTCGGTTTTATCGAATTGATTATAACAACAATTAATTCATGTAAATTCTAAATGATATCATTATGGTTGATAGACCCAAGTTGGGTTCAATTCAATACAATCACAAAATGGTTTTCTAACAATTCTATTATATTTACGATCTAAATACACACACGCGCGCGCGCGCTATTAGATCTTTAACTTGGTTATTTAATCTAACTAGTAAATTAGCATGAGTAGAAAATGAAGAATTTTCACTTTCCTGATGACGACCATAACGACAACGACACGGTGGTGGCGGCAACGACACGGTGGCGGCAGAAGCGACAAAAAAAGCAACGGTTCATGCACATCACGGCGGCAACAACTAGAGTATGGCTCAACTAGGGCTTGAGCTTGGTTTGGAGATGAGAAGCTTGGCTCGGCACAGTGTAGGGCATGAGGCTAGCATGGGGCAGCGGTGAGGTGGCTTGGTGGTAGAGGCAGCGACGGCAAGGATCTCAGGCAAGCTCGTGGTTGCTGGGTAGCCAACGAAGTGATGTTGCAGCAAGTGGTGCAACCGAGCTCGGGGTTGCTGGGAGGTTGTGGAGGAGAGGAGAGGGAAGAGTGTTGGCTATAGTGCCCTCAAGGCAATTATCGTAATCGCAGGCAGGTGATTATGATGATTGAGGAAAAACCTATACCGGTAGAACAGCCTTACTCAAGATGATAGTATGCTATCTGGTTTGTCTTTATCATCGCCATTACATGTTGATAGAGTCTATAGGATTCATGCTTGACTACCAGCATTATGATGGCGATCATATACGTGGAGCTGGGGGTCTATAAGCACATTCTTAAATGTCCCTAATCGTGGGAGTATCAAGACTGGGCATCGATACTCCAGTGTAGACTAGTGTATACTGATCGAGACCCTGACGAGGGGCGGTGGCCAGGTCTCACAAGCCATTGGTGTTAGTTTGTTTACCTAAGATGGTATACAGGTGCTCATTGGGTTATGAGTACACTGGACGGACTCGCCGGGAACCTGCTAGTTGGTATTATACCTATTGTTAGATAGCAGTTCCCATATGACATGTGTACAGGTTAGTCTGTCGACCTGAGATCGTCATTTGTCTCGTGTGAGTTCCCACTGTACTTTGATTACTACCCTACCATGGCTCAAAGGAGTCGTGCAAACAGGTTTTAGTTGGGTACAGTCCCGAGCCACATGGAGGCAGTGATCAGATCGTCGGGGATTCGTCTCTCCCGGTATTGGGGGTTGATATCACGTTGTGCACGGGTGGCTATCACCAGAAATCCATGGCCATGGTGGACGAGAATTACCGATCCAGGATCGATAGTTTCTTAGGTGGTGATAGCTTTCATGCCGACACTAAATGTCGCGTTGTTGGGGGTCTGACTTTATCCACCCCCTTAGACTCGATATGCGATACTCTTAGACGAACAGACCGGACTGTACGGATATTGTTACTATCAGGCTCAGTAGTGGTTCAGGATGAGTTTGCTCGTCGGCCTCCCTTTCGCTCAATAACTGGGTAGCCGTTACGTACAGCTAGTGCCACTGACGTGCTTGTAGTTAAACCCACTGCCAGCGTATTGACGAGTCTTTAGAGTCCCACACAGAGGGTTTTCACGGTTCAGGCAATATGGTGTAGATGACGTATGTTGGTACATACAGGTGTCCGATTAAATATGTGCACATGTTGCACAGACTTTAATCGGATAGTTGATAATACTAGCGGCTTAGGATTAAACCGGATTATTAAATCAGGTTTTGATTTAATAATTTATATATATGTATTTATATATATATATTCTAGTATTGTTGTTCACTATTCATTTTCTCTCTTGGATATTCGTATTTTTGTACGAATACGCGTATATGTATTTCGATACGTGTACCGGGTTGCATTCCGTATTTATATGGAATAGCTTCTAGAAGTGGACACTTCATTTGTATGATTTTCCATTTTTGGGAATTCATTTGTTTCACAAATGAGGTGGAGGAGTGAGGTGGCATGAGCATGGGTCATAGGTATAGCTTGGAATTGTTTATTTGCAAATTGAGATGAGATTTTTTGTGCATGAGAGAGAGGCGGGGCAGCCATCTCATGAGAGGGTTTTGGCTCATTTAATTTTCCACACTTTTTATCTTCACTCTCTCATGCTCACTAAAAGACTTAGCCATTTCTTGAATTGCTCATGCCATTGTTTTCTCACCTCCTTCTTCATCTTCTATGGTTGCTCATTGAGCACATGTGATGAGAGAAAATTATAGTGATATATTTCTACACCTCCACTCTCCATTGCTAGCAACCTTGGAGCGTCGGTTTGCTCGTTCGACGAAGCTGAAGCTTGCGCCGTTTCTCTCATGTGGATCATCGTAGATGGAGGAAGACCGGCAACAAAACTTGATCAAAGAGCCTCTAGAAGCTTGGAGATGATGGTTGAAGACCAAAGGACATGGATCAACTCGGTATAACCATCTAACTTCTTATATATAGCTTGCTAGTTTAAGGTTTAAGGTAGATCCAGGCATCGGGTAATGGTAGCGCCAGTTTAGTAAATTTTTGTTCCGCATTTAGCCACGGTTTGATGGCCGAGGCGCTGCCGTAACCCAACATGGTATCAGAGCCAGCTTTTAAACCCTAACCTAACTAGTTTAGACAATGTTAATGTATCGATATCGAAACAACCCGAAAACGATGCACTGCAGATTCCACTCTATGTCGATTTTCTAAGTCTTTAAAAAAAATTTTAAACAACTGCAGAAGACTTCTTATATGACCACAAGAACATACCCCAAATACAAACCCATTCCACTCGTTTTGACCTGAGCACATGCTCATAAAAACCGAGGAGGCCGGCCATTTTGTGAAGTTTGGGCTTCGTATTTTGGGTGTTGTTTGGTCTCTGGAATATTGGTTCAGTGGTATTGTTTGTTTTGCTCATTTTGGATATTATGTTATCTGTTGTTCAGGGGCAATTCGGGGTGTTTCGAAGTCGATAATTTAGCACTGTTTAAATATTTATCAGTACTTACATTACTATCTGCGACCGTGAATGTCATTAGATCAGTACAACTTGTCTAATTGCTATAGTTCTTTTAGACGGGTTTGCGAACGTGACATTCACGTTGATGTTCTGTATTGTGTTGTGTTGTGGTTGGATCGTCATGGTGGATAGCTATCGTGCATTATTAGTACAGTTTAGTTTCATTTGTACATTTGATATTGTGGGGCGAGCGTCCGAAATGTGGACTGCCGTCACTGCCAGTTTGTATATTATTCGTTTGGGGCACGACCGGATTGAGATCGATGTCACCCTTGTATATTATTTTCTTTTCTGTACTAGGATTACCCCGCGGTGGAGTGCACGAATAGCCGGGTTCTAGAGGGCAACGGGTCCGCATCTCATGGCGTTAAGACGGAGGGGACCTTACTCTAGAATTGGCAGGCTATTCGCCGCACTCATAGGGGGTATAGGTTGACCCACGAAGGGGTGCCTAAGTTACCGAATTCTGTGAAGTGCTGGGTGGCCTATTCACGTTGTTGAAGGGGGTTGCCTCGCTTTTGGTTTTGGCGGGTAACTTGTCACGCTCATAGGGGTCTAGGTTTCATTGCACAGGCTATCCACACGACAGGGAACGTCGGGTCTCATTTGCGGCTCAAGTGAAACCCGGGGCTCCAAGATTATCCACCATTCTGTGTTGCTTCTGTGATGCTTCTGTGATGTTGCTTTTATATCATGCCTGGGACGATTGTTATATATATTTATATATATACTAGTAGATGTTGTATATATTTTGCACCCGCGCTAGTCCAGTCCCCGCTCTGTCGTTAGTTAAGTAACCTAACGGGTGATGACGGGATCCAGTGGCGAATGCGGATGGCATATACATACATCATATATTTTCGTTCTTTTCTGGTGTGATTAATTGATGGGACTGCATTGATTCTTATCAATGCAAGGATAAAACAAACCTATATGATGTTGTGGGAACCAAGTTTTTTACAAACTGACATTACAGACGTTCTCTTTTACTTTGCATAGTGGTATTCAGTTATAAATATCCAGCACCTTATTCGACGAGGCAAGGGCTGAGATCCCTTCATCGGGAGTGACCCCTTGAGTAAAAGTTTGCGTCAACGTAATAACTTCACTATAGTCGATTATTTTTGCTTTGCATCGTGGTATTCAGTTTGGAATATCCTGCACCTTATTCGACGAGGAAAGAGCCGAGATCTCTTCACCGGGAGTGACCTCTTTAGCAAAAGTTTTCTCCACTATAAATTTATAAAACCACTCGGTTTCTTCAACGATATCAAGTTCATTACGTTAAAGGTTTTTCGCCAAAAACCAGTCGCAGCCCTCCGTCATTTCTTTCAGGTGGTACCTAGTATTCGTGCTGCGTTTATTGGCCTTTGTCAAGGCGTAGTGTGCGGTAGCTAGATATTGCTTGTCTGTTGCATTGAGTTGCGATTATCTAGGACGGTCGTATAACCTTGTTGGCCTTTGTCAAGGGTTTGTACGGGTGGGTCTAGAGTAATCCAGGATAATGACGTGTTGAACTTGACTTATGGTTTATGATTTGTTGGCCTTTGTCAAGGTCATGAACAACTTGGGGTAAAAACACACATCGGGAGTTTCAAACCTACAGGAAACTTGCCAGGCTTGCGCATAACTTCTGAAGTGTGGTAACTTGAGTGGATTCCATCAAGTTATCATGCGATGATAGTTGGATCCTGATTCCTACTGATGAGTAGGATTACTCCTCGGGTGATTTTAGATGATCCCGACTAATTCTCCTTTAGGGTTTGGAGGAGAATTCGAGGAAACAGTGGGAGCCATACTGATTAGATAAATAAATAACCATTCTGATCTAGGTTAGAATGCACGCTGAGTATTTCTTTTCTCTCTCTCTCAGGCAGCGACCATGGCCCGACCCTTGACTAAAACTCATGAACCAAGTTAACCAAACCTTCTTAAAACATTCTTTGGCTTTTGGAATGTCACGGTGTCGTATACATCATTGCCACTTCTATATTACCTTTGCATTTCTCCAGAACACCCCGTATCACTACGAACATCCACTTTCATTGGATAAATCCATCGTATAGTTACATACGAATTCGAAGGAACTTGTTCCAGATTCGAGGATGGATTCTGGTTCTGGAGAGATTGAATAAAATTATTCGGTTGTCTTTTCCTTTTACCTTCTCTCAGGTTGTGAGGGCTCCTAGGATTAGAAGAGGGTACACCCATTGAGCTTATTAGATAGTCTTCTTCCAAACCATAGACAGGTGCCGATAGGTAGGGAAGGAAGAAAACCAATTAAGCCTAAGTGTGGTGAACAGAAGGTAACAAGTAAAGACATATAAAGGGATTAGATTAAGGGTAAAGAAAATTGCGACTGCTATCATTCATGACAAAAACCGTGTATACCCCTGCCACTCCCACATCCACTTTGGATTTCTCCAGAATACTCCGTATCACTACGGATATCCACTCCTATTGGATATGCCATCGTATAGTTACATACGAACTCGAAGGAATTCGTTCCAGATTCGAGGGTGGTTTCCGGTTCAGGAGAAATAGAATAGGATTATTCAGATGTCTTTTTTCCATTACCTTCTCTCAGGTTGCGAGGGAGAGTACACCTATTGCGCTTATTAGATAGTCTTCTTCCAAACTTTAGGCTGGTGCCGAAGGGTAGGGAAGGAAGAAAACCAATTAGCCTAAAGAAGGTATACAAAAGGTAATAAGTAAAAACATAATAAAGGGATTGGAGTGAGGGCAGATAAGTATATGGTTACTGTCATGAATCAAGATAGTGGAAGAGGCGTTACTAGGAATACCAGTTAACCCTTTTGAAACATTTTCATGTTTCAGTTTCACTGTGCGATATTAATTGAAAACTGTTTTCCCAATTGGAATCTGACTTCAAGGTATGTGTTTACCAGATCAGTTTCTCATATCTGTATGTTATTACGGATGGTGAGTGGGAGTAAGATATTGGGAATTGGGTGATTAGATCCCCATTATATCAGAATTCGTTGTAATTGGTGATATTTGAGGGAATCATTTGGATTTTGCCTGACGGCAAATATTTGGTTTTGAATATCCGCTGTTATGCTCCAATTTCAAACTGATATATCTGTATGTTTATTTTATAAAGTGAGATATAACTTTTTGATATTATGTCTGTGACATTTACTTATATCAGTTGTGATTAGGTAAGGTGCATTCAACAGCGGTGTAATTCTTCTTGACTATAGTACAGTTTTTTAACCTACGACGCACAGGGTTTGAGTTATTAAACTCAGTGGACTTATACAAAGTATTGTATGTTTTCCGGTGTCTATTAGGATAATGGGGTTGGTACTCGTACTATATTCTGTTTACTCATAACTTCTCTAGTTCTAAACAAGTATTTTATTGAAATATAAGGTTCAGATTTTGAGAAGTTATAGGTATAAAAATAAAGTAGAGAACCATTTGTTGGAAGTATCAGGATTATTCGAGGAAGTCGAAGATGTAGATACTTGTGTTTGGTATTCCGTTGATAGTAATGGTTTTGAGAACTTTCTTCTCTTTCAGGTTATTCATATATGGATGCACTTCTAAATGAGTAATGCTAATTGGCCTCTTTCCATTTGGTTGATATGCACTGGAGACAGCTGCATGATTTTGAATCTAGTTCCAATTAAATTAGTGATTTTGTTTCTATATTATATAAATATATAAATATATATATATATAGAATCAATTTATATCTTAACGATGTTAAGGTATACGGAGTTGTCCGCCTGATACTTAAAACCAGAATCCGGATAAACTCGAGGCACATTTCAGTAATGGTTGTTTGTGGGTTATCCCGGGCTTTGACGAGGGTTAACTTTCTACCACCATGAAGATCAATATTTATATTATTCTTGACTCGCCACAGTGTTAGTAAAATGGATTTTTTCAGAAAAACAGAAGTGGGAGTATGGTAGAACTGGAAGTGATTCTAGAACTACAAACGATCACTGAAAATTTAATAGAACCTAAGGATTCAATTGTTTTCGACGTTCCATTAGCCACTCCACAGATTTGG